>JADLZK010005886.1:0-148313 GCA_015847255.1 Hyparrhenia diplandra
GTGTTCTCATGAAGGGGTTTCGCCGCCGAGTCCAACATTTCATAGAAATTCTTTTGCCTCCTTCTCCATCGCGCCCTTATCACGTGCTTCGTTGAAAAGTCCTTGGTGGACATCATCTAACATATCTACAACCCCGGCATCACCATCACAATCCTCGAGGCGTGCTCTCACCACCTCCTCTTTCATACGTTGTGCTTCACCATGGTATACCCACACGGTATAGTTCTTGGTGAATCCAACATCTAGAAGATGACGTTGCATATCCTTTTCGGGGTGACTCTTCTCGTGTTGTCACATTTACCGCAGGGGACACCAAACTAGCAAATGACCACGAGCACGAGCGTTGCCCCATACCATTTCCAAGAACTCATTGGTCTTGTCCATCCATTCTTCGTCAAAATCACGCTTACTTCTCCAACCGTCGTACATCCACCGGCGGTCGCCCATCCTTTAGCAACCACGAATTCCATCCATGAGTTCGATCTACATGGTGTTCCTACTCTCTAATAGGCGGGATAGGTCCTAATCCCACCTGGCGGATGCGTAGATGGGTCGGTTCCATGCTCCGATCCGGCCCAGAGGCGAATTCAGAACACCTCATTTGTTCTCGATACACGTCCCGGAAGGGAGAGTGTGTATCCAGGAGAGCGGTGGGGAGGTGATCAAAAAACCCGTCGGCGTGACCGAGCGAACATGGAAACCGACCATCTACGATCCGGGGCTCCAAAAAACGTGGACAATCGAAATGGATACGGTCGTAGATATGCAAAGAAATCCATACCTCCAACCGTATCTCTTTCGGACGAGGAGACGCCCTAACTAGATTCTGCGATCTACGACCATCATATGTAAAGAGGGGGGTTATACCTAGCGGTGCGAGCAGACCAGCGATGGGCGGTGAAGTCACGCATCCCGATGCGGCACCGACGGGCCGTCACTGAAAAAAAGACGGGTTCAATTAGAATTTTCGAAAGGAACCTCCCCTACATTTGAGATTTTCAATACCCCAAGAAGAAAACAACGCACGGCGGCCGACCAACACATATGCATACACATCGACCACTATAAGGCACGAATGCTCACCTTGCTAGGGCGGTGGGGCGAACAAATGAAAGCGCGGCGATGAAGGCTGCTGGCGTCGAACTTCTCCTCCCCCTCCCTCTTCCCTCCTCCTCCTCCTCGCAATTAAGCGTGCGGCCACGAAGGCCAACATTCACATACACACATTCACATTTCACATCCATATGCACTTTCACAATGGCGATATCTACAAGTGCAAAATGTCACCTTTGCCTTGACCCGGCGGGCGAGACAGCAGCAGCGGTGTAATGACGGGCGAGAGGGGCGGCACCGGTGACTTCGGCAGTAGGCCTTCTCCTCCCTCTGGGCGTGCGGCTCGGGGCGCGGCTGGGCGCGGCGGCGCGCGGGCGTCGGGCGGGGGCCGCGGCGGGCGCGTTGGGAGGGCGGCCGCGACCGTGGCGGTCAATATGGCAGAGGGCCGGCCGGCGGGCCGCGGGGACGGGGCGCCGGGGCGGGCGGCGGCGGCGGGCGCTGGGTGGGGGCCGGCCTCCCGGCGGGCGACGGGCGTGTGTTCGGGGCGGGACGGGCGTCGGGGCGGGCCGCACGGGGCGGGCCGCGGGACGGGACGGCGCGGTTCGTGGTGTGTGTGTGTGGGCGCCGTGAGTGTGAGTGTGGTGTTGAGTGTGTCTGCGGAGTGTGGTGTCCGAAAGTGGATAAGGGTTCAGGGTTTTGTGTTTTCTTTTTTATTATTTTTTTATTCTTCGCGTGACCCGGATCCAGGAGGCGGTCGGCGAAATCCGCCTTTGCCGACGGCCCACGATCCGGCGGTCGGCAAAGCTCCATCCACTTTTTCTTTTTAAAAAAAATCGACAGATATGGTCCGCCGCATCGCCTCGATCCGCGGTCGGCAAAGATTTTGCCTTTTTAAAGCTAACCAGCGGGGGTAGCGGGCCACGGGCTTCGCCGACCGCCCATAGACTTGCGGTCGGCGAAGACGGGTTCGCCGAGGGCAAGTTCGTGCTCTCGGCAAAGAAATTATTTTTTTTTGGATTTTTCACTTCAGATTTTTTCTTTAGCTTAGATAGAGTATTTACAAGTACATGTCAAAAAAATTGGGACATTTTCCGCTCATTTTACTATTTTTTAATACTTTTCTTCTTTTACTTGAATATTTTTTTTGACAACTAAAAATTTGAACTGCAGGTCCTTAGAAAAATGGAATTATGTGATTGGAAAAATGATTTTCTTGTTTGTTAGTATATTTTGAGAACTCATCTATGAACACGTGAGAAAATCCAAAGATCTTGTGCGGAGACATTTCGATTCCCGTCGCTGCGAATCATTTTAAAATTCTAAAAAAGAAAACGAAGTTGGAAATTCATGAAATTTGACGAGTCATCGTTATATTGCATGTTTAAACTGTGGAAAAAAATTTGAAAAGGTTTCATGCAAGTTTGCATACCGGACCTTGAACCCTCGGACATCTCAACTTGAGTTTCTGTTATTATCACATCTTTGGAGATGTCTTGGTAACGCCATCCGAGATGCAACTGTCCACCTAAATCGACTCAAACTTTTTTCATAGTGTACACATGCGATATAAGGACAACTCGACAAGTTTCATGATTTTTCAACTCCGTTTCAATTTTATATAATTTTAAAACAATCGACCAAGCAAGTGAGTCGGCGTGCCAAGCGCACAAGATATTTGAATTTCGTGTCTCACCATGGATGAGGACTCAATATAGACTCACAAGCATGTTTATCATTTTTTGAATTATTTAGATCCATTATTCGAATCACTTGCGGTTCAAATTTTAGTTTTCGAAAAGAAATTCAATTATAACATGAAAACTCATAATATATAGTAAAAAAGTTTTTAAAAAATTTCAAACTTGAACAATGAACTCCATGTACTGTAGCTAAGGCACAGAAAAAGTTGTGATGGAAAATTCAAAAAAAAAAAAATTTAAACTCGCCGAGGGAAATTTGGAAAAGGTCTTCGGCAAAGGCAATCTTTTGCCGAGCACCGATTGGGCGGTGCTCGGCAAAGACCATCTTTGCCGACCACCATACGTATGGTGCTCTCGCGAAGTCCCGACGCTCGGTATTTTCCCCGACACGCGGCAACGCGGGCATTCCCTTTTATAATTTAAAAAAAAAACGCCGCCCGACCACGGGCGGTGGCGGTCAGCGAAGATGTTGATCTTTACCCGACTTGACGGACGGTGGGCTGTCGGCGAAGGTGTAGCGACGATTAACCGTTACGTTGGCGTGGAAATGCCGGCGGGTTTTCTTCGCCCGACCCGTTTGCGGTCGACAAAGAGGGTGCTTTATAGCGTTGCTCTTTTGCGAGAACTTTGGCCGGGCGAAATCTTCGCCGACCGCCCGCTTTTCTTTGTCGGCAAAACGCAGTCCGTCGGGCGTAAGATCCTGTTTCCCGTAGTGATTCAGCTTCTTCTCTAGTTTATCAACTGCGCTGCTCTCGCTATGAATACAGGGAATACTAGAGTATTGATATTTCCAGATACAATAGATTAGAATGGTCTAATCCTAGCTTTCCTTATCTTTAAGAGCGGCTTCTTGTACCTAAGCAATATTTAATTCACCCACAAGATTTAGCACTACACAATAATCGACTATTTCACTACTTGTATTATATTTCACTACCCAAAGTGTACCTGTTTCAATTAGGTGAACTTCTGCAGCATGCTCTTGCTGACCCCTCTGCCTGCACTCGTTGTAGTAGGCAGTGACCGCGCACGCGGAGAACACTTGTGCGACGCTGGCCACGAGCAAGGGAAATATGATTGGTTGGTGACCAAAACCTGTCATGGTTATGTGCCGTGGCGAGATGGCAGCGGTGATCATGGCATTGGCGACCAAGAGGATGACGGCCTGGGGAGCGTTCTTCGCTGTGGTTACCCACGCCAGATGGAGCGCGGCAGCGCGATGGTACCCAGGCTCGGACGCGGACACGACCACTGCCATGGACAGCACGACATCCAGGTAGAGCTGGGCGAGGCCTGCGACGAAGAGGACCAAGACTAGAAGGTCAAGCAGCAGCAGTGTGCGGGTGTACCTGACGAGAAGGTCAATGAGGAATAACAACGCGTTGACGCCGAGCTGGCAAGCGACGGCCAAAATATGGCCGTGGACAGCAGTCACAACGACGGTTAGCAGGCCACCACCACCATTGGACAGCCTACGGAGGACCTGGACGAACGTGGGCGGTTTGTCGACGCCGTAGGCCGTGACGGCAGCGAAGGTGGTGATAGCCCCAAGGACCGGGCTGACGGTCATGGAGATGAGGAGGCTCAATGCGCCGACGAGAACGACATTCTGTGCCTCAAGCAAGAGTAGCAGGAAGACAGCCTGCACAGCGACTATGAGCACCAAGATTGGACCAAACAGGCCAGGGTTGCGCGCTGGAAGGAGCAGACCTTCCTTGAGGAAGCTCAAGTGCCACATTGGGAGGAGTGGTCGCGGCGTGGCAGCCATAGCCAGCGACAAGGGGCCGGCTACAACGATCTTTAGTACAAGGGCAACAGAAACAAGCTCATGGGTCGCATTGCTGATGACGATATAAACCAGGTTCCAAAGATTCTTCACCTTGTCAATGGCACAGAGAAAACAAAGTTTGCTTGTCATATGTCAGTGTCCCTTGGCAACTTCGCTCCCATTCCTGCAACTTGTCTGTTTGATGTGTTCAAGATAGCTGTGTTAGCTCCAATGGCTGATGACGGTAGAAACCAAGTTCAAGACAGCTAGACATACAAGTCCGTGCTTCCACAAAACATTTCATTTCCAATCCATTTCCACTCTAACACCATGGGGACTCGCCGTGGTATCATCATGGAAGGCTTCCTTCTCCAAGCCCGCAACATCCACCTTTTCATCCCCATCTTCCTCATCGTCATCGCCTACACTACTATCACTACCCTCGGCTATTCCACTGTGGTGCAACCGCTCCTCAATAAGGTCATCCACCACGCTCGAGACCTCTGGAGGTCCAACCGGCTGTGGCGCGACTACAATAACCTCGTGGTCGCGACACGTATCCGCGCTGGCCACCTTGTCGCTGCAAGCACCGCCTACCTCCTCGTCACCGCGTTCACTACTGGCCCAGCCGTTCTGGCGGTCACCGTGTGCACCGCCGTCCACGGCGTGTTCGGCGGCGGAGGTCGCCGTCCTTCCACGGGCTTGTACGCAAGCTGCTGGCGGGGCGGCGACAGACTCAAGGGCCCATTTGGTACCGCTGCTTGGCCACGTCCTCCATGGAGTTGCGTGCAGGGCAGCTCTCTTTGTTTTTTGGCTATACGTTGCCTTCTTCCGAAGATACACGAGTCCTGTGTTGCAAGACATTGGGTTTCTCCTCTTCCTCGTGGGCCACCTCTTCGCCCCCTCTACATCGAGGGTCGTCTCGTATCTTGGCCGTCGTGGTGTCGGGCGGTAGAGCCAGCTGGCTGTTCTCTATGGTGTGCGCGTGCTGCGACAAGCATGGTGGATCATGGCAAAGAAGGCCACGCCGGCTGTGATCCTCGTGTTCGTCCAAGGGCGCGGTGATTGCACGTTATAAATCCGTTTTCCGTGATTTTCACGTCTACGTGTTAAATAGCGAGACGTAGGATCTGTTTACAAACTTTTTACATTGTTTCCATGCTGTTGGTGTGCTGTTCTCACTGTAGCTATGTTTGTCTTGTATGAATGCACTTGGAATGCGTGTTGTTGTCTTGTTGGTCGAGTCCAGACGGTGAGGAGTACGTCGGTGGCTAGGAGTACTTTGAAGAGCAGCAGGACCAGCAGGAGTTCGCTGATCAAGGCAAGTATAGCATGGACCCTCCGTGATGTCCTATTCACTATTCAGCACCTAATCATGATGCACGTGTCTAATCTTGCTATCCCTAAGGACTTCCTAGTATTTTTGCTACTTATACCTTGTTACCTATGGTTACTTGCATATGGGTAGACTGCTAGCGCTCAACTTAATTGAAACATGATCTTATTGATGACTATGGATATGCTTATGATGATGAAGAATGGTAAAAACAACTGAACGATAGGGCGAGGGGGTGTTGTTGCTCTTAGCCTTCCTTAAGGACTTATCTGTAGGGCAAAAGCTGGGATTTATAGTACAACCTGCGGAGGGCTACATGGCTACGGTTTTAGCTCAGTACCCGGGATCTTGTCTAGCTTGTTAGAGGTTACTGAATAAGGCGTCAAGGGCCTTGACACTTTGGGTATAGTAATGCTTCTGTTCATATGTGTATAGCCTTGAGGGAGTGTGCCATGTGAAAGAGGGTTCTCTATATACGCCGCCAAGGAAACCTAGCGCCCTAACTTGTTAGGACGTAATCGTGAAAGGCTTCATAGTGAACCCTGCCGACCTACCTTGGTAGTGGGTTAAGAGGCCGATCACCTCGGGCAAAAGGGCAATTCACAGCTCACGGTGAAAGTGTACACCTCTCGCGAGAAGTTTGATCAAAGCGATATATCAGCCGTGCTCACGGTCGGACCGCCCGAAAAAACTCACAGAATAGCTGGTTACTATGGTGATGGATATGATGTTGAGACATGGATTCAAGATGACGACGATGGACTAAACCGAGAATGTTATAATATTAATGAAGATCATGTGGGATTAGGGAGCTTAAGCATAACTTGATATACTTTAATGCTAAAACTTGACCTACTAAAATGCTAAATGCAGTAAGCCAGTGTCAGCCTTTTGAGCTTCATAACCCATGTTATACTTGTTGAGTACGTTGTGTACTCACGCTTGTTTTACTTTCTATTTTGGGAAAACCTTGGATGCGGAATAGATGTTGGAGGATATGAGGACTACCCGGAGGATTTCTAGGCTTGAGTTCACCAGTTGACGTCCCTGTGATGGAGCCCCACTGGAGAGAGAGTTATCTTATGCTGTCGTTGTGTCCAGACTATGTCTCTTTGTGTTAAGGCTATGTTTATCTTTATGTTCGTTATGTATTTTACATTGTGATGATACTACTCTTGTAATTTGTCGACTTATGTGTGTGACTGATCTCTAGGCACACATGAGATTAATGCATCCCATTTTATTCTTAAAATCGGGTGTGACATGGAATTAGATAGAAATTACTACTCAATTTGCGTAAAGGAATGGTCTAGTAGAAATGATCCATTTAGTAAATATATGATAAAATTTAACACTATACTGTCATTCAGTACTATATTGCCTTTGTTCTAGAAAGAAACACATCATAGGAAAGTCAAAAAGCAGTGGCAATAACGGTATCCAGTAAATTGAACAGAATATATTGCTTTGCATCCATGTGTTAAGTTTGGTGTGCAAACCTTATCTTTAGTACAATTATATTTGTAATGTGCCGGCAGATCCTCGCGCTCAACATAACCATCTTGCTCCGTCTATAGTGAATAAGAATAAATTAATATTTTATTTCACCAACATAATGGAATCAGAATAAAGATAGGTTATTAAGGCCATGTGCCATAACATGTAATAAATAAATAAGGTATTATCAATTCAGCCTAACTAAAATCCATGATTTTATTTCTAAGTAATCAATCAGGTCAAGCACAACATCAAGTAAACACTAATGACTACAGTTCAAACAAGGATTGCAGAAACTTGTCTAAAACAAAATCTACAGCTAGTGCTTCATGAATACCTGTAAACTAATATTTATTGTGGCTGGGGTAGATGAGCTGAGATTTGTGGTTTCATATGAGTGCTCAGCCACCTTCTTTATAGAGGAACCAAAAGAATCTTTAACCAAAATACCTTTCAATTACAATGACTAATCACTAAAAAATAGCTTCCTTACCTGTTTCTTTGAGCTAAGAACATATATTTTTCTCTGCTTCATAACATTCTGCCTCTGCAAGTGCAAGGCACAGGTCACTGTTAATTGACAACATAAAATTCTAGTTGAGGTGACAACCATTACTAGCTTTCCAGTGCCAAACATACTAAAAAGCTCCCATCCATATTAGTGTGCATACCTTCTCTACAAGACTAAGGTATTTGTAATGTGGCTTCAGATCATCATCCTCCACATTCTCAGCTTGCCCATTCTGCAGTGAACTGAAACAAATAAATCTTCGACATAAATCTGGTATGCAAAATCCAATTCAATTGTACCTTCGTCTTTAATAAGCAACTACTGAGACCGAAGCGTTAGCTCGATGGGAGAGGCTTGCGGTGTGCAGCCACCCTGCCAAAGTTCGAACAACGGTTTTCGATGCTGGTGCTCACCGGGGTTTAATCCCCAAAATAATCAGATGAAGCTCCTCACGCGTGGAACTACAATGGGATCTGCGATGTGCCCATCTCCTGCGAAGCCGGTAGGTTTCGTCGATATTATTAGGGACGCGTTCGTTTCACTGGTGTAGTCTGTAGGTCTTGATGTGAGTATGGGGTTTTGTGTGTGAGTGCGTGCGTATGGTGTTGTATGTACTCATGCAGCCTGTACCCAGTCGAGGAGCCTAAAAAAAATAAAATAAAAATAAATAAAACCTACTAACTGTGGCTTTGCAGTAGGCGCAAAAACCTTTGGACGCACCCTAAACCCTAACCAAACAACAGCCAGTCTTTTGGGGGAGGCTAGAGCTTGGCTTGGCCCACAACATGTCAGCATCTCCTAGCTAGTAGTAGCAATCTATAGCATGCCCTAGGGCATCAACGCTAGCTGCTAGCATGTGCTCTCGATGTCTTGACTTGCTGCCACCTGCAACTGCCATCATAGCATATGAAAGCGATGTCATCTCTCGGATCTGGTGGGGTACTCCTTTTACAAATCGCAAAGCTTAAGGTACATTTTTTTAATTAATCTGGTGCGGTGCTCCCTCCTTTCACAATCGCATGCAGTACTGCACTCCTACCAGCTACTATCGGTTACTTTTGTTCATCTGGTCATCAGGTAATGCTGCTTATTCCTGGCTAGCATGCACATCCTGTCGTTTGTACTGTGCAATCCAAAGAACACTTGAAACAGTAAAAAAAATAGATATACAAACAAAAAAAATTAAAGTGATTTATAATTTGGAATAGAGGGAGTAGCTAATATTTTAGAAGTAATGCTTATTTTAGTATAAAAGACCTCTCAAGCTAGTCCTTCGCATTAGTACCATGATTGCATCGTCCCCACCGGGCCGGCCTGCCTGCAGCAGTGGTGGAGGCATGCAGGAATAAATTTTAGGTGTGGCGAGATTTTCAAAGATCAAATACATATAATACAATTATGCAAGAGCGCACTACTAGAATTGCATAGAACGAGACACATCGTATTCTAACGGGGCACGATAGCGCCCGGACGTCCGGACGCACGTCCCCGTCCGGACGCCCGCGCGTGCATGGCCCAAGCTGCCTTGCTTGCTAGCTAGCTGGCTGCCTTGCTTGCTAGCTAGCTGCCTTACTTGCTAGCTTGACTAAAGCAAAGTTGTGTAGTAGTCTATACAAGTCGCATGGCCCAAGCTACGTTGCTTGCTAGCTAGCTGCCTTGCTTACTAGCTTGGCTAAAGCAAAGTTGTGTACTAGTCCATTCAAGTGAGGCACTGGTCCGTTCCTTGCAAAGACAGCCGCCGCCGCTCTGTTTGCTTCATCGAGAGACCGTTCAAAAGAGAGCAGAGGAGCTCTACGGCCATGCACGTAGGATCAAATCAAAATAAAAAACGAAAACAACTGAAACACTAGAATCCATGCGGACAAGGGCACATGATGCATCATTCTGAAACACTAGAAAAACATACCTGACCTACTACTTTTGAAACATCCGTAAAACAAACAGTTTGAAACATACGACTGAAACTAGTTGAAACACTTGAAACATCCCTTCGAAACACTAGAAAAACACACCTGATCTACTTTTTGAAACATCTGGAAACAAACAGTTGAAACATACGACTGAAATTAGTTGAAACACTTGAAACATCCCTTCTGAAACATAGATGAAACATAAACATACGACTGAAATTAGTTGAAACACTTGAAACATCTCTTCTGAAATATAGATGAAACATATGTCTGAAACATGTGAAACATTCGATCTACTTCTACAACATACATATGGTTCAGTTGAAACATACCTCCGAAACAACTGAAATAATTGAAACAAACAATTAAAACATTTGGGGGATTGATAGAGTGCTCCCACCAGCCGTCGGAACTAGCCTGCTCGAGTTCATCAAGTTTCGGCGCTCCAGGCGCTTGCGCCGCGAGGCTTCGCTCGCTCTGCATCACGCGGCGACGGAGCCGGTCTTCCATGTACTCGGTGGGGAGAGAGGAGGTGCAGAGCAGCGGCTGGTCCGGCGGCGGCGAGGTACGGGGGCGGCAGTGGCGTCCTGCGCCCCGCCATAGCTGGTGGCAGAGGACGAGCACAGGAGACGCAGCCTCTTCTCGTCCTGTGACGAGCACTGGAGCAGATCGAAGCGATGGGGGATGAGCACTGGAGACACGCTTGCGGTGGCGGCGTGCGGCGCGAGAAGGGGAGCGGCTGCGTGCGACACCAGGAGCTGCGCGAGAGAAAGGGGATCGAAGGATTTTTTTTTTTTTTCGGAAGAAGCCGGTGTCTAGATGGGCCGGTATAGCACGCGAGGTCCAGGAACGGCCGTCCGGAATCGTTTCCGTCGTCCGGACGTACGTAAGGAAGTGTTACTGTATTCTAATTTGACGTATTTGCTTCCTTTGGCGGGTTTTGCTTCGAAGGCCGATCACCACAGGCCCATTAGCCCCAACCAGTAGACCCAGCAGGCCACCTCGTATTTTTAACATGTATATATATACATATACTGTATATACTTTGTCTTCCGTATAGAATTTAGATGTGGCGGCTGCCGGACCTCGCCAGATTGCTGGCTCCGCCACTGGCCTGCAGGACGCCCGGGCTGGCACGTGATCGAAGGCGCGTGACTTCAAAACAAATATACTCCGTATAGTGTTATCTTAAACACTAAACGATAAATAACCGGTGACTTTTTCTTTAGCGTTTTGCAGGTCACTTAGACGGTTTTTTTAAATCGAGTTAAACGGTCTAAACGTTTTTGTATGTATGATAGCACTAAAAATATATATGTTTTGATTATAAAAATTAAATATGCTAAAAAGTATATATATTTGCTCATGTAAAAGATAGTATTCTACCAAATAACATTTGGGAAGAAAACTAAATCCTAATCCACGGCATCATGTATTAATTAACATTGTTATATTTATTAGTTCGGTGCGAAATGTGGTAGTTACAATCTTTATATTAACTAAATGGCAAGTTAAATGGCTGTTAGCACATTTAATCACGTTTAACTTGATTATATTTAGAGTGTTTAGATGGTTTTACATGATTTGAATAGTCCAACAGTTTGAGTTCACAGTTTATGGCCTAAACTATATGGGTGACCTTCGTTTACAGTACTGTTTAAACTTACAAAACAACTGTTTAGACAAACAGTGATAGTACGTTAACCAAACATATGTCTCGCCCACAAGCTACTTTTTTACACTGTCACTATATTTTTTCCTGTGGCTATATATGTCTTTACTATTTGTAGATTATGCAATACTATATGACAGACCTACATTTCTGTACTCAGATCATCGTTAAAACAGAGACACCTTTGTCAATAAATAAACAGATGTACTTGTCAAATTTAAAAGTAATATTTGCTGTGGAGCAAACGTGCGGACCACTGCGTCCACGGTAGCAAAAATTTTTTTGACCGTTTGATCTCAGCTTCTACGTCTAGATTGTGTCCTTGTTACTGTTTGGGTCCAAATATATACCATCCCCCATTGCCTCAGTAAAAAAAAAAAAAAAAAAAAAAAAACAACTCTCATTCTCTCCGTCTCTCCCAATCCGCAGCCTCGCGAGAGCCTCGCCTCCGCCGCCCGCCCCCACCTTCAAGCGTGGTGACGGAGCAGCCATGGCGGCGGCCGGCGGAGCGACCATGGCGGCGGCGCTCCTCCTCCTCCTCCTCCCCTGCCACCGTCCTCTTCTTCCCCGATTGCCTGCCTCTCACCTGCGTCACCGGTGCGGTTTAAAACCTAACCCTAACCCTTCTTCTTCTCCTTCTCTCCTCCTCCGCTCTCCTCGCGGTCGAGGTGACGGCGACGGAGGTCATGGCGGGCGGCGATGGAGGCACCACAGCCGGGCGCCCCATCTGTCGCCCGGTCCTGTTCGTCGCCATCTACAGGCACGGCGTGGCGTGGCGGGCTGCGGTCGTCGCCGGTGACCGCTCCCCCCTGTGCGGACGCGTTCGCTCCTGGCTGCTCCGCTGTTCCCCATCTCGGTTTGCCCCCCCCTCTCCCTTCGTACCTCCTCGGAGATCCCTCTCCCAGCATGTCTACCCGATCTGGAGGTGATGTGCCCCTATATCCATGTTAGCAAAATTGTTTTGCTATGTCTCATCATAGCTTGGTTAAATTTGCTCGGTTCCACTGGATATTCTACCTAAGCGTTGTGGTATATATCTGAGGACATGACCATGTCGGTGAGATTTGTTTGATTTTTTTTTTGGTACACTGCAATGCTCATGATTTTGTACCATATAGCAGCGAGCGACATCACCATGTCACCTATATTTGTTATCTTTGTTAGTGCACTGCAGTCATTTATCTTTGTTTATAGATATATCTCAGTTTATCTTAAGCTTGGCAAACTGTTTGTTTGGTCATCTCTGTATCACTAATGCAATAACTTATGCCTTTTGAACTCTGAAAGGGTGATGGCTCCTGGCATGGAGGCTGTTTAGCCTTGGCTGAACTTGCTCGGAGGGGGTTATTGTTGCCTTCTAGCTTTCCTGATGTTGTTCCTGTTATAATAAAGGTGCATAAGTAGCATAGTAGTACCTAATGATGTCCTTTACTTTGTTTCTTTTGCAAGGTTTGCTTAACAAAACAGAGTATTTCTGAATAGTTAGCTCATGGCTTGTTTCCATGGTGTTGATTTCAATCTGCCGCATATCTTATATGGTTACCTATATTTGATAACACGTTCTAACTTCTAAGACAATGAAGTATTTATATGTTTAGTGCTGGTTCAGATAGATAAGTTTACTGTCTCAATTGATTTCATAACGCAGGCTTTACACTATGATGTACGAAGAGGTCCACATAGCATTGGGTCACATGTCAGAGATGCAGCAGCATATGTATGTTGGGCATTTGGTCGAGCTTATACCAATTATGATATGAAGGCTGTATTGGAACAACTTGCTCCCCCACCTTCTAACAGTTGCTTGTTATGATCGAGAGGCAAGCTTATTTCTAATTTACATTTGTTGCACCCAGGTGTTCTGTACTTCTAATCCCATACTAATTTGACTACATTATTTATCTTGGTCGTGTCCAGTGATGAGTACACACTCCTCTTGCTTCCTTTGTTGGTCAGATGTATTTTGTAGAATATATATGATGTCAGATGTATTTTGTAGAATATATATGATGTCAGATGTATTTGTTTCCTTTGTTGGTGCACTGCAGTGCTCATGATCTTGGTCGTGTCCAGTGATGAGTACACACTCCTCTTGCTGCTAGATTAGTTTGAGGGAATGGGGTGCTGCTGTGATGAATACACGATATAAATGTTTAATGTTTCATGTAGTGATCATGGGCCATCCTTCCTCATTTTACTCATCTTTATTTTTCTATTGAGGCAATGCTTATGAGCTATGATGATTCTTCCTTTTTTCGTGATTGTCCGATGTTCTTATAAATGAGGCAGTGATCATGAGAATGTTGATTTTATTTTTGCCGTCTTTGTAACTCGGAGACACTGATTCAATTTTTTTGCGGTTCTTTAGCTGAGGCAGTGATCAGTTGGCTGGGATTTTTCTGTTCCTTTCTATCTATTCTATTTTGTGTGCTTTGGAGCCTTTCTACTTCTTTTGTGATAAGCGAGGAGGCGATGGCACACCGTTAATCTGATTGTTGCCTTTGCTCTTGCTCTATGGTATCGACGGTGCATTATTATGCAGTCCGAGCTTTTGCTTATTGCCCATGAAGCGATAGATATATTCTTCTTAATTCTAGGCCTCTCGATCCTGTATGCCATCAATTCTTGTACTTTTGGTTCTGAGCACGCACCCTATTCCCAGAGATAGTTTATCAAAGGTCCAAAATAATGGGAATTTTTTTGGTTGTTGTATCGGTTTGTTTTTTGCGTGAACCAAATTTAGGTTCCATCTTTAAAATAAAAAAGATGCCGGTTGAGAGTGTCCCCAAGGTGAGGTGAAATCATGAAATGAGAGGTATGTACTTCTCTCCAGTTAATGCAGTGATATGTTGTGAACTAAAAATAGTTGATCTTACTTCTCTCCATTTAATGCAATGATATGTTGTGAGCTAAAAAACGATGATCTTCTCTGTTTCTTCGTCCCTGAACTTGGTTTGCCTTAGTTCAGTCACCTAAAAAAATAGTGTTAGTAAGTCCATGCTTTCCTATCAGTTTTCTAAAAAAAACTCAGCATGCTGTTAAAAAACAGTTCATCACCGTGACCTTGTTTCTGTATGATTGTATAAATAATAAACATGAATAGTGGTACTCAGATGTATATTCCACCACTGTTTTCCTTTTTCGCCGTTACAATTGTTGAGACAACAGTCAGTAGTCATCTAACATTGTTTGTTTCTACATTCAGATTCGAGAGAAGTAGATACTTTTGATTTGGTCAGCCTTGCTGTGTTCAACGCCGACGCATACACCGCTTGTCTAGGTAAGCTACCACCCTTTTGCTTCTGTTGTTTTCGCAACATATAAACAGATCATGCTATTTTTAACAGTGTTTTATTTAGACTCAAAGCTCCAACTCTTTGAGCAGTACTTTAAAGGTCTATTTTACATAGCTGAAATCCGCTTTCCTATTCACTGCATGTAGAATCTGTTGCAAATAATGTTCTCACGCTGAATTATATACGTGATGATTTGGTGTATGTGCCTTCACCCTGAATATCGTTTGCCTATAATTGTTTCCGTAGATTGACATGAACATACATCATGTAACCATAGCTTGCCTTTTATTTTGCAGAAAAAATAGGCAATGGGACAATCAGAGACATATGTAAAGCCTCTCGGACTATACAGAGTAGTTCATATCAGAGGATGCATATGGAAGTGGTAATATCCTACTAAAGTACTGAAGATGATGTTATTAAGCACGTGTTTATTATTGCAATGTGTTTATTATTGCTTTGCTCCTTTGATGCCAACATGGTCGTGCCATGTTCCTATAGGTTTAAAAAGAGATGCTCTATTGAATCCTTTTTTCCCTTGTTTCCCATGCTGTTTGATGCCAATCTCAGTTAATCTTTGCTAAATAAAAAGCTGCACAACTATTGTCATGCCTGGCCATGTGTGTAGCCTTTCATTGGTGATTGCTCACCACATGGCCCATGCCCAGCTCCCCTTTTGGTTTTTGCGCCTCTTCCCCGTCTCTCTTCTGCCCCGCTTGATAGCTGATATTGTGGACCAGCGCTCATTGTGATCTTGATCTTCTCTATTGTAGTGACATGCATGCACAAAGGTTACAGCCTACAAGGTGTTTGATTCAATGCCCCTTTACTCTAGCCGCATCAAGAGCAAAGCCTGCTCATATGCCAGGTCAGATTTCCCCTCTTTTCTTTATTGGTTGATTTTGTCTGTAATGGCTAGACACGAGGGAAGATGAGAGCATATGACTCCACCATGACCTCAAATTTGCCAATGAATCTATTCATAGATACATATTTTGAACAGTAGTATTAGTTTGCCTCCAAATATGGTCTCAATGTTATATTTTTCACCATGCAGAAATTTTGTTCTGGAATGCAGCTTCACACCGTGAGCTAAATTTTGTTCTGGAATGCAGCTTCACACCGTTTTGCTGTTATATTTTGACATTGCTTCATGCACATATAATGTCAGGGTGTGACCTGCTTGAACAAGCATCATCTTAATGTGAACTAATCTTCAAGGGGAGCTATGGAGATTTTCCATTGTTTTATAATATTATGCATGCTTTTTGCTTCGAGAAGATAGTATTATGCATGCTCATGTGTTTGCACTATGAATAATTTTGTTTAGGTCGTGGTTGCAACTTGCAAGACAATGGTGATATTACTAAAGGAGCAGGATTGCTGGTTCTAGGTTGATCAGATCAGTTGTTTGTAGTCCATGTCTTTGTAAGTTGTTTCTCTTTTACCAATGCAAATATCAATAAAAAGATGGTGGTCTCATAGAAAATTGGTTATCAGTGAGGTTAACAAAAAATTTAGAATGTTGGTCTAATGGCTGTGTAAAGTATATATTCATACATCTATTTTTGGAATAAATTATTAGCCTTTCTATATTTTGGGTTACGGTGTCTACCATATTACAATACCTTACCGGCACCCAACTTGCATATTGACCAAAATTGGCTATATCGACATATTTTGGTCTATTAGATTATTGCTCCTGCCGTATTGTGTAGTATCTTCGGTTAGAATCTAGAGTCGGCCTATTTTTTGTACCTAAGTTTTTTTGCATAGCATGGTACCGCTTGCTTTCTTTTCATTCCCTTCCATAGTTTGTTTTCGGGGGATATGGCTAACTAAACCATTGAAATTGGATCATGCATAAAAATAACATGTATACTATCATCCTATTGCTAATTTGTTGTTTATGATATCTGACCAGGATCCCTTGATGCCTAAAGCTTCGAATCTACGTGTAAGGTTTTCTCGAGGCATATGGGAATTAATCAGCATATGGGCTCAGTTTATGGCGCTACTGGTTATCTTAGATTAAAGCCTTTATCCTACTGATGATGTTTGCTTCTTTGACAAACTTCTTTCTATATGTACCGCTTAAACAAGTGCTACCGATGTGGGCCCGCCCTATGTACTGCTGGTTATTTTAACGCTCTGTCTCATCTAATATAAAATAATGTTCCATCTTCTTTGCTCTTTCGGGACATACCGTTGGGTTAATTCAACGTTGCAATTAGATGGCTGCCATATCGATCTATTCTTTGTCGATTGTTCCCCAGACGGATGCACGCATACGGCCAATGCCTTGGCGCATGGGCGCGTAGCGCGCAATTCACTAGTTAGATGATACATTTGTTGAGCGGTTTGGATCGGTTGTTGTGCACGCCGGATATATCTAAACCGATTCCTAAATGACAATGTAATAATACATCATCTAACATAAATGGAGATGCTCTCTAAATAGTAGATATCAATTTTTTTATGGTGTATAAAATATATTGTGTTATTTCAATCTTCATGCACTACGCCACCCGTGATTTGTGGGGGCGTTTTTTCTCGGGTTTGTAGGGGCGGTTTTGCCGGCCGCCCCTACCAAACCGTTGCTACAAATCGATGATTTGCGGGGGGCGGCTCGCCCAACTGCCCCTACAAATCTGATTTGTAAGGGTGATTAATGACTTGTAGGGGCGGCTACCAAAGCATTTTTGTGCGCTTTTTCGCGGCCGAGGGGGAGTCGAACCCACGACCACCCTCGCAAGACGGTACATTCCTCTTACCCATCGCACCTCACACTCACTTGCGTCTATAATGGATTTTCTTTCCCTCATATTATCCTCAACCGAGTTTAAATTGAGTGTTTGAGACCCTAAATAAATTCAAATCAAAAAGGTTGGTGTGGGGATCGATCGGGACGCTAAGGATGAGCTCCCCGCTCGACATCGGCAAGCTAAGAGCCCTTTCGCCAACGCAAAGAGCTCACTATCCTCCAAAGAGCTCGCGCTCGTGGACGAGCTCTCGCCGTTGCCGGCACCGCCGGCGCATGAGCTCTTAGAACCAAGGGACGCATCCTCACCTCGGCGAGCTCTCCCCGAGTGAGCTCTCATCCGCACAACGGCGACCTTTTACATGAGGACCCCTTCCGCCTCGCGGTGAGCTCGAGCTCAACGGATCCCGCGACGGCGGAAGAGCTCGCCTATCTTCCGCGTGAAGCCAGCCGAGTACGCAGTTGGCCAACTACTCCACGGCAGTGCGTAGCCCTTGCGGCGCTACGATTCGGAAGGAGGTCCTTTCCATCACACCGCCATACCCCATCGGCTCCAACGGCGCTTCGCCCACGGTTTCCTCAAATGCGGTCGGCGTGCGCCCGGCCTCATCCATGGTATGGCTGGCGCCCATGTCGGCAGGATCGGTTCCTACGCGTTAAGGACTACGGCGGCGCGGGCCACCGCCCAAACCCGATTCACACGCACGCGGCGGCCAATTTCAACATCCGGGACTCTAAAGAGCTCGAAGGCGACTCTGCCGGCCAAAGAGCTCGCCGGAGAGCTCCTTCGCCATACCCGTCGCATCCAACAACTCTACTACAGCACCGGCAGCAAGCGCGCATCTCGGCGTCGGCATGGCGCCCTTCCCATGCGAAAGAGGCGGCTTCCAGCTTCTGATCGAAGACGGTGACACATGATCATCGCCCGGCCCGGGTTTCAGCGTCTGGCGATGACTGATTCCGACATCCAAAGCTACCGAGGCTCGAAGAGAACTCCGGCCAATCAACGAGCTCGTTCGAAGAGCTCTTTTCACCTACCCGCCGCTCCATGGCTCCTCGTCCCTACGCACTCCCACCTCAACTCGGAGAGCTCACACGTCTTGCTCCCCTTGCCACTATAAAAGGAGGGGCAAGGACTCTCTCGGGAGAGGCGAGATAACGCACTCAAACACCCTCATTCACCCTCATATTGGCACTAGCCTCAATCCGCGAGACTTGGGAGCCCGCTCCTCTCTCGATCCGCTTATGCGCACCCGTACGGCGTTTGAGCTCGGATAGTGATCACACGGACTAGGGAGCCTGATTTTGCCCCGAACCAAAGTATAAACATTGTGTCATTGTCTCTAGAGCTAGGCCATCCGGTGTGCGCACTAGCCGGTTGATTACTATGACGGTGGTCGCCGCGATATCGGACCACGCGGCAGTTGGCGCGCGCGGTAGGGGCGGCGCTTGTGCGACGATTTTCCACTCCGATGGCTTCTTCCTCCACACCCGGCCGGAGCGCCGTCTTTGGCCGGACCGCCGACTTCACCGACGCCGGCCAAGAGGAGTCCCTCGTGGGAGCCGTCTTCACCCGCCCGATGCGGCGTGAGGACATCCCCAGCGGCGCCTCCGTGGCGCCACCGACTCCGTCCTCGCCAACATGGGCGGGGCCCGCCGAGAGCCCGGTCCCGGCCCATGCGGCGGCGGACCGCTTCTTCGTCCTGATCAGGACTTCCTCCCGACATCTTGGGGCGGCGAGCCCAGGAGGCTCTCTTCGGTGATGTCACCTTCTCCATCGCCAGCGTCGTCCTCCCGGCTCGCCGGGTGGGGCCGCCGATAGATGAGTTCACGGCGACGCCAAGATGTACCCGGCGGCCGGCCGGGGCTCCCCCCATTTGGGGGCGATGCCCCGGCCGGACCGTGGTTCCGAGATCGAGCTTCGCCCTCGGCGGGATGAGCCTCACTGGTTGCGACCCCACACGCCGGTGTTACATGTCGCGACACCCGAGGGGAGCGCTCGATAGCCATCCCTCAGCGACTCCGAGCACACGCCGAACTCCACCGCACGCCAGCGCGACCCGCCCGTCGATCACGTCAAGGCCCGGGCGGAAGAGCTCGAAGAACTTCCGGCGCCAGCGCGGCTCCCGGGCGCGAGGGCCCTGCCGAGCAAGGAGGGGCGGCGCACCGCCACGGGCACGCAGCTCGAGCTCCGGGATGTCCATGACCGCATCAGCCGCGACCACGGCGCCGGCGGCTCCCGCGGTGTTGGAAGAGCTTCCCTGCACTGGCGGCGCCGGCGTTGCTCTGCTGCGGTGCCCGGTCCCCGGGACCCCCGGGCACGCGGACCCACGCAAGTCGGTCGGCTCGTGGCGGAGGCAGCGAGACAGCGGCCGGCGGCTTCTGCGCGTCTCACCGACGGCTTCAGGAAAGCACGAGGCCTCACATCCCGAGGTCCACTGCGCCGACGGATCGGCGAGAGCGGCTGACGCGGCGACACCATCAACGCCCGACGGAGGCGGAGGCCGCGCGGACAAGAACGTCCCGGGGGCGGCGCGGTATCACGCGGCGGCGACCGCGTCCTCGCCGCGTGCAGCAAACACCCGCGGCGGGCGCCACGGCAGTGAGGAGGACAAGAGTCGCCCGGCGCCCAGCGAGGCGGCGCGAAAGCCATCGCCGGCGAGACCGCCGCCGTTGAGCTCAAGCTCGGCGCCCCAAGGCATTGGTTCACGCATCCATGAGGCCCGTTCCGGCGGCTTCGAGCTCCGGTACCGGTCTGTGGTACAATGGGGAGGCGATCCGACCCACGTGGGCGGAGGACTATCGTCTCGGGTGCCAAGCGGCGGTGCCGACAGCGACTACTTCATCATCCGTAACTGCCGCTCTATCTCGCGGACTCGGCTCATTCTGGCTCGAACACACACCCCGCGGGGTACCATCCGCGATTTGGGAGGACCTGCGTGGCGTCTTCGTCGGTAACTTCCGGGGCACCTACGCCGGGCCAAGCATGACACGGGACTTGCGTGGATGCAAGCGAAGAAGGGGGAGAGCTTGGCGACTACATCGGCGCTTCTCAAGCTCGCGCAACAACCTCTCCGAGGCTTCCGACTCCGAGATCATCACCGCCTTCACCTACGGCACCGCTTGCGAGAACCTCATCCGCAAGCTCGGCCAAGAAGCCCAAGTCCGTGAAGGAGCTCCTCGACCTCGCCACCGGGCATGCCGAGGGAGACGGCGCCGTCTCCGCCGTCACGGGCAAGGGCAAGCCCAGGACGACGACGAGGCCGCGAGGCGGATCCGGCTCCCGCCCCGGGAAGAAGAACAAGAGGAGCAAGCGTCCCGCGACGGCGGCGGCGGCGAGTTAGTTCGCCGTCGCGGATAAGCGCACGACACCTCCCAAAGGCGAAGGGCCGCCAACAAGGAACGCCGACAAGATGCTTTCGAGGCCCCCCGCCCGCATCACGAAGGTCCCGTCGGGCACAAGATGAAGGGACTGCCGGCTCTGGAAAAACACGTGATGGGCACGGCCCGAAGGCGGCGGCAAGGGCGGCGGCCGAGCCCACGCGGCAGAGCTCGAGGGCGGCGCCGTCCGCGTCGTCTTCGGGCGGAGCTCCGAGCTCGAGTCCAAGCGCCGACGAAGCTCACACGCCGCGAGGTCCTCTTCACTAAGCCCGCCGCCCACCTACCTCAAGTGGTCAAGCTCGGCGATCACCCGACAAGGCGGATCACCCCGGCATGTCCCATACCGGGGAGATACCCGCTCGTCGCCGATCCATCATCGGCACCAAAGCGCCTCGGCAAGGTGCTAATGGATGGGGGTAGCGGCCTCAACCTCCTCTACGTTCATGCGCTCCGGGCCCTTGGCATCACCAAAGCACGCCTCCGTCCCTCGCCGGACCCGTCCACGGCGTGGTGCGGGAAGCGGATGATCCCTTTCGGGCGAATCGACCTCCCGTCACCTTCGGCACCCGGACAACTTCCGCGGGGGAGGTCCTCACGTTCGAGTGCTCCCCCCTTCCGGAACGCCTACCACGCGCTCCTAGGGCGGCCGTGCTATCGCGAAGTTCATGGCCGTTCCCAACTACACCTACCTCAAGCTCAAGATTCCCGGGCCTAAGGGGTCATCGGTCGACTCCACCTTCGAGCACGTTGTTCGGGGCGAGGCTGCCCGCCCATCGATCGTAAACGCCGCGCGGTCGAGATCGGCGGGCGCCGCCAAAGATGGCGGCCTCGGCCCAGCGGAGGACGCCCCCGAGCTCAAGAGGGCCGTGAGCACGAGCTTCGCCGAGGAGCTCAAGCGGCTCGGGGGGGTCGAGCTCATCCAGGAGCTCAACAAGGCCACGGGGCGTTCGAGCCGGAGAAGGACGCCAAGGAAATAAAGGTCGATAAGGACGGACGCACCCTCCGCGTAGGGTCGAGCTCACTCTAAATGGGAAAGCGGCTCGTCGACTTCCTACGCCGCGAACCTCGGCGTGTTTGCGTGGAGAGCCTCGGACATGCGGCATACCGAGGAAGTCGCCGAGCACTCCTTGAATATTAAACCCGGCTCTCGGCGGTGAACGAAGGCTCGGGCGTTTCGGCGACCGACGGCGTAGCGTCGAGGAGATAGATAAGCTCTTAGCCGCCAGGTTTATCAAGGAGGTGTATCATCGGAGTGGATAGCCAATCCCGTTCTAGTCAAGAAGAAGAATGGGAAATGGAGAATGTGTGTCGATTACGCGGGTCTCAACAAGGCATGCCCAAAGGATCCGTTTCCTTTGCCGCGCATTGACCAAATTGTTGACTCCACCTCCGGGTGCGAGGCGCTCTGTTTTCTCGACGCCTACTCCGGTTACCACCCGGATAGCGATGAGCGAGCTCGACCAGCTCGCCACCTCCTTCATCACTCCGTTTGGTGCATTACATTGCGTAAACGATGCCCGCCGGTTTGAAGAATGTCGGTGCCACCTTCGGAGGTGCATGCGAAAGTTTTCAAAGAGCTCCTCGGAAGCTCGTGGAGGCGCACGTCGGCGACATCGTTGTCAAGACAAAGCGCTCGAAAGATCTCATCCCGGATCTCGAAAAAGGTCTTTGCCAAGCGAGTTGAGTCAAGCTCAACCCCGAAAAATGCGTCTTCGGGGTCCGAGGGGCTGCTCGGCTTCATCGTCTCCATCAGTATGGGGCCGATCAAAAGCGTCAAATGCGTGCGGCGGCTCACGGGCTGTCTCGCGGCACTAAGTCGTTTCATAGCTCGACTTCGGGGGCGGAGCCTCCCGCTTTGGGGATTTGCTGAAGAAGGCTGGCGCTTCTCACGGACCGGCGAGGCCCGGCAAGCTCGACTCGGCGAAAGCGACTCTGGCCAGCCGCCCTTTGTGCTCGTCGCTCCGGTAGCCAATGAGCCCATCCTCCTTTACATCTCGGCCACCTCAAGGTGGTGAGCACCGCACTCGTCGTCGAGAGGGAGGAGGAGGGGAGGGGCCAAGGTGCGCGCCCGGTCTACTTCATCGGTGAGGTCCTCACCGACACCGGGGACTCGCTACACACGGCTCGGCTCGTGGCGGCGTTACTCGATCACCCGGCGCAAGCTCGAGACACTGCCGACTCCCACCCGGTCACCGTTGTCTCCAAGTACCCTCTTGGAGAGGTCATCCCGCAGCCCCAAGGTTACGGGCCGCATGGCAAAATGGGCGATCGAGCTCATGGGAGCTGAGATTGTCTATGCGCCTAGAGACGCCATCAAGTCCCAAGCCCGGACGGTTCGTCGCGAATGGACCGACACCGAGCAGCCACCCGAGCCGGGCGACATCGAGTGCGGGTCTGCACGCCGGCGGATCGGTGAAGAAATACGGGCCGGCGTCGGCCTCGTCTTCACTTCTCCTAAAAAGGTCGCGCATGAAGTATTCGATACGCTGCACTTCCCGCCTCCAACAACGTGGCGAGTCTGGCGGTGAATGGGCTCCGCATCAGTGAGCTTCGGCATCCGGCACCTCGAGGTCCGGGGGACTCTGAGCTCGTCAAGAACCAGGTCATGAAAGAGGTCGACTGCGTTAACAAAGATGATCGCGTACCATCAGAAGGTCCGCGAGCTCGAGGAGCACTTCCACGGGCTGGAGGTCAACCACGTCCACCGCAACCTCAACAACGACGCCGGCGCCCTCGCCAAACTCGCGATCGGGACCGCTGCCGGTTCCCGGGGAGTCTTCATGCACGAGCAACGCAAGCCTTCGATCACGGCTCAAAGAGGAGTCCGCTCGGAGGGCGCAAGCTCGAGCTCCCCAAGGTCGGACCCCATGAACATTGATGTCCTCAAGGGTCGCCCTCCCGACTGAAGGCTCATATAGTCGCAAGCTCTTTGGGTGCGAGCTCGGGGCCGGCCGGGGCGGCTCGGGGCCGAACCAAGTCCGGTTGTCCCGGCCGGGGCGCATCCCGTTGCTGCGGTGGCTAAGGGAAGGCGTGCTCCCCCGGGGCGGGAGGAGTCGCGACGACTAGCCCGGAGGGCCAAGGCCTTTGCCCTCGTGGGAGAAGAGCTCTACCGGCGTGGGCGGCGGCGTCCTTCATTTGCATCGCCATCGAAGCAGGGGGTGAAGAGCTCGTCAAAGATCCATGCCGGCGAGTGCGGCCACCACGCAGCACCACGAACTCTTGTCGGAAAGCTTTCGCCCGAGGGCTTCTCTTGGCCAACCGCCGTCACCGACGCCACCCGAGTCGTCCGACACTGCGAGGGCTGCCAGTTCTTTGCCAAGCAGACGCATCTCCCGGCCCAATCCCTCCAGACGATCCCGCTCACCTGGCCGTTCGCGGTCTGGGGCCTCGACATGGTGGGACCACTCCCCAGGACTACCGGGGAGGATACACGCACCTCCTCGTCGCTATCGACAAGTTCTCCAAGTGGATCGAGGTCATGCCCATCGCGCGGTGCCGAGCTGAAGAGACCGTCAAGTTCTTCACCGGCATCATCCACCGCTTCGGGGTCCCGAACTCGATCATCACCGACAATGGCACCAACCGTGGGGAGGTCTTCATCGACCGTGCAGCGATCACGGCATCAGCGTCGACACGACTTCCGTCGGCCACCCTCAAACTAACGGACGGGGTAGAGCGCGCTAATGGGATGATCTGCGCAGGGCATAAAGTCCCGCATCTTCAGGAGGCTCGACAAGTACGCTCGTCGATGGCTCGTCGAGCTCCCCGCGGTGGTATGGAGTCTCCGCACCACACCCAGCCAGGGCCACGGACGGACCCGTTCTTCCTCGTCTTCGGGTCGAGCGGTCCTCCCAGAGCTCGAATACGGCTCACCCCGAGCTTGAGCTTTCGGCGAGCACAACAACCCGAGCCTTTGCTCGAAGGCGCCGCCGACCAGCTCGACGCGAGGCTCGCGACGTCGCGCTCATCCACTCCGCCAAGTACACACCGCGCAATCCATGCGACGCTATCCGCGGCGGCACATCGAAAGACGAGCGCCGGGTCGGCGATCACGTTCTACGGCGAGTCGAGCTCGAGAACAAGCACAAGCTCTCCGCCCCATGGGAGGGTCCCTTCACCATCGACCAAGTGTTGAGGCCGGGCACGTACAAGCTCAAAGACCACCAGGGACGAGTCCTCACCAACGCATGGAACATCGAACAGCTACGTCGCTTTTACCCCTAAGATGTATTTCGAAACCTTATAGCCGCAAGAGCTCAACAAAACACCAATTCGATGCAAAACACGCGCAAGCATCTCGAATTCGTATCCTAAGCTCAACCGAAACTAAGCAACGACAGGCCCTTGCCCGGGCAAAGGCCTGCCCTTGCTCGGGGGCTACAGGGAATGGGGGGCACACCCCATCGTTTCAACACACCGTTTTTTCGCAAAAAGTTCACGAGTCTAGGCGCAACGACGAGCTCATACTCGAAGAACTCACGCCCTTCCCCTTACGGCCCAAGCGATATTTGAAACGACTAAGTCCTCGAGCTCAACGAACTTAGAGCATGGCGCGGCGCCTAACAACCTCCCGCGCCCCGCGGCCGGCGAGGAACGGCTCGCCATTACGCTCTCGAGGTCACGAGCTCACAAAAGTCAAAGTAGAAATTGAATGCGGCAAGAGGGGAAAGACGCTTTCCATTAACAAAGCACACATTTCCATAAGTTTTTACAAGCGCCTCGACCACGAGGACTTAGAAACTTATCGCGATCAAAACACCAACGCCTCGAACTCCTCCTATGCGGGTGGGAGACCCGGTCCAGCGGCTCGGGCAGGGATGTCCTCTGCGGCCTCCTCCTCGGCAAGCTCCTCGCCACTTCACCCACACCGCCGAGGGCTCAAGACCTCAAGCTCCTCGGCGGCAAGCTTGAAGAGCTCGGCAGAAAGCTCGCGGTGGTGGCCTCGGCGGTGGCAGCCTTCCGCTTTCGGTGTCGGCGTCGTCGGCGCCGGCGCCCACCCCGTTTTCACGAGATCAACCTCGAAAGCGGGGGTAGTGGGTGAAGACGACACTGACGCCTTGTGGACCACCCGGCCGGCGTCCTCGGTTACCTTGCGGCGGGAGGTCCAACACCCGCATGATCGGGTCCGCCGCCTCCTCCACGCCAAGGGCATCACGCAGGACATCTTCCACAGCGGGACGCAAGACTCCCGCGCCCGCGCTCCGAGTCCTCGGCCTCCCTTCGCGGCCTTGGCGCGCGACCTGGAGGGCCTCGGGAGCTCTTTCCCGTAGCGTCGGCGAGGTCGGCTGTGCGCTACTTCAAGTCCGCCTCCTTCTCTGCCGGCCGCGAAGTTGCGTGTTCCGCAGGGTGGACTCGGCGGAAGCCAGCTCCCCGGTCTTGTCATCCACATCCGGGCCGCCTTCAGGACTTCTCTTTCTCCCCGCAAGACAAGAGAACGGCTCGGCACAAAAGGGTCACAGCGGCTCAAAAACCAAGTCGAAGTACGCGATCGCTTACTCCACAGCTCAGTAGAGCCCTGCTCGTTGCGCGGAAGTTCTCGTTCTCGGCGTTGAGCGGTCCCTCTCCGCGATTGTCGCATGGCAACACCACATTTCGACGACCTCGCGGTCATACGAGGTCCCGCCGGCGAGGACGATCGGCCCCCAAACACCGAGAAGAAAAAAAGCAACATAGGGGGGAGAACACTCACCGCGAGCTCGGCGTCGCTGGCGACGGAGGCACTCGGCGGTCTCCGTCTTCTCCCTTGTAAAGGGACTCCGCCCTACGCTGTTTCGGTGCCGACCGCTCGAGCTCTTTGTTCTCGAGCGGCGGCGGAGGGGTGTCGAGCTCCTTGCATCTTCTCGCTGCGCGGAGGTTGTGGGCACGATCGAGCTCCTCCTCTGTTCGAGCCGCCTCCCGAGGGCGGCTTCGGCCCCCCTCTTGTGCCGCTCGGAAGCCCGGCCCTCCCGTCGCGAATGGACTCGATGACGTCCTCCGTCCACGCTCGAGGAACAGGTGTTGAAGATGTGGCGCGCCCGAGCTCTTCACTTTCGGCTCCGCCGACAGCCTGACCCGACCTCCCGGCGAAACGCCCGGCCCTGCTAAAGCCGGGCCGGCCGGTTATACCGACGGACGGAGTCTGCACGACACAGCGCAAACGCGTGAGCAACTTCGGGGAGACATGAGGAAAGGCGTCGGCATCGTGGCGGCTTCAAACTGGGCGCGAGGGGCGGAGCACGCACACTGGATCCTGGGAGGGCGAGGGTCAGCTGCGGGCGTCATCGGGCATGGGCGGCGGAAGGGCGACGCCCGCCTTTACGTGAGGCGCTTTTGTCGCGACAACGCGCGACGGACACCGGGACGCCGTCAATCGACCTTAGGGTAAGGAAGGGTACCTCGAGGGGCCGGCGGCGTCTCCTAAGACCGGCTCCGACGGGCCTCGTCCTCGGCCTCGGCGACCCCGCCGCCTCCGCCATCTCTTCATCATCGAGACATCGACGCGAGATGCTCGCGACGGCTTCCACGACCGAGGACGGATCTCGAGCTCTCGCTGGCCCCCTCGGTGAGCTCTCACACGGCCAGGGCCTCCCGAGGGCCGCCGTCCCCATCTCGTCGCTGCCCAAGGGCTCGCGGAGGTTTGGGCGAGGGCGCTCCCGAGGGAAGCCGGTTGGGGCTCGATCGAGCTCAAAATCGTCTTCGCGCGCGGCTCTCACGGGGGCGGCCGACGCCGATGAGGGGCCCGGCGCGAGCGAGCTCCCGTGGGACGGCGATGGTCGGCCGACGTCGTCCTATAATGGAACAACGCCATCATCGTCGAACCCGCCGCCCGAGCTCGCCACCGTCGTCTCCGCCACCGCCCGGTTCGTTCCGCAACGCTTGAGCGCCGCCACGCCGCGAGAGCTCATCAACGAACTAGAGCCCGCCGACATCGAAACTCATCGTCGGCGGCGCCATGGTGCTCACCGTCTCGCCCTCGGGCTCGCACCGGCCGAACTCGACACGCCGGTCCGCGGGCGCTTCTCGGTGCGCGTCACGCCGCCCTGCAACGACACAAACAGGTCGGAACACTCATACCGAGGCGTCGGGTCCGAGGTCGCCACGATCCGCGCGAACTCACGGCGGCCGTCTTCCTCTTCTTCGACTTCTCCGCGCACCGGAGCCTTGACCCGGCCTCACCCGGCGACCGGCTCGGCGTCAGGCCTGGGCGCGGGCGCGGGTTGAGGCTGCGGGGCGGCCCGCATGAGGCGGCACCTCCGGCGCGCCCAGCCCGTGGGGACCGGGCGAGGTCCCGACCTCTTCGCCGCGGCTCGGCGATGACGGAGCTCCCTCCAAAAGCATGATGACGGGCTCGGCTTCCTCCGCCTGCTCACCACCACCGGCCGACGATCCCGCCCCGGCCGGGCGCTTCTTTGCTGGATGGCGAGGGGAAGAGGAGGCGAGAGCCGAATGGCCGCACCTCACCAACTCTTGAAGAGCTCGAGCTCGCCGTCAGAAGCTCGTGGCAAATCAAAAGCGAGGCACGGATCGAGGGCGGCGGAGAGTTCTTACCAGCGGAGGTCTCCGAGTTTGGCGGGGATCGCGGGGGCACCCGCGGCCTCTCGCCCGTCTTGGTCACCACCTTCATCCAGAACTCCACCTGATTGACGGTGAGACCGGGGCGTCACTGTCCCCTGAAACGGGGCCTTGTCCTCCACCATCTCCCACATGCGGAGGACCCGACGCTGAGGCACCACCGCTTTCTGAAGCCAGGCCGCGATGATATGATTCACCGTCGGCCCGCATCCCAAAGCAGCTTGATCTTGTTCACGACCGCCTCCACCTCCGCCATAGAGCTCTTAGGCGGCATTTCACGCCACACCGAGTTCCCCATCGCGAAAGTGCGGCCGGGTGTACCACGGCAGAGGATAGGACGGGTCGTTCTTTGGTAGAACCACTCGTCCCTCCACCCCGGATTGGCGGTCGGGAAATCGCCCTCGGGAAGGTCTCGCGGATCCTCCCCGCGTATCGCACGGGCACGCAGGGCGGGAGGTCGGGTCCGCCGCTCTTGGGCAGCGGCCGGATCTTTGGCGAAGACGTAGTACCCGAAGAGCTCCCAGTTGGGGGGATACCCAACCAGCCCTCGCACAAAGACGCGAGCGTCGCCGAGGAGCAGACACCCGTTGGGCGTCGATGCTGGAGCTCGATGCCCCAGTACGAGATGATACACCGAAAGAAATCGTCCGACGGCATGCCCAGCCCGCGCTCGTGGAAGGCAATGAACGACACCACATACCCATCCGGCGGGTCGGGGACGCGTGGGGACGCCCGGCGGGATGATCCACTCCTTCGCCTCCGTCCGCGGGTGCGGGAGCCCGCCGACATTTCTGCACCTCTCAATCAACGACTTCTTCACCGCCGGCGGTTGCCCACGCGAACCCATCTCTCGGCTCTCGCACGGGGCGCCGGGCGGGAGGGGGAGATGGGAGGTTGGATCTACAGATAAGCGGCGGCGGGGGAATCTTCTTGGCGAGGGGAAGCAGAGGGCACGAAACGGAAGGTAAAACCGCGCTCCTCGAGTCCCGCCCACTTATAAGAGCCCGGCTCGGGCGGAGGCGTCAAGAGAAAGCCACGGGGCCCACCACTTGTCACGCCCGCCGCAACCGCCTTAGCGAGATTGCCGCGTGGGACGACACCCGGCGGAAGCCAAACCGTCGCGACATTAAGACGGTAACTGGCGCCAACGGTAAAAAGCCTCAACGGTAAAATCCCAACGGCTCTTTTTCTACACGACGGGCAGCGCCCGAGAGCTCGACGCAACGGTCGAAACGCCGAGCTCCGAAGCACGGAGCTCGTAGCGCGAGCTACCGTCGCGAGGGGCCAAAGGTCAAGCTCGACTCGAAGAGCTCCTCGCGCCGTCCCAAAGCGGCGTCGACGGCCCACGCCTCGAGCACTCAAAAGAGCGGGGGGCTTCGCTTGTGCGTGTCCAGGTAGGCGAGGGCTGCGAACGACTCGAACGGGCCCCACGGGGGAGGACCACGGAAGTCGGGCCTCGAATCTGGAGGTCGATCCATCGGCCGATCGTGCGAACGAGTTGATGAACTCGGGCCTCACCTGGACCATCCGACAGCAGCCCGCCGGCGCCGATCTTGGCCGACAAGGCTAGATCGGGTTCAAACTCACCATCTCCACGCGGCGAAAAAATAACGGGTCGATGAGCCCATGACAAACTCTGGAAAGCCTCCGCGAGAGCTCGCAGCTCTCACGGAGCCTCGGGGGCTACACCCGCGGGTGCGCTCGCGCGCACCCACGTTCAAGACACTCCCCGGCTTGAGAACCCCCGCAACTAGAGCTACCGTACAAACAGCATCTGGGAGAGACTCCCTTCTCTCCCAAATGCTCGGGGGCTACTGTGGGGGATCGATATTCGGGACGCTAAGGATGAGCTCCCTGCTCGACATCAGCAAGCTAAGAGCCCGCTCGGCCAACGCAAAGAGCTCACTATCCTCCAAAGAGCTCCGCGCTCGTGGACGAGCTCTCGCCGTTGCCAGACCGACGCGCATGAGCTCTTAGAACCAAGGGACGCATCCTCACCTCGAGCGAGCTCTCCCCGAGTGAGCTCTCATCCGCACAACGACGACCTTTTACATGAGGACCCCTTCCCGCCGCGCCAGCTCGAGCTCAACGGATCCCGCGACGGCGGAAGAGCTCGCCTATCTTCCGCGTGAAGCCAGCGAGTACGAAGTTGGCCAACTACTCCCTGACAGGTACTGTAGCCACGCAGCGCTACAGTTACGGAAGGAGGTCCTTTCCATCACACCGCCATACCCCATCAGCTCCAACAAAGACGCCACGGTTTCCTCAAACGGTCGGCGGCGCCCGACCCCCTCATCCATGGTATGGCCGCGCCCATGTCGACGGGATCGATTCCTACCGCGATTAAGGACTACACGACGCCGGGCCACCGCCCAAACTTCGATTCACGTGTACGGCGGCGGCCAATTTCAACATCCAGGACTCTAAAGAGCTCGAAGACGACTCCTGCCCGGCCAAAGAGCTCGCCCGGAGAGCTCCTTCGCCATACCCCGTCGCATCCAACAACTCTACTACAGCACCCGACAGGGCGCAAGCGGGGGCGCATCGGCGGCAAGAGCATGGCCCTTCCCATGCGAAGAGGCGGCTTCCAACTACGATCGAAGACAGAGTGACACATGATCATCGCCCAGCCCGGGTTTCCGCGTACGGCGATGACTGATTCCGACATCCAAAGCTACCGAGAGCTCGAAGAGAACTCCTGGCCAATCAACGAGCTCGTTCGAAGAGCTCTTTTCACCTACCCGCCGCTCCATGGCTCCTCGTCCTACGCACTCCCACCTCAACTCAGAGAGCTCACACGTCTTGCTCCCCTTGCCACTATAAAAGGAGGGGCAAGGACTCTCCGTCGGGAGGCGAGATAACGCACTCAAACACCCTCATTCACCCTCATATTGGCACTAGCCTCAATCACGAGAGACTTGGGAGCCCGCTCCCTCTCTCGATCCGCTTATGCGCACCCGGTACGGCGTTTGAGCTCGGATAGTGATCAAGACCGGACTAGGGAGCCTGATTTTGCCCCGAACCAGTATAAACATTGTGTCATTGTCTCTAGAGCTAGGCCATTCGAGTACGCACTCAGCGGTTGATTATGTGACGGTGGTGGCCGCGATATCAGACCCCGGCAGTTGGCAACTACAAAGTTGTATAACTTTTTAAGATATACAACTTTCATTTTTTTGTTTCTCTATCCGAGTCCGTTTGAAAAAGTTGGATTTCAAATGTTCAAAATTTAGACGTTATTATCCTCAACTAGATGATTTCAAATAAAAAAATTGTCAACTACTAAAAGTTATATAACCTTTTGAGATCTAATGCTTTCATTTGTGTTGTTTCTCCATTTGAGGTCATTTGAAAAATTTAATTTTTAAATGTGAGAAATTCAAATATAGTTTTTCCGTGACAAGATGATTTTAAATGGAAATGTTATAAATTACAAAGTTGTATAACTTTTTGAGATCTACAACTTTTGTTTTGGTTGTTTCTCTATCCGAGATCATTTAAAAAATTCAAATTTCAAATTTGAGAAATTTGAACGTAGTTTTCCTTGACAAAATGAATTCAAATGAAAAAGTTGTCAACTATAAAGTTTTATAACTTTTTGAGATATATAACTTTTATTTTGGTCATTTGTTCATCCGATAAAGTGGTAGTAATATGTAAAATTTGTGAACAATGTTACTGTCACTTTGTCGGATAAAGAATGACCAAAATAAAAGTTGTAGATCTTGATCGGTGCTACAACTTTTATTTTCATGACTGTTGTTTGAAGTTGCCATTTTTTAAATTCAAATTTTCAATTGATATAACACAAAAGAAAAAGAAAAGATGACCAAAATAATAGCTGTAAGAACGCAATAAATTGATAGAGCTTGATCTTTTTTTAAAAAAATAGAAAAATCATCAAATTTGAAGTTTGTATGAGGAAAAAAGACTAGTCACAAGTTTTAGCCAAAGATTGAAAAGAGAAATTAGATTTCTTCAATAATTTAAAAATTGTATTTCAAAAGCATTTTTGAAACAGTAAATGATTTCTAATAAAGAAGTTGTAAAAAGCAAAGTTCTAGATCTACAACTTTTATTTCGGTGATTTCCCCATCCGAGGTCGTTTGAAAATTTCAAATTTTAGTACTTAATTTTTACGATTCGGTGTCTCGCCTCTATAAATAGGGCTATTTGTAGAGGCGGCTGAATATAGAGCCGCCCGTACAAAAGAAGGAGATGTTGCTACAAATCGTTTTTTCAATAGTAATGGGTATTACTGTACTAGTGCAAGGGGTACTAAGGCCGTGCTCAACGCACCACCGTGACAACAGCTCCGCAGGGACACGTAGGATCAGATGCCACTTGGAATTGAGAGGTAAGCAGATAGAAGCTCCGCAGTCTGTCAGAACAGCATGCAGAGGAGAATAATTTGCTGTTCTACTGATGGCTGATTTCGCTGATGCAATAGTATTCTATGAGAAAAAAATAGGCTGAAACAAACTGAAATAAGAACAAGCGAACGAGGCCTGCCTCGTCAGAAAAAGCTACAGCCTCTGCTGAAAAGGAGATGGAAGATTTACGGGGGTGTTCAGTTGGAACTACAGTAACCCAAAAAGTGCTACAGTTCCATGTCACATCGAATCTCTTATCGTATTTTTGGAGCATTAAATGTAGGTAAATAAAAAAACTAATTGCACAGTTTGGCTGAAAAGTACGAGACGAATCTTTTAAGCCTAGTTAGTCCATGATTGGACACTAATTACCAAATACAAACGAAAAGTGCTACAGTAGCCCAACCCAAAACTTTTTCACCAACTAAACACCCACATTTTTTGGTTGGGTGTAAAGTGTCACATCAATATTCTAGCACACATTTGAAGTATTAAACGTGGACCAATTACAAAATAAATTATAGATTCCGTTTATAAACGGCGAGGTGAATTTATTAAGCCTAATTAATCCATCATTAGAGCATGTGTTACTGTTGCATTTTAGTGTCTAATCATGGCCTAATTAGGCTTATTAGATTCATCTCGTGATTTACAAGCTAACTGTGCAATCGGTTTTTTTCGTCTAGATTTAGTGCTCCATGCATGTACATATTCGATTTGACATTTTTTGAAGTTTGAAGTTTGGGAACTACCTCAGCCCTGTTTAGAGCCCCAATTCCTCCCCAAATTTCACTATGCAAAAAGAAGATTTCCCATCACATCAAAACACCGGCACATATATCGAGGTACTAAATGTAGGTAAAAAATTAAAATAATTACACAGTTTAGATGTACATTGCGAGACGATTCTTTTGAGCCTAGTTATGCTATAGTAGGATAATATTTATCACTAACAAACGAAACGTACTTTAAAGTGTGCGATGTGACATACATATCCCATCCGTCCAAAATTTTGCACCAAATTTGGTGATCTAAACACACCCTCGTTAGAAAAAAGCTGACTTCTCCCGAAAAGTGAACCCAAAAAGTGCTACAGTATCCGTCACATCAAATCTCTTGTCGCATGCATGAGGCATTAAATGTAGGTAAATAGAAAAACAAATTGCACAGTTTGGCTGAAAAGTACGAGACGAATCTTTTGAGCCCAGTTAGTCCACGATAGGACAATAATTATCAAATACAAACGAAATGTGTTACAGTAGCCCAACCCAAAATATTTCACCAACTAAACACACCCGTAAAAGCGTTTTCTTGAAAACGACCTTCCAGGTGAGAGAGAACAGTAACGGGGTCAGAAGGGAGTAGGAAAATGCAGCCTGCTGCGTCATGAAAATTGTAGTCCCAGTCTATACAAGTCTAAGTGGAGCACTTGTTTCGAGACGAGGCCAACTGCTACCCGCATTGGTTTTGCTCTAACCTCCTGTTCAACTCTGGTGCTCAATGAAAGGGTACAAGAATTCCTTGCAACTTTTGTCCACTTCTGGCCATTAGCCGCCAATTCGGCTTTACTGGCACTACGTACTGGCTTTAAACTTCAACCTGCCATGCCAAGCAGTGGCAGAGCATAGTGGAGGCGAAGCTGGGCTTCGGCCCCCTTGCCTCAGCAGCTGCCAGCTTTGGAGATAAAGAAACATGTGAATCTATGCGTCACAGCAAAAGAAATGAACAATCTCTGTACTCCCTCCGTCCCTTTATGTGCGTCGTCCGGGAAGCGTGTTTGTGAGGGAAACACGGTTTTCTAAAGACAAATATTTAGGGACAGAGGGAGTAGGTGGCTCCCCGAACTAGCCCTCCCTTTGTTTAATGCTGTGCTTTGCCACTGATGCCAAGTTTCTTCTCTGTTAGGGTTGGGAGGGCTCTGCAGTGCTCTACAGGTGACGGTGGCGAGTACATCATACCTGGCTACCTGGCCGGTTTTACACGACAAAGATGTGGGTATGGAAAGATTTCTTCAACTACGGATATGTTAATAATGAGTAAGAATCTCCACCCGTCGGGTAGAGCATGTACATATTATCCACACCCACATACCCATAGCTAACCTATACCGTCTCGCATATGCCTTCATTGGTTACTACAAAATATAGATATATCCAATAGATTTATGACTATACTATTAATTGGTGAAGTTTTGTTGAAACATCATTATTGTTGATTTTTATTTACCAGTATTTGATGATTTTAATAATATGATAGATTCATGATTTTTTTTTATCGATAGTGACTATGTATTCAGTTGTGGGTTATCCATCGGGTATTTTTACCCGCGTGAGTATTTGTATGAGTAAATTTTTTACCCGTGCACAAGTATAGGTATTTATTTTTACCCTTGTGAGTAATTGTATGGGTAAATTCTTTTACGTGTGCACAGGTACGGGTATTTTGATAGGTAGAATATTATCTGATGGGTATGGGCATGGCTTTTCCCTCTAGAAAGGTGATGCACTATCAAGAAAAAGCTACATTGCATGATTCCAATGTTGTTGTCACGTGAAAGGGGTCTGAGCCCCAACCTCATCTGTGGTCGGTACGACCTTGATTTGATTTACTCCCTTTGTCCCGAATATAAGGCGCGATTTGAATTGGTGCACTCTTTGAGTAATATACTATAATTTATAGGAACAAAAGATTGATCATTAGAAAGTATTTCTAAATACAAATATAATGTAACTACTTTTATAATACAACTTTGGATATAATTAGGCTAATTGTTAGTTAAAAGTAATAAAGTTTGAATTTTGAAATACGTGCATGCCTTATATTCGGGGACGGAGGGAGTAATTGGCTTGGACGCTCTATTTTTTCCGTGCGCCGTCGCCCCGTGCTTCAAGAGTGTGAGACTATATACGTACGTGTACCTTTATCTTTAATTAAATATAAATCGTATTACACATTAAACCATGTCATGTATCTCACCATTATTGGCAAACCGTTTGCACCAAAAATATTGCATTTCTGGCAATTATTAAATCTACAAAAACAAAACCTCAAGGTTGATTATGTTTTCTAACCAGAAGGAAAATGAATAATCCGTCTCGCATGCCATGTTCATTTTCTAGAGGCCGAAGCATTTGGTTTTAGTTATTATACCAAGGCTAGTCATATCTTGGTTTGGCCAACTATTCATACATGCATGCATGTGTAATGTGACCAAATTTTTGATTGGGCTATACTCCTCCGGGATGATATTAGAAGTCGTTTAGGACAGCGACACGGTCTCCAAAACACAACTTTGACCTCTTATTATTATAAAAATATTTATGGAGATGTGATATATGTATACTTTTATCAAAGTATTTTTAAGACAAATCTACTCATATAATTTTTACATTTACAAACTCAACAACTTAAAAGTTATTGATGATTTATATTTCGATGTTTGACCCAAACCTTGTCCAAAACGACTTCTAATACCATCCCGGTGGGAGTATATACACACACAATAGACTTGATGGGACATGCATGACGAGATAATGAAACCCTTTTCATTAATGATGATGATGCTGCATACATTACGTAGGCCATTGGAGCACACGCACACGCATAGTACCATGCACGCAATAACTAGACCCGAGCAGCAGCTTAATTCTAATCACGTACACATACATTCATAGACACACACAGACAGTACGTACAACAGGAACCTGCAGTTTAAGCCCGTCGTTAATCACATCCATGGACTCAACATCAATCAACAGAGGAGGACGCGTGGTAATAATATATAAACTACTCCCTCCCGTTCTTCTAAGGTCGCTTTCATTTTTTGGATACATTGAATTTTCTATGTATCTAGACATACATTATATCTAGATAAATATAAAATTTGATGTACTAAAAAAAAAAGTAAAGTGATTTATAATTTAGAACGGAGGGATCGAGTATATGCAAATGTAGGTTCCTATGTTTATTTATAATTATAATATATATAGCTAGCACATAAAACAACCTTGTACGCGTGATGATGATGGATGAGGATATGCATGGTGAAGCTGATGCCGGTGTACGTGTCGGCGTAGTTTTTGTTATGCTGCAAGTGAACAAACGATCGATGCAACTCGTTAGCCATACAGCATCATCAAATTAAAAACACACACACACGCAATGACACAGTACATGCACTGCTAGATGTCGGTGTGGTTCAAAAAAAAAAAAGAGAATGATACAGTACAAGCACTGCCGTCAGTGGTTAAAAACACACCCACGCAAACACTGCCCATTGCATTGCCAGAAAGAGAGGTTCAAAATTAAACTTTACAGCTAGCCTAGGCCTAGGCACCGGAGGCCTGGACGAGCTGGGACCGGCCCGGCCTGTCGGTCTGCTCGGGCGACGACCACAAAGCAGCTGGCGCTGGCTGTGCCGCCTACGACGGGACGGCGTCGCCATCGCGGTAGGTGGTGTGAGATGCCTCCAACACCTAGTCGGAGTCAGTAGGCTCCCGGCCGGCGAATTGAACTAGGAGCTTGCGTTGGAGCGCGTGGGCGGCGGCGGATCGGAGCTGGGTACAAGTAGAAGCTAGGGCGCGCGGCAGCCGGGCCGGGGAAAGGGCGGTGCATGAATGGAGGGCCGGCAGGCTGGGAGTGTGGTGCGTAGCGGAGTGGATACAGGTAGAGCCTTACCGGAGCGGCAAGGTTTTGGAGCTGCAACCATACAGCCTCCGGGCAGTGTCGCCGTCAAGGTCTGTAGTTCTGTACTCTGTAGTTCACCACCTTCATCGTTCCCTTCCCAACTTTCTTGCAGGCGCGCGCTGCCTCTACTCGCTCACAGCCTCACACCACGCGGTACTGCCGCCCCAGTTTGCTCACGCCACGGTGCCGCTGTTCTAGCTAGCTAGTTCGCCCAGGCCGCGCGCGCGACCACCGGGCTGGCCAAAGGGTAGTGGAAGACTAGTTACTGGAGGTCCAAGAGGGAGTGCGGTGCGGAGAGCTAGGATAAAGGCTAAGGCTTACCGGAGCGACAAGGTAAGGTTCAGGCGCGCACCGCCTCCGCTCGCTCACACCCGGGACCCATCCCTCGACGGTGCTGCTAAGGATAGCAGCACACACGAGCTCGCGGTCCCTATTCATGTTCCCCGGCGAGCCACTCTCCCCCGCCTACTTCGACTACAGCCTAGGGTCGCCGGCGACCTCCCCTAACATCTCCGGCGCTCGCCGCGGCCGCCTATCCCGCCCATCCGGATGTCCTCCGCCGCCAACCCTAACCGTAACACCCGCTACCCCGCCGCCGCCGCGCGCTTCCCACCACCCACCACCCGCCCGCTTGTCCCCGCCCCCCTTCTTCCTCGATTCCGGTGCGCGGGGCGTCGTGTGCACCGTTTCGGTTAGTGGCGCATGCGCGCCGGATAGCGATTGGGGCTTACACCGAGCGGTACCGCCGCCCCAGTTTGCTGACACCATGCATGATGCCGCAGACCCAGTTCGCACTAGGCCGCACGACTGCCGGGCCGGGGAAAGCTAGGGTGGTGGAAGACTACTGGAGGGCTGGGAGCGAGTGTGGTGCGGAGCCGGAGCGCGCGCGGATGCATGCTAGGGCTTACTGGAGCTACCAGCATGGTTCGGGAGACCCTCTAGCCTCTAGGCATATGTTGTCGTCAAGGCCTGTCGCTCGTCGCCTTCATCATTCCCTCCGACTCTGCTCGCCCAGGCGTGCCTGCCTCCGCTCGCTCACTCCGCGCTACCGCCGCCACAGTTCGGCCAGGCCATGCCGCCGCCGCTGCCGCCGCCGCTCAAGATACTGACTGGTGCAAACATGTCTTGGTTGGTACTGTATTTTTCTTTATGTTGATTAAGGCACGCAGTTAATGATGCCAATTAGTAATAATTTGCTCGCTGCTGTTATAAGGCGATCGAAGAATTAGTATTAGGTACTTACTGCTATCATATATGATGCATACACAAGTCGGGCTTTTTAATTATATATAGTGCAAGTGCAGGGTTAGCTTATGACGATGAGTTCGAGGTCATGTGTTGATCTGCTGGTACTAATCACGAACATGCATGCGCGATGCGATGGATGGAAGAATGTTCACATAATTAGGTGTGAAAAATCGTACGAACTTACTTGATGGATAAATGACGGCCCTGCCGGGCTTTTAGCTGCGGGTGCCGTCTCAAAGGTACCCAGGGGAAACAATGTCCTCGAGGCCCGAGAAAATCTTGTCATCTTCTTCATCTGCGGCGGCAGCGGCAGCGAAAGGGACGGGGAACATGGGAGAGGCAATAGCGGCAGCAGCAGGAGGTGGAGGAGGAGCCTGGACCTCGAGCCAGCATCTGTGGCGTCGCAGGTGCGAGGTTCCGTTTTCGCTCTTGGCGGTCAGGTGCGTGCGGCACTTGGGGCATACAGCACCTATGGCTCTGCCCTTCTCATCAGTACTTTTGATGAAGAACTCCCAAACCTTGGAAGCATGACGCCTCCCCTGGCCGCCGGTCGCCGGCGACGACACGCGCCCAGCTGCTGCGCCGCCTGACCTACTACTGTTGGTTCTGGTGGTGGCCATGGTGATGTTAGATAAGGCAATGTATCCCTTAGATGGTACTGGTACTACTGGCCTTGGGTGCCATATATACGCACACTAATAAGTACTGCAATGCACCTTCAAGAATCACTTGCTTGTTGCTTTTTTCCGCCGCGCAAACAGTGCTGATGAGCTTTAGTTTGCCCCTGCAGAAAAGAACCGGGCCGCGCGATTGCTGCACTCATGTTGTCATGGTGAACGCACAGGAAATCACGGTCCGTCCGCCGGACTCAGATTCGGTGACTTGCCTGCCACGTAACTTGCGGCCATCTATCCACCATCGTCTAAACACCATCCTACGGCTTAAAAGAAATTGGATCGATCTCTCATCCCAAATCCTCACGCTCGCGCCGCAGCGGCTCATCTCCCGCGAGTGCCGCCATTTCTTAAGCAAGAACAAGACTTTGGAACATCACTAAGTTCAGTTGGAGATGGAACACTCTTGTCACTATGACAAAAATACATCAGACTTGCACACAAACAAAGCCATTTTGACAAGCACGTGATTGGTAAATAGATGAAGCACACTGGAGATTTGTGTGCCCCACACTTTCGAAGCACAAGTCCACAAGTGTCAAACAAATTTAAAATCGTTCAAAGCACATCAGATTTATGTCCGGCTCCCTCCGATGACATCGGCTACCGCCAGTACCAGCTACATCGGCTACCGTTAGTAGCTTAGTACCGCGAGTTGTTGAGAAAGCAGGAGCTGCAGCAATAATATATTGAGACAACTCCATCTCCTTTCTTCTTTTTCTTCGCTCTTTCTCTCCTTTCCTGCTCTCTTGCAACATCACTTGCGCCCTCCATCGGCATGGCAACGCGGCAGCGGACCGGCCCGCCCTGGACGCGGCACGACACGAGGATGTGGTGGCGGCAGCAGCAGCCTTCACGTTTGGCGGTCTCTCAGCATGGGGCCTAGAGGTCAGCGAGAGGGAAGGAAAGAAAGAAAGGAGATTGAGAAAAATAAATCATATATGCTTGTTTGCTGTAAAAATAAATTAAATCTAGAATTTAATGTTTTTAATTTATAGAAATAATTTTTTGTATCCAAATGATGTGAAATTTTTATGGTAGCTTACTCATGGTGTGTATGATCTGTGATAAAAAATGTTTCATGTCCATTCGATTCGATGCCAGATGACTGAGTAAGCAACCAAGGCCCAATGACCGATGAAGCAACCAAGAACATTTTAGTCGTCACAGCTAAGCAGAAGGAAGGATCATTGAAGCTAGCAAGGGAGAGGGACGTCCTTAGTCTTAGTCTGGGTAACCCAGAGCACCCCATTCATGCGCGAGGCATCTTGTTGCGGTTGGGCTACAAAGAAGTATTCCTTGAGGATGCCGACATGTATAGAAAACATGATGGATACAAGGAAGCTATGAGAGATTACTTTAGGGAGGAGGCTAAGAAGGACTTCAAACAAATGATGGTTTGAACTCATGGCCAATCCAGATCCTGAAATGATGAAACAATGGGCGATTGTAATGTGAAACACAGCCCCCATAGATGCAGATGATCATCAGACAACCTCGTTAATCGACAATAGTTGGTATTTATTACGCACACAGAAGAATCAAAGAGAAATAATCCGTAACGCACGGATACCGATGTAGCACTTTACCCGGGAGTATTTCTAGATTATCGTATTTATCCACTGGGAGAACGTGAGAGAGTAGCTGAGGCTTAGACTTAACCCCTGAGCAGCAACAAGGACGGAGAGATTAGAGATGTAGAGAAGATCACTAAGGTCTTCTAGTTCTTACCCTCGCAAACTATGCTAGTATTGTTCTAATGGGGCTCTCCTTAGCAACCAGGTCCTACTTGGCCTACAAACGGGAGGTGGACTACAGAGGATTCACGAGGCGAGAGGTCACCCTCGTGAGCTACCACCGATCCAAAAGGTAGGGTGCATCTACGAATAACCGAGTCTAAGATGACTTAAAAATTCTTTGCAGGTATACAAGTGTCATCCAACGGATAAATACCTCGATAGTAGACAACTCATGAACATATGCGTGGACATGTGTCGGTTCATCATGAAAGAAATAATTCACTTTAACGGGAAATATCATGATGATACCTTTGAGTCAGCCACAGTACCGAGATCTTGTAGATTTTGCCAGGATAGAACTAAACAAAGATGATTATTAGAGAATTCATGGAACCTATGAGTTGAAAACTTTGTTGTATATACTTGGGTTGATGACTATGGTAGAATGAAGTAAATATTGTTTTTGCCATGCATGGAAATATAATTTCCTATGCTGTATATTTGGGTTTATTTGAAAATTTAAAACAATTCACCGGTGAGAAATATTTGGCAGGAAATTTTAAAATTTTAAAAAAATTCACCGGCGCTTATGCTAATAAACAGTCAGTGGAAAATCGTTTACTACACTGGCTGCTCTTTTACATAATCCGCTGTGGAAAAGCATTTACACTGGTGGTTTGGTTAAACCAACCGCCTCTGTAAATGCGTTTACACTGGCGGTTAGCTTAGGTGAACCACCAGCGGGTGTAACAGGATTAATACTGGCTCATTTTAAGAAGACGTCTGTGAAGTTCATGATTTTTCATTGGCCATTCACACTGGGGGGCTGCTCGAAACGGCGGTAAAATACTTCTGGGACCGCCAGTACAAAGCTTCGCTATACTAGTGGAGCGGTTGCATGCATGCATGCATATGTCGTTGAGTAAAACCAGAGCAGAAACGAAGAAACCAAGTGCTGCGTGTGGGATGACCAGACGCCAGCAACAACACTCAAGGTATGGAGAGGTGCACATGCAGCAGCTAGTGCGCCTACAAAAGCAGCTCCAAAAAGAGTTTTTCTATATCATTCCTAGTTGTTAGGAATATATATTTTGATAAGAAAATACATTTCTCGATAGCTAAATATGGAGAGCGAGACTATCTCTCGAAAGTGCGCACGAGATATAGAAAAGCTGTCGTGAAAAGTGAAAAGATATAGAAAATGATTTTTAATTTAATTCAATTCTCGAAAGTATAATTCAACCCTCTCTGCCCTAATTAGTCATTAATGTGTGATCTTTGCGATGTTGGGGGGCCGTACCGTGCGCCCGTGGATCCAAGGGAATCGGTAGGGAATTTTGGAACCATGTGCCTGGGAAAGGTAATAGATTGTTACCGGCCACTTTGTAACCATAATCTACTCCTATATATGATGATGATAATTATATACGTACGTATATATACTCAAGGTAGTACTGCTCCAGCGTGGAGTGCTGGTCCAAAGTTCACGTCCGCACCAGCTGTCCATGTCATGATAAGTTATAGTAGCCCAATAGGGTGTCGGAATATGTTGCTTTCAGTTACGTTGCAGAAGACAATAGTTTCATTTCATTTGATAAAAGTTGTTGGGAACCCTGGTCAATGGAGAGCGCGTTAAGAGTAGTACTACTAGTAGTACGCATGTGACAGAAAATCATGGGAGCGACAAAAAGTAAGTGGCCCATATATACCCTGTTACTAAAGCAGGATCTGGAATGGAATGAGTGGGATTTAGAAGCCGATCATCAAGAGCCTAATAAGAGCCCTAGCTAAGCTCTTTTCATGCATGTGTACTGCTACTTTAGTTTCAAGCTAACAAGCTTATGACTGGATCCCGCCATATGCCATGGAGAGGAGTGGACCGGCCGGCCAGCAGGCCGGCCCCTGCCGCGGCACGTGATCCAATTCTTGCCTTTTTTCCTTTCTTGGACTTGATTGACTGAATGAGTCACCGGGCCGTGACGGTAACCTACTTTCAAGGTGCTGCTACTGTACAAAAAGAAAAATCTTGCCATGGTAACAAAAGTAAATTTAGCACGGCCTTTTTTCGTTAACAAAAGGACACAGAGCAGAAATTCCTCCACATTGCATTGACGGTGTCTGCTGGACGTACGATTATTTTATAGAAAACAAGCATACCGTTTGGAGGAAGGAAAGCAAGGATAGGCCCTCATATGAGGCTGCCTCTGGCTGCTGTTGGGAAACACAACCCTAACTCACACGGACTCTTTCCTAGAAGGAAAGGAGAAGGATGAATCCTAATACTAGTCCGTTTGTATGTGGGCTCTTACCAAAACTCTCCGGCCTTGGCTGGAATATAGAAAGAGGAGAAGGAGGAATCCTAATCATAGTCCATTTATTGTGTGGGCGATTTCCATACTTTAGTACTTATTCGGACTATATATACGTGGGAGATCCTCCATTGTAAATAGCGAATATTCAGATGAATAAAAAATAGTCTCCCTACATCTTGTGTCTACTTGTTCTACTTTCATCCACTACATTGGTGTGAGAGACGAAAGGGGAAGGTCCTAACCGCTGGAATTGGATTGGGGATTCTTAACAGTACCGTTACTTAACAGCTGCAACGGTTCCGAAAGGATTTTTCCCTTTTGCATACTCTTCTATGCCATAGCCATCTTTTGTTTGTACTAGTATAATGCCCGTGCTAACGCTACGGTTTTATCTTGGGGATGCTCATGAAAACTCGGTAAAAGTTTGTCAATGTCCAATGACAATGTTTTGCTTGGAAAATTGATCGAAATCACCATACAGTCTATTATGGCTATAACAAGTTAATACACCAGCCACGACCTAAATGATTCTATCCACTACTTCTCGACAAGTCACATATATATGCAGTCGACCCAGGCAATGGGCAACAATAACCAAATGGATAATTTATCAAATTGTCAGTAATACATCATGCATGCAGAGCTCTATATACCACTCGGTTTTGTGCCAATCCTGTAATCAGAACATCCACCGAGATGCCATAAATCGTGCAGTACGCCTGCAAAAACCACACAATTCAAAATGTTACCATAGAGTTGCAAGGAGCAATACAATGTTAGTAATCAAATCAAGTCTGCCGTCAGCTCCCCCTCTAGGACTGGAGAAGAAAAGGCATGAAGAAAGCACAAAGCTACCAAAAACTTGCCTCAAAGCAGAAACAACCTTCAATGCATCCATGAAGAGAGGACCCCTGCTGCAGGAGAGGTGGCGACTCACCTTCACAGACTTGAAGAGATGACCCCTGCTGTAGGAGAGGTGTTCTTTTCTGCTTAGCTACAGGCCAATGAGAGGAATTGGCTTTTAATCCCAATAAGATTAAGCCTGTCATCAAAGCCACGAAATGCTCGCGAACTCGTACCTCATGTTAGAGACAAACTAAACCTGGAGAATAAAAAAAAATGTGTATCAACCTGACATATACCATGAGTTAATCCAATGCTGGTCTGCACATTATCTCCATAAATTAAGCAAGTCATATTTGATAGCTTAGGTTTGGGAAAATCAGAGAAGCTTAATCACTAACATGCCAACAGTATACAAGCCATTAACAAGTATGCATTACTATATAGCTTGACAACATTGCTTACTGGATCACATGCTGCTATTTCAAGTGTCTGGATGTAGAGCTCACAGGCACTCGGCAAAAGGTCCGGCCTCCAGTAGTGACTGAATGATGAAGTGAGAACAGTTAAGCAGTGTATTAATGGATTTGCAAGAGCAGTCAAGCAGTGCATTACCCAACCAACAACAGTGCACAACATAGCACAACATAGCTGTGTTGGTGCAGAAACGTGCATCTTGACTGCTCAGCACTCACCAGGATCTAGGCTTGAACGGTGCGGACAAGTTCTTTGTTTTACCTGAGAAGGCAAAAGAGCAAACAACTCTCAGATGGCCTTTTTTCAATGCTAATACAACTTCTTTCAGCATCCCATAACCTCACCTGTGTACAAATGTCACTCTCAGAAACTGAGAAACAAATGCTATGGACATGCTACGCTACGGCAACATTCGGGAATACGCAAATTGTAACTGAAATATCATTATCAATAAAAATCTTGACAATACTGCAAAATGTCATTGTTCGCTTGAAACTTCAGACTTTAACAAATCAAAAGTATACTAACAGAAAAGAAGTGCACACCTGAATCATTGTCGCATACAGCTTGACATATGCAACGACATATGTTAGATAACTTTCAGTGCTTTCGAGTTGTCCATATTTTCTTCCTGGTAACCTATTAGTCTGTAATAATCTCTATTCCGTGCTTGAGCCTACAAAATTACAGATATCACAGGGAAAAAACTCCAAAGCTCAAGCAATGGTTACCATTATCTGGGTTTAATCAGAAATCTTAAAAAGGATTAAACCCATCTTGACTCAAAGATGTAGCCAAACAATACAGCATACACCATCTTGAAATTCATCCGAGGTTGGTTATGTACCTTCTCAAGAACCGAAGCTAGAGTGACAAACCTTGCTCATGCAAACAAAAAGACATTGTCATAACTGATGCCCAACACCTTCACTCAACATCTGTCTAAACACAGTAACTGAGTTCTATCAGTGATTCTTTTTTAACCAGCGATTGAAGCAAGGACACGACATGGATAGAAACAGAAATAGTTGGTACCGGTGACCGCGAGCCTGGTGAAGCTAACTGCCTTGCGCACGGGGCGGGGGTGGCCTACGCGGCACCTCATCCCTTTCCTCCGTCCCTGGCAGCGCCCATACTCCCCTCGCCACCCGCGACGCCGCGAGCTCTCGCTCCCGCAGAAGACCGAGCGGGGAGGCAGATCGAGACCGCCCCGAACCTCCTGGCCGCCGCGGCTGCTGCCCTACGAGCGCGGGATGGGCCCGAAGCGGGCACCGGCTAGCTGAGCCGGCCACAGCGGAGGGGGGCCACAGTTCCATCCCCACTTGAAGACAGTAGTACAGGCGGTCGCCGTCCTGGTCTTGGTCTTGGACGCCGCCGGCCGGTTCCTCGAACCCGTCATCCAACGCACGCCGCCGGCCGGTTCCTCGAGCCCGTCATCCAGCGCTCGTCGCCGGCCTCTCAGATGATTCTGGTCTTGGACGCCGTGGCTAGGGATGAGAAGGGTCGAGATGGTGATGGCGGCGGGTCGTCAGTCTGGGGCGACAGGATGACGACGGCAGCCCCCATCGCATGGAGTCCTGGGAGGATGGGAGGAAGGAGTGCGAGCGTTAGTAAAGTACCGATGATTGCGCGGCAAAGACGATGGGGCGGGCGGGGCGATCTGGAGAAGAGGGTGGGGAACAGCAATGCTAGACCACCGGCGGCGGTGGCGCAGAGAGAGAGGGGAGCGGGCCTCGAGTGTTTTCTTTTTCGTTTTGGAAACAAAATTAAAGAGGCACGGCGCAGGGATTCGATCCTCGCTGCAGACTACGTGCGTAGGACGGAAAGCGCGCCGAGGTGAGGGTGTCAGACCATGCATCAAACTTTTGATCCTAGCCCTCCAATTATTTGATGCTCTTTTGTGTACCGTTGATTTTGTGAGCCCTTAACTGGGACATTATAGTAGAGATTATTTATAAAATAAAATTGCAAAGTGCTAGCCCTGCTGACATTATTGTTGCACTGTTTAATTTGCCACGAGTCCAACAACGCACTGGGGCCCACAGCAAAGTAATAATCAATTGAATATTTGATTTGACAGTAAATTTGGGACAGAGTCGGTAAAATAGTTTTACCTGGCCGGTTAATTTTGGTTCCCAATGAAAATATACAGGACAAAAAAGGAAATAAAAAAGGTGGTTGAGATGATTTATAAATGGTTTCGGGACTCCTGATACTATTTTGGCAACTACTGGAGATGCTCAATAACTAACCAATTGAGTTGTTACCGGCCATATTCTAAGAGCAAGGCTACTAACACTATCCATTGAGATGCTCAATAAAAAATTAGCCTATTAGTCCTCTATTTAAATAGGCTAGAGTTAAACATTAGCTATGAACAAGAAAAACGGTAAATATTGGATTTAGTTAAAGTTCCAAACTTATCCATGCGTAAATAAAGAGGAAAGGCATTATTTAAATTTGTTACAAAAAAATCCATATCTGTCACTAGTTTTGTGAACAATGAATGTCCATAATGAATTTACAATCCCATAGCAACCATAGGAAGCCATGGAATTATGAAGTATCTAGAATTTAAACATGTCGATAACCACCACATTTACTAAAGATTTAACCAAACTATACCAAATTTAAATTGGTTGCTAGCTAAAAAGCCTCAAAGTTTCAATGTCATATGTGTTCATAAAAAGTGGATAGCCCTTACCAACAATTCTTTTCTATGCTACACTAAAATGGAGAAACTAAAAGAACCAACTAAACCATCACACTTACTAGAGAATTAAAAGCAATCTAATGAAGCAAGATAGATATACTATCTAATTATTATAAGTTGATAAGGACAGACTATATCAAATAAAATAAATAAGTAAATGGTCAAAGTGTATTTTGAGAGACCATATCAAGATAATGGAGGGAGTAGCACTACCATAAAAATAATTTAAGGAGGCAACTTCTCTGATTAACAGAGGCAAGCATGTATAGAGACTGCCTCTACAAATGGTTAGTCCTAATGCCTACCTCTGAAAAAACATTTACAGAGACAAGAGTCCTAATGTGTCCGCCTATGTAATTCATATATTACGGAGACGGTTGCTTCAGGATGTTAGTCTCTGTAAATCGAAGTTTTAGAGGCGGGCATCTTAACAAAACCATCTTTGAATATTCCTATTAACAGGGATGCGGCCATTCGAAGTGTCCATCTCTAAAAATCGATTAACAGAGGAGCATATCTTAAGAGACCCGTCTCTTACAATAGTTGCATCAAACAATAATTCATAATTTTACCATATGAAGTCAGATGAAGACAAACTTTATATCAGAATTATACTTAACACGATCTACAACTTTATTGTTGAGAAGTTTTTTTGTTTGAAACTGTTTAGAGTCCAAAAAAATATTGTTTTAAGTTCACTTAATTATTTTGAAATTTAAAATTTAAAACTTACAAATAGACTTGGATGTTGACATGGTCTATACCAAAAGTTATGGTTCCTAATACAATCTATAAATTTGTAGTTAAAATGTTTTTGATCGAATGTCGTTTGGAGTCTCAAATACGTGTTTTTTAAGTTTGTAGGTTTTTGAAATTCAAATTTTAGAATTTCTAAATAAGCTTGAATATTGACATAAATAATACAAAAGCTATAGTGGCCGGACCTAATCTACATATTTTATATTGATATTTTTTTGATTTGATGTTGTTTTGTGTCTCAAATATTTGTTTTGAATTCACATATTTTAAGGTTTGATTTTTTATTTTTTTTCAAACAATCTCGGATCGAGGCACATTCTATGCTAAATTGTAGTGCTTGACAAGCTTTTAAAACATGGTAGCCGAAACAAATATTAATGTGTGATTTTTTTACAACAAACACTTCATTCATAACTTTAACAAAGATGAAGCTGTTAGAACCATTACATCGTTAATGGTTACAAACTGGAGTGCCTCAAGAAACGGGCACCCATGAGCATGGTTAGGATTGATACATAATCCTGAACCGCCAAACTGATTGTCCTGTAAAGAGTTGACACTTTGTGTAGCTAGGAAATCAGCCATTTGATTGTTCTGTCTTCTAATCCTGTGCACCTTTGTAGAAGTACTTGTGAGAATAGAGTGGAGCACTTGGGTATACGGCTTGATACTCCAATCTGGAGGATTGTGAAATTTTTTCAGCTTAAATATCGCGAAATTTCCGATATATCGCATTTTCAATTGAGGTCAGAAAAATTTTATATCGGTCAAAAAATTTTCGGCTAAATTCATATTTCACTCAAAAAATTACACCAAACCATCCGAAAATTTGCATATTCTCTAGTCTTAATAAAGACTTATATTTTTTTAAATCTATTTAATTTTCTCACTAACACATTCGATGATACTTGAATATTTGTGCAAGTTGCCCACCGTGAGCCCGTTGCACAACGTATGTGATATATTGTGTTGTTTCATTCATGTTATATAAATTTGTGATGGAAGATGGATTTGGGAGTTTTTCTAGTGAGATGATCCCAAATTTTTCAAAACGCATTTTGAATTTGTTTAAATTTGACCCGATATTTCGAAATTTCCGTGTTAGATCAGAACGTATGGCCCATGGGCCTGCCCCTAGTGGCTCCCCTAATGGCCTATATGTACTCCCTCATTGTCACTATGTTTGGTAATCCAAGTATTATGTTACCCTAATACTCTCTCATGGTATCAACGATTGGATCACGATCCTTCCTTCCGCTGAGCTGAGCCGCCGCAGCAGCCTCTCGCCGGTCCTCGTGACCGCCGCCGGAGACTCTCGCCGCTCCCCCCCTCCTCTTCTTCCTCACACGCCGTTGCGAGCCCCCGCTCGCCGGCTTACCTCTTCTTCCCGATTCCGTCGCCCCCGTGCGACGTGACCACCCCAGCCGCCCGTCCTCGCGACCACCGCGCGTGTCGGTCCATCGATGGCGCCCACTGAACCTACCGAGGAGGAGCGCCGCCGCGGCCGATCTTCTGCCTTTGCCAAGGGCAGCGGCGGATCGGGAGGCCGCCCTCGACGCCTTCGACACCAAACACGCCGCCGACCACGCCCGGGCTCGGGCGTTGCCAACATCAAGGTGCTGGTGCCGATCACCCTTGATCGCGCGCCGCCAACAACTATGATCGCTGGCGCAAGGTGTTCCTCGTCACCCTCGGCAAATACGCCCTCGACGACCATGTGCTTTCCGACGGCGCATCCCACGCCGCCAAGATCGAAGCGAGATGGACTGCACCGCCCCGTCATGGATCTACGGCACCATCAAAGATGATCTGCAGCAGCCAGGTTATGCTCAAGGAGCCCACCGCCCGTGCTGCCGGATCGCCTCGACGACGAGTTTTCGGGCGGCCATGAGTCACGCGCTCTCTTGCTGTCCGCCGAAGTTTCGCCAATTCAAGCAGGGTGCCCTCACCATCACCGACTACTGCCGTCGATTGGAGACGATGGCGGCGCCTCGCCGAATATGGCGATCCGGTTGGTGACCGAACCTTGGTGTTGACGATGATCCGCGGCCTCAACGAGAAGTTCCGCCACATGATGTCGCATCTCAAGTTCCTCCGCCCCTTCCCCACGTTCGACGCGGCACGCACCCTTCTTCTCCTTGAAGAAATCGACCTCAACGATGTCATCGGGCGACGCTACCGCCGAACCCACCGCCTCTACGCATCGCGGCTCCGTGGTGGCGCGCCTCCGCCGCTCCGCGGGCGGGCCTCCCGGGCGGGGGGGGGCTACGGTGGCAACCCCGGTGGTCAGCCAGGGCGGCAACGGCGGCCAACGCAACAACCGTCGCCGCGGCCGCAACAAGAACAACGCCGGGCGGCGCTGGTGGCGCTGCTCCGGCCAACCAGGGTGCCGGCAGGGCACCAACCACCGGCCTGGGCCTCCTCCGCCCCTGGCCCCTGTCCCCACCCTGTGGGGTGGCATGCCCGGGGCCCCGCCCTATGGCCCCGGCGGCGCAGCGCTCCATCCTCCTTCGGCGGCCGTTCCACCGGCGGGCGGGCCGCACGCCCGCCAGCCAGCCTACTACGCCCCGCCCGCAGTCCCATGGGGCGCCGGTGCCCCTGGCTTTGGCTATGGGGTGTGCCGTCTCGCCGATGCCGCAGCAGCAGGCCCTGACTCCCATGGGGGCGGGTCATGGAATCAAGGCTCCTTGATCGACAACTTCAACACCATGTCGCTCAACGTGCCTCCACCTGCCGCGGAGTGGTACCTCGACTCGGGGGCTGGCTCCCACATGTCCAACACCGCTGGTATACTCACCTCCTCTACTTCCCAACCCCTCCATCCTTCATCTATCATTGTCGGTAACGGGGCTACTCTTCCTGTTACATCCGTCGGGTCCTCCTCTTTTATCACGCCGCGTCGGTCACTAGTTCTTTCTAATGTTCTTGTTGCGCCTGGCATTATTAAGAATCTAATTTCTGTTCGCCGCTTTACCACTGATAATAACTGTTCTGTCGAGCTTGACCCGTTCGGTCTTTCTGTGAAAGATCTTCAAACCAGGAGCGTGATCGCCAGGTGCAATAGCTCGGGGGATCTCTACCCGTTCTTTCCTGCACCTTCCACCAGCACCACCGCCCTCGCAGCCGCTGCAGTAACACCCACTCTCTGGCATCGCCGTCTTGGTCACCTAGGGTCGGATGCTTTGTCCAAACTCCTTAGCTCTAAGGTCATTTCATGTAATAAGAACACCTCTGAAGGTTTATGTCATGCTTGTCAATTAGGTCGTCATGTACGCCTACCTTTCCGTTTGTCTACTAGTCGTGCATCTAAACCTTTTGATCTTATTCATTGTGATCTTTGGACATCTCCTATTCTCAGTGCCTCGGGATATAAATATTACCTTGTCATTTTGGACGATTGCACTCACTATACCTGGACATTTCCTCTCCGGCTCAAGTCTGAGACGTTTGAGACATTGTCCAATTTTTTTGCTTATGCACGCACACAATTTGGTGCTGCTATCAAGGCCGTTCAGTGCGACAATGGCCGTGAGTTTGACCACTCTTCGGCCCGCAAGTTCCTCCTCACCCATGGCGCACTCCTTCGTATGTCGTGTCCCTACACCTCACAGCAAAACGGTCGTGCCGAGCGCATTCTTCGAACTATTAACAACATCATCCGTTCCCTGCTTCTTCAGGCTAGTCTACCTCCCGCCTACTGGGCTGACACCCTCCATACCGCCACCTATCTTCTCAACCGTCATCCCACCAAAACCCTGGCTGGCCGCACACCCCACCTCACGCTCCATGGCACCCATCCCTCTTATGACCATCTCCGCGTGTTTGGCTGTGCTTGTTACCCAAACCTGTCATCCACCGCCACCAACAAGTTTTCCCTCGCTCAACTCTTTGTGTGTTTCTTGGTTATTCTACCGACCACAAAGGTTATCGTTGTCCGGATCTTCAGTCCAATAGGATCATTGTGTCTCGACATGTCGTGTTCGATGAATCCTCGTTTCCCTTCGCCGCCATGTCCACAACCCCGGCCGATCCGGTGCTCTTGATTTTTTGAGCGATGATGACACTATCACTTTGCCCATTGGGCCTAGTGTTGCTCCAAAGAGGTCCCTTGACGTCGACGCGGCTCCTCCACCGCCTCTCTCCGGCGCTGCTGCCCCTATGGACGCGCCCCGTCCCCCGTTGCCGCGCGCCGCCGCGGGCGGTGTTACCACCGGGCGCTGCCTCCCTCCGGGCGCCGCACCGATGGCGCCGCTGCCCGGCGCCGCCGCCACGGTAGCGCCGCGGCGGGCGGGCCAACCCGGCGCTGCTGCTCCAGCAGCCTCATCGCCTCCGACCGCTGCGCTAACCCACCAGTAGCGCTGGCCTCGCCCGCAGGTCAGCGCCGCCGGTACGTGGCGTACCTCCTCCACCGCGCCGGCCACCATCCCACCGGTGACCAACCACCACAGCATGCGCACGAGGGGAAAGTCCGGATTGCCAGCCCGTGGACAGGCTCAACCTCAACGCCGTGGTTCTCTCTCTCCGCTGCCGGCGTCCGTCTGCCGCTTTTCGCCGACCCGAACCGCGCGCCGCTATGCGTCTGAGTTTGATGCTCTCAAGGCCAACGATGTTATCGTTGGTGCCTCGACCCCGGCGTCAACATTGTCACCGACAAATGGGTGTTTCGGCATAAGTTCCTCTCTGATGGCTCTCTTGACCGCTACAAAGCTCGTTGGGTTCTGCGTGGCTTCACCCAACGTCCTGGCATCGACTATGATGAGACTTTCAGCTCGGTTGTGAAGCCCGCCACGGTTCGTCGGTTCTCGCCTTGGCTCTCGCCGGTCTTGGCCTATGCATCAACTCGATGTCAAAAATGCTTTTCTCCATGGTCACCTGACAGAGACAGTATATTGTGCTCAGCCCTCTGGTTTTGTTGATGCATCACATCCTCATCATGTCTGCCGTCTCAACAGGTCACTGTATGGACTCAAGCAGGCACCGCGCGCATGGCGTACTCGGTTTGCATCCTTCCTCATCTCGATTGGGTTTGTTGAGTCGAAGGCCGATACTTCTTTATTCACTTATCACCGAGGCAGTGAAGTGGCTTATCTGCTCCTATATGTTGATGATATTGTGCTCACGGCTTCGTCCCGCAGTTTCCTTCACCGGATTATTTCAGCTCTTCGGCAGGAATTCTCTATGACCGGATATGGGTCCGCTTCATCATTTTTTGGGGATTTCAGTTGAGCACCGTGGTGATCGCCTATTTCTTTCACAGCGTCAGTATCTCTTGGATATTCGGGACAGGGCGGGATGCGTGGACCGCAAGCCTTGTAGCACACCCGTGGAGACCCATTCCAAATTGTCACCTGAAGGTACGCCTGTGGAAGATCCTACTCACTACCGCAGCATAGCTGGAGCCTTGCAGTACCTCACTTTCACTCGTCCAGATATTGCATTCGCAGTCCAGCAAGTATGCCTGTTCATGCATGACCCCAGAGAGCCTCACTTCACCGCTATGAAGCGGATCCTTCGGTACCTGGCAGGCAGTCATGATCTCGGCCTTCACCTCTCTCGGAGTGCACCTCTCGGACCTCAAAGTGTACTCGATGCGGGGATCGGGCTGGATGTCCAGATACACGCCGCTCCACCTCCGGATATGCTGTGTTCCTTGGTGACAATCTCATTTCTTGGTCTTCCAAGCGCCAGCTCTGAAGATCCCGTTCGAGTTTGAAGCGAGTATCGCGCCGTGGCCAATGGCGTTGCTTGAGGCATGTTGGCTGCGTCGGTTGCTTGGTGAGCTTCGTTGCCCTCTCCGCCGAGCCACCATCGTTTATTGTGACAACGTCAGTGCAGTTTACCTCTCCACCAACCCAGTTCAGCATCAGCGCACTAAGCATGTAGAGATTGACCTACACTTTGTTCGTGAGCGTGTTGCCCTTGGAGAAGTCCGTGTCTTGCATGTTCCCACCTCTTCGCAATATGCAGATATCTTCACCAAAGGGCTTCCGTCGTCTGTGTTCAGAGTTTAGGTCCAGTCTTAATGTTCGCAGTGCTCCCAGTTCTGACTGCGGGGGTGTGTTAGACTGTAAACGTATGGCCCATGGGCCTGCCCCTAGTGGCTCCCCTAATGGCCTATATGTACTCCCTCATTGTCACTATGTTTGGTAATCCAAGTATTATGTTACCCTAATACTCTCTCATTCGAAATTTCGCATTTATCGGCAAGTGCCGATATTTTTTTTACCGGTAGAAAAACCTAGGATGGGAGAGGTCAGGGCCGTTGATGAAGTTAACCATGTGTGATCTTTGACGGAGGACACTAAAGTACTCGTTGGAGTAATCGTTTTTGGGGCTGCACATGCACCAGGACCAGGCCGGCCTAGCTCGGAAATCTAGACTAGGGTATTTTGGGGCATTGTGCCTCGGAAGAGTAATATAATCAATTGGCACCGGCCAATTTCTAAAGGCAAGGGCCGTTGTGCGGGCGGTAGAACCATATAGACATGCATGATTACTCTTCACAAATTATGTTCACTTTGAGTGTTAGCGGTTCTTTTTTAGAACTAGGAACTACCTGCAGCTGCTTGAACCCTGCCACGCCATACCAAAAGCAGAACCCTGCCTTCCCAAAAGCAGAAAAAATGATTAGGGGATTAAACCCACAGGTGAACGGGGATTGGGTGGTGGAAGGGCATTATTAACCCAATTCCTCGGGCCTTCCCAGAAGTAGCAAAAATGATTAGGGGATTAAACCCATATGTGAACGGGGATTGGGTAGTGGAAAGGGATTAACCCAATCCGGCCGGTCTTCCCAAAGCAGTAAAAAATGATTAGGGGATTAAACACACAGGTGAACTGGTATTAGGTGGTGGAGGGGGATTAACCCGGCCAATCCCTCCCGCCTTCCCAGAAGCAGCAAAAGTGATTAGGGGATTAAACCCACAGGTGAACGGAGATTATTGGGTGGTGCAAGGGGATTAGCCCAATCCCTCCGTGGATGGATTCTCAGGTGGATTAAGCCCTGTGTGCCAAACGAAACCTGATTGCGAAACTCGCGATGGGGGAGATTCTTGTATTGACTCAAAAGCACTGTCGCCTGGGTGATATCTTTCTTTGGCTTGCTGTCACGATAGCTTGAAAGAAGGGACAGCACTGACAAATGCATGACTACGTGCTTTGGTGCTTCTTTGTGGAAGCCGATGATGGTGTCCGCTCCTAAAGCAGTTTGCATTGCTCCTAACCAAGACGTGGATGAGCGCATATCTATCCATCACTAGTCACTAGTACTAGAGCACAGTGCATGTACGTACTCTCTCCGTCCCTAAATATCTATCTTTCACGCTTCCGTAGAAATAACTTTGATTAATTATATATTAAAAAAATATTAATATTTATGATACATAATTGATATCATTAGATAGATCTTTGAATTTAGTTTTTTTATTAAATTTATTTGGAGATACAAATGTTATACGTATTTTCTATATTTAGTCAAAGTTGTGACACCGAAATGAAGGGGGTATATGTGAAATGTGAGGGGAGGGCCGTTACCTCGATCTATGGACCCAGCAGGGGCCACTCGCTCACCCAGTTGTGTCTCATTCATAGTCCTATCTCATCTCACGTGATCCGCTGTTTGCATGCTTCCGGCCGGGACTTTGATAGTTTGATCCCGTCGTCCGTCCCTGCTGCCGTGATTCCCGCTGCGCGCTAGGCCAATATAATTCCGTCCCAGAATTGCTCGCCTGGGCGATCACCTGAATGAACTCCAGTTATATATCAATGTGTGTGATCTTTGACAAAACAGCTAGCAATTATCCCTTAACATCGTCACATTGACAAAACTACCGTGGTTTCAAGCTTTCTGGCTCAGTGAATTATAATATAATTATACAAAGCAGTAGCCAGTAGGTACAAGCCAGCTGAAGCAGACAGCACCACAGTGGCTGCAACAGCCGATGATCAACCCACACAGATCGAAAGGAGGAGATGACATAAAGCCGAGCAGGCTCATAAAAGGCAATGGGAATCCCGATGAGGAAGAGGGGAGCAGCTGGAGCAGGAGGAGGAGGACCAGCAGCAGCAAGTGGTGCAATGCAACGAACCGCCCAAGAGTGTAATCTGATCCAACTAATGGTCCAAACAAGTAGTATAAACATTATGAGACTTGCTAAACTCTTTTTTTATTTAATGATGATTATACACATGCATACTATTGCCGCCCCCATTTTGGAACACATACACAGTGTGTACTACCATATCTAGCACCGAGTAGCAGCTTAATGCTTTATCACAATACATTAGTTCACCAGATACTAAGATTAAAATACCACCAAGCTCATTAACCATCTTTTTGAGCCAATTGCAGGCATCGATCGATCATCAAGACCTGCGTACGTACGACAAGTATAACAATGTCGCACACGACGTGGTGATATGGCTGTGACGTCTTTTTTTTAAGTATACAGTACAACGCAGACGATCACAACACGCACGCACACTCATCATGAACACACGTACGCAAACCCTACCCCATGAGCACCTTCGAAGACTGGGCCGGCAGACCCGGAGATTCCCGAAATCATCATTGGTGCCTCGTTGTCGACGGAACGCCGCTACCACTTAAAGCATAACGCCGGAAACTCCCGGAATAAATTCAGAAAAATTCGAAAGCACCCGCATTCAAGTCGAGGACTTGAACCCGGTCGTCAGATTCCACCACAAAGGGACCTAACCAACTGATCTATGATCAGTTGGCTATGGCTGTGCCGTCTTGCTTGGTGCCATACCAGTAGTTTTAATTTTGCTCTGCACGTCAACAGATAGATCAGGCAAGACCTGCCATATACATACAGTAGATTTAATTAAACCTCTAGTATTTCTTATAATATGTAGGCAGTTAATTTCTTAAATAAAAAACAAAACACAATCTCATAAGCACTTTTTTTACAATGAAAAAATAGCTTTTATAGAAAGCAATTATCGTAGGCAGTTTCTTCCGGGCCCACTTATTTTCTGCACTGAATTCATCAGACTTTTATGCAGTGCAGAAAACCAAAGTACTTAATCTCCTTGTTGACACACATTCTCAAGGGCTCCTTTCTGACTTAATTAATGTACCTTTATATTTTCTCTGGAACCAGGGTCGGTGTCCATGCAAACTTGCATTGCCAAATTGAATCTCGTTAATTGGTTGATACATACAGTAAAATGTATCAAGAGAGATGACAATTTCAATCAAACAAATTAAGAAAACTATTTCTATAAGTTATTTCTGAATATAATTAAAACCTAATGGCTACAAAAAGTAACCTAGAAATATTTAAGTAGGCATATATAGAGAGAGATGACAATTTCAGTCAGGGCTGTGCTGGGTTGCCGTCCTCCACTGCGCCCATGCATGTGGGCAATCTCAAGTATTGCAAGGAACACACACCATGTGAGCTCAACTATGGAGTATATATGATAGTATATATATATATCATTGCGTACTTATGTGAACTAATTAAACATTGATGAGTACTCTGAATATGGATCGTGTATGAGAAGCTTGCCTAGCCTTGACGCCAAAGCGCGTGCCCTTGTGTCTCTGTGACCCGCCTCCTTTTTGACTGCCAACATAGCTTGACAGGACGGACAGCAGGTGAGTGTGAACCCTGCCTTGGGTGACAAGACGAATATATATGCACCGCACTGGAGCAGGGGTCACTACTTCTTGACTAAGCAAGCATTGCTCTACCGCCCGCAGAACGTAACCCCCCTTCGCTTTGCAAAGTGATCGATCACATACTTTTTCCCAGGCTGCCAAAAATACACGCTCTCGTACCGGCTAGAATTTTAAGAGATATAAATATCAGTTATTATTTAATATATCTAACAAATAAAAAATTGTAATATCATAAATATATTTTTCTCTTTATTTATTTTTTAACACAATTGGTATAATAGATACTGTGTAGTTTCTATATTAGTTATCATAAATTTATTGTCGTGGTTCTAAACCACGGTCACAGCAATCCGAGTGGCTCATGTGGGGCTACGATGGCTTAGCTCAAGGGACAAGACACAGAAAGTATACTGGTTCAGCCAAATCGGTGCCCTAGTCCGGTCGAGGTGACTAATCCGAGAGCTCGGGGCTCGTAGAGGGGTGGCTACAAGCTGGTCGAGAGAGGGAGCGAGCTCCCAAGTCTCTCGTGATTGAGGCAAATGCCAATATCGTCGTGTGGTATGTGTGTTGAGTAGCTAAGATTGCCTCGCCTCCTCCCGGTGGCCAAGGGGTCCCTTTTATAGTCGCAAGGGATGTATGTGGGGGCCACCGGATGAAGGAGGAGAAAGTAGAGACACAAAAGGGAGGGAGGCATGCTCGTGTGCAGCTATCGAGCTGCTCTTGTCTTGTCGTAGCTGTCCTCCTTGGTAGGCCTCGCCTAGTCGTGAACGAATCCCGTTGCCTGGCGAGCTCGCGCGTGCCCCGACGAGAGCCCTGCGAGCTATCCTTCCAGTGATGGTAGTCCGGGCGTGCCCGATGACACCGTAATCGAGTGTCCGGGGGCAAGGTGAAGTCCTGTCGTTGATGAGGCTTGCGCCCGCTTTCGCCGCCAGGCTCGCATCCCCGCCGACCGGGCGGCAGCCAGGCGGTCCGTCGGGAGCGCAGCTGGGCGTGCGGCGGCCGCCAAGCGCGCACACTTTGCAAAAAGCCATCATTGCCTTTGTCGCCTTGTGGTTGGCGGGAGCGGGCTCGGCATCCCAACGGTCAAGTCGCATCCGCGGGTCGCAGGCGCGGCGGGCTCAGCTGGCGCGCAGCGGGCCGCACGCCTACGGTGCTTGAGTGCTTCTAGCCAAGGAACTGTAGATCGGACTTTCCCCGATCCCTCGTTGAGATCAGGGGTCAGGCGTGGTGGCGAGTCTGACACCGCGTAGCTTGCCAAGCTCTTAAGCTCTCCGAGCTCGAGCCCGCACGAGTTGGGGACGGGCGTTTAGTCTGCCGAGGTTGCGGAGCTCGGCTTGGTGGACCCAGCGAGCTCGTATGAGCTCGGGCGACGTCCTTTGGTGGGGACCGCGAGCTCGGGTGAGCTCGGGTAGTCTCACGAGCTCGTGGTCTAACATGCTTGGGGCGTGGCTTAGAGCTCGTTCGAGACAGAGGTTTGGCCTTCCGGCCTTCGAGTTCGTACGAGGCGGAATCAGCTCGCAAGCTTAGAGCCCATGCGAGGCGGAGCTAGCTCGCGGGCTCGGAGCTCGTTCGAGGCGGAGTTTAGGCGTCCGGCCTGTGAGCTCGCTTGAGGCGGAGTTAGCTCATGGGCTGAGTCTCGTGCTGGCACGAGATTGATTGCCGGTTGGGTCAGGTCGTCGTTAGGCTGTTGACACCTATTATAGCATAATATTAATAGTCAACTAAATATGAAATAAGAGCATAAAATGAATATCAACATAGACTAGGGGTATTACTAACATAATTCCACGAGCTTTGGTGATTTATATCTTTTCAGGGACTTAACAGATAAATGCAGAGAAGAATGGAGAAAGTTCCAGAATAAACATCCCAAACGATGACAAGACTTGGCCGTGAAGTAAATCAACCCGAAAAGTGGACTAAAACACTCTAGAAGATACCGTAAGACACGTAACAAACGGAGACCGAGAGGAGGTTAACCGGCGGCGGCCGCAGAGCCATTTTGGCCGGCCGCCGTGGGGGACATGATGTCAGCCTCAGCTTTGTATGTCGGTTTACCACCGACCTTGAGGTTGTATCTACGCCGTTGTTGAAGGTCGGTTTGATCCAATGGTCATCGTTCATCACCGAGGACTATATAAGCAGCCCCAGGGTCGACCCCGTGAGTATTATCTCTCATTCTAATCATTAGTCTTTCAGTTGTAGAGGTATCCCAATGCAAGGATAACCTCTCTCTGGGATTAGTGAATTAGAAGTAGATTAGCTATGTAATTAGAAGTAGATTAGATCTAACTTAGATCTAATCAAGACTAAAGGAGAGTTGAACTACACTTTGGTTCTGGAGATGTCTACAGAGTTTGGTATGTTTCATATCTTATCTTTGGATGACTTGGGATTTATATATTTATCTTTTCTATTATTATATGCTTTCTTTATATGGTTAAGTATAATTGTTATGTTATTGCATGGGATCTCCGCTCGTATTGAGGGCTCTAGTTATTCGCGGTAGCTAGAGTTGTAATCAATAGAATAGACTTGGTGTCTAGGCTATTGGTTACCTGAGGTTGCGCCCAATCCCACGGTTAGTTGTGGTAGCCCCAGGGGTGACAGCTCTGTAAGGCCTGTGTAATCCACCACGTTCGGGTTGGTGTTTTCGTAGAGCTTTTGGCAACCTTCTCCCAACTACTTTCTTCCCAGTCTTCTTCGAGAGTTGGGACGGACTTGCTGCTCCGAAGTGTAATAGTGTAATTGCTATCATAGAACCTTAGTAATAGAGAAGAACATAGGAACCTTGAACTCTCTTTGACCTCTTGATTAGTTTAATTTTTCCTTGATACCTTAGGTAGTTTATTATTATTTTACTTATCCTTTAACATTTACCCCCTCACTATAGTTTAGTGGTTTGCTAAGTTAGTAGATGCATGATTGTGACTTATTAGAATCTCTAGCCAAAGCTTCCCTGTGGATACGATACTCTAGAATACTCATCATAGGGAAAAGCTACAATGGTAGGTGTTCTGTGCGCTTGCAGAATCCTTCATATTCTTTTAGCACTTAACAAATGCCAACATAGGCCTGTGCCGCGAATTATCACTTGAGTTGGGGGTACCCCTGATTTGGTCCCCGACAGTAGCCCCCGAGCGTTTGGGGGAGATGGATTCTTCCTCAAGTGCTCCAATCTGAGGTCGTGGTCGAGGTCGAGGTCGTTGAGATAGGTACGGAGAGGTGCGCGCGAGCGCACCCGCCGGGCGTAGCCACCGAGGCTCCGCGAGAACAGCATGTTCTCGTGGAGGCTTGAATGATTTGTTCATTTTTGTTTCTGCCCATTCTTCCCTGTGACGAGGGGTGGGGAGAGCTCGTGTCCGTTCTTGCCTCGATGGCCGAGATCGGATGCTCGATGAGCTGCTCGCGGGTAGTTCGAGTGAGGCCCGAGCTCGCTTTCGCGGCGAACTCGTTCGTCTGATCAGCTGGTGGATCGACCTCATTTTCTGGGGGCTCGACCTCTCACATTCTCGAGATCGTAACTTGAGGGCTCGACACCTCCTCCTCGGGGAGGAAATTCGAGGTCGGTGCGACGCCCCTGGCGACTCGAACACAAGTCATGGAGCCCCGCGGCGTTCGAAGCTCGCGGGCGTAAGCCGCTTGGGCTGCTCCTCCACGTGCCCCTCGCTCGAAGCGGGTCAGGGCGGCCGTCGGACCCTGAGCGGGCCGGCCTGCAAACCCTGGGCCCAAGGCTGTGGAGAGCTCGTCACAGCGCCGCCCGTTGGAAAGTGACCGTTGCGGTATCCGCCGGTTCGACTCCAAACCGCCACGTCGTGGGGACGTGGGCGTGTCTTTTTAGGCGGTTGCAGGGGTAGTTAAGGCGCGCGTGGGAGGCCGTTCCCGATTGCCCATCAATTGCACGCCCTTCCCCGTATGCGGTTATAAATTGGGGGGGAGGGGGGGGATTTCTTACCTTCTTTATGCCCTTGCCGCCGCCGCCGCCCAAATCTCGCTCTCCCCATCCGTTCCTACCGCTTGGAGTTAGGGGAGAGCCCCGCCGCCGCATCTTCTGCGCTGAGGAAAGGGAGAGAGAGAAGGGACTACCGCCGATCTTGTCTGGGAGAGGGTGCACGTGGGGAAGGCGAGATGAGTTCTTGGGAACGCTCGATGGCGACCCGCGCGGTGTTGGAGGGGCTCGCAAATGGAGGAGCACTTCCACCGCCGATGGAGGCGGAGGAGTGGCGGGCCCGGGAGACGCCGTCTTGCTCGTGGCCTTCCACGAGCGGGGGTTCATGGTCCCCGCCGACGACTTCCCCCGCCGCCTTCTTCGCCGCTGGGGGCTCGAGCTCCAGCACCTCACGCCGAACGGGCTGCCGCACATTGCGGCCTTCGCCGCTCTGCGCGAGGGGTGGCTTGGGATCGAGGCCAACCGGGAGCCGTTCAAGTACTACTTCACCATCAAGATCCAGAGCCGCCTCGACAAGGCGAAGACCCTGGATGCGATTGGGCCGACGATGGTCTAGTTGAGGCCGGGATGGCGGCGCGGTTCCCAGCCCGGTTAAGGTTTCGTCGAACAACGGAGCGTGCCATAGGGAATGGTTCTACCTCAAGAACCACCCCAAGCTCGCATTACGGAGTACACGGGACGCGTCTTCCACACCTCGCGAGGGGCGGAGGGAGCGACCACCGCACCGGTTCCGCAGAAGGTCGCCCAAGTGGCGGGTCGAGTCGGCCGGAGGCCGCGACGCGGACTTACGAGCCGGCGTCTTTGGGTCGCTCGGGGGTGTTCCCCTAATGCGGCGTCAACTCCGGATGTGGGGATGTTCGGGCGCCCCGTGGGGACGCGGCAGCTCCGCCCCGCCCTCGAGGCGAGGTCGAGGCCTGGAGTGCGGGATGTCACCGGGTTCAACTTCGAGCTCCCGGCGGGCGGTGCGTGCACGCCGCTGCCTTCCCGGGTGACGAGCCAGCTAGTGAGTTCTCCATCCTTCTTTTTCTCCTTTCGATTAGCTGGATTTTGACCTAATGTTCACCCGTCGTCGCGATCCCGTTGTGCGGGTGGGGAACATCGACCTCCCCATCTCTCGATCCACCGCTTCCTAGAGAGGCCGCAGCCGCTAGCCGGTGATGGGTGCCCCCAGCGGCGGCATCCGACGCAGTAGCAGCTCGACCGAGAGCGGCGAGGTGCGGAGATCGAGAACCCGTTCGCGGGACCGCCGGCTGGGCCTCGACGAGCCGGTCTCGGCGGCGGCGGCTGCGAGCCGGGGGCTCCTGCGACCTCCACCTCGGCCTCGGCGGAGCGGCGCCATCCTCCCTGTGCCCGAGCTCGGGTCACTTCCACGGCCTCGACCGGAGCCGCAACGGGTTCACACGGGAGCGGTGCGCCCATGCTCCGGAGGCGACGGGTTCCAGCGCGAGGAGGGTAGCGGGTGCCGGAGCTCGAGGGGGGCGCCACCGAAGAAAAGGCGTTGCCACCGGGTAAGTTTTTGCCCCCCCGTCCTTCATCATTGTCTCGATCCCATGTCGGGAGCTCCGATGGGTTGATCTCGCTATTTTTCATGATGACAGAGTGGCTGCCCCTCTCGCCTCCCCCATCCGTCGAAGAATCCACGGACCGAGGCGTCGGCCGGGCCCTGCTGCCCCCACTCCCCTCCTTCACCCGTCTTCTCCCCGTGGACGCCACCTTGGTGTCCGGGAGCGGGGGAGTGGCGGAGGCATCGGCGAGGTGAGCCAGAGAAGAGCGGGGGACGAAAGCCCCCGTGACCCGTGTCGCAACGTCGGGGTGCACGGAGTCTCCGGACTCCAAACCGAAGCGGCGGTCATGGCGCCTGGAGCTCGAGGCGAGCGAGGCGGAGGGGGCGAAGCTCTTCGGCGGTCCCTACATGGTGGGGTCGAGGAACCGTCTTTCGGTCGCCCCGAGCCCGCCCAGGCGTAGCGGGGGGGGGGAAACAAGGCCTCCGAAGCTCGAGCCCGCCCCGTTGTCCGCAAGCAAAGCTACCCCCGTGGGCCACGGGCCGGGCCGGTGTCACCGAGGAGCTCCAAGGAACCCATGTTGCCGGCGACGCCGCCGACGCGGCATCCCGCTGCAGCGCCAGGTGCGATTATCTGGGGACGCCCGGAAGGAGAGGGGCGGGAGAGGCACGGAACGAGCCCCCGTCGTCGCCGCCGCGGAGGTAGCGTTAGCGCCGGCCGGCGCCGATGAGCTGGTGCGGGATGACGCCATCACCGAGAACTCGCCCGCTGGCGCCATCCGTGGAAGCCTCCAAAACGCCTTGGTGGTGAGTAGTCATTTGGTGGGTCGCTTGATTAGTTGGATGCGCATCTTGAATGCCTGATTTCTTCTTTTTCAGAGCTTGTCGTCGCTGGGAGGGAGCTACGAGGACATGACCACGCTTTCGGGAGCACTCGAGCAGCTTTTTCAGCCAGGCGGGGGCTCGGGTCACGCTTAGGAGAGGCCCTCACCTGGGACGAGGTCTTTCCAAGACCAGCCCTAAGTCCGCGAATGAGGCCGTCGGCACCGTGTTAGTGAGCTCGAGACACGCGGCTCGTGAAGCTCGTGGACGGCGCGGGCCGCCTGGGGTGCGCCAAGCCGAGGAGGAGGCGGCCAAACGCCTAGGGGAGGCCGATGCCGCCACCGCCAAAGAACACGAAAAGCTAGAGGGGGACCTTGCCGAAGCCCGCGAGTAATCGGACGGCAAGGAGCTCGAGCGCCGACCGCCGAAAGCGCCGGGGCGGGCTGCTCCAACGGGAGAAGGAGACCGCCGAGAAGATGCTCCAGAGCGACGGCCGAGCTGGCCTGTAAGTACCTCTCGGGCTCTCGCTACTTGATTTTCCTTTCTTGAGTAGAGAGTTGATAGTTCCGGGTCGGTTTAGTCTACGACCGCAAAGCCGCCGAGTTGTGTGTTCGGTTCGGGCCTCGGAGGCGGAGCTGAGAGGCTCGACCGGAGAATTACTGGGCCGGCTGAGACCAACGAGGACATATACTCCGCGCTTGCATGTAAGCGGATGGTCCTCGCTCTTTCTTTTGTCAAAGACTCACGATCTGATTTTGTCCTTTGGTTGCGGCCCAGAAGGAGAAGGCGGGGCTGGGACCGAAGCGCGAGACAAGCAAAGGCGACTTCGACGCCTCGACATCTCCCCGCGGGTGCACAGCCGCGGAAGCCGCAGGAGAACGAGAAGGGGTTGAAGGCCCGGGCCCCGTGAGCTTGATGCCCTTCGCAAGCGCGCGTGGAGCGGGCCGAGGCCGACGCGGGCGGCCCAAAGGCGGGATCGGGACAATCTCGTTCTCGATGTCCGGGCCGTGTGCGACGAGCTCGGCGTCGGCGTGGTAAGCGAGCCAGCCCGGCCGGATCTTTCTCATCCCGCAGAGGGTGAGAGAGATGGCTCAACGGGTCATGCAAAGGTGATGGGCGTGGTGCTCGCGCACTACCCCACCTTTGACACGATCATTGTTGCCAAGGGCTGGCCGGAGCGCATCCCCAAACCTCAGTGGGCGGTCACGGAGGCCAACGCCGAGGAGGTCGCTGGCGAGCTCTTCGACCTCGCGACGGAGGAGCTCGGGTTCTTCGAGAGGCCTACGGATGAAGAGGCAGCGAACGCACCTGCAGAGGAGGACGCGCCTGCAGAAGAGCAGGATTAGTAGATCGAGGCGTGGCCACTTTTGCTTGTATAAACTTTAAAGTCCCCGAGGTCGGGCAAAAGTGTAAATATAACTTAAGTGATCGTTTAAGCTATAAAGAGTTCGTTCTCTTTTTTTCGTCCTTGTGCATTTTGTTGAATCTCTAAGTTCGAGCTCGTGCTTTGATAGAATGAGTGGCGGGCCATTACTCATTGGCCACGGGGCGCGGGAGGTCGATTGGGTCGCGCCACGCCTTACAACGGCGATCTCGAATTTAGGTAAACAATCAATCCGCGCAAGTCGAGAGACAAGAAAGCAAATGAGGTCCAAGCAGATTGGACACGACCCTGACGAGCTCGCAAGCGCGGCTTAGAGCTCGAGATCGTTATTTGCGAAAAAAGGGGTTCGTGAAAAATGCGGGGTGTGCACACGCCCCCTCGTAGCCCCCGAGCAAGGGCTGGCCTCGGCGAAGCGTAGGTCGGCCGTTGCTCTCACGACCGAAAGGAAGGGAGTTCTAATGCTTGCACAAATTTTGCATCGAATCGAGGAGTGCTTTTATTCAAACTCATAGTGGTAATTTACTAAGTACAATTCAAGGGTAAAAGCGACGTAGCTGTTCGATGTTCCAGCGTTAGAGAGGACTCGGCCCCCGGCATCCTTGATCTTGTACGAGCCCGATCGTAGGACTTGGTCGATGGTGAACGGGCCTTCCCACGGTGCCGAGAGCTTCGGCGGTCCTCGTGCTCTGTACTCGTCGAGTACTAGGTCGCCGATCTTTGAACGCCGACCTCTCACATGGCGGTCGTGGTAACGGCGAAGAGATTGCTGGTACTTGGCCGAGTGGAGGAGCGCGACGTCGCGGGCCTCATCAAGCTGATCCACTGCGTCCTCGGGCGATGCTTGGTTGCCGTCATCGTTGTACGCGCGGACGCGCCATACTCGAGGTCGGTGGGCAAAGATGACCTCGGTTCCGAAGACGAGGAAGAAAGGCGTGCATCCGGTGGCCCTACTCGGTGTAGTCCTTAGGCTCCATACGACGGCGGGGAGCTCGGCAAGCCACCGGCCGCCGTACTTGTTGAGCCGCTTGAAGATGCGCGGCTTTAGGCCCTACAGGATCATGCCGTTAGCTCGCTCGACCTGCCCGTTGGTCCTGGGGTGGCCGACCGCCGCCCAATCCACCCCAATGCCGTTGTCATCGCGAAGTCGAGGAATTTTTCCCCCATGAAGTTGGTGCCGTTGTCGGTGATGATGGAGTTCGGGACCCCAAACCGGTGGATGATGCCGGTGAAGAACTTGATCGTCTCCTCGGACCGAGTTCGAGTGATGGGCATCACCTCAATCCACTTGGTGAATTTGTCGATGGCAACGAGCAAGTGGGGTGCCTCCCGGGCGACCTCCTGAAAGGCCCCACCATGTCGAGACCCCAGACTGCGAAGGGCGGTGATCGGGATCGTTTGGAGAGGTTGCGCCGGGAGGTGCGGTTGGCGGCGAAGAACCGGCATCCTTCACATTGGCGCACGACCTTGTTGGCGTCCGCCACGGCCGTTGGCCAATAGAAGCCTTACCGAAAAGCCTTTCCGACCGAGCTCGCGGGGCCGCGTGGTGGCCGCAATCTCCGCGTGGATCTCTTTTATGAGCTCCTCGCCCTCCTCGAACGTGACACGTCATTTGGAGGATCCCGAGGCGCTATGTCTCAGAGAGCTCGCCATCGATCGGGCGAATGATTTGGCACGGCGAGCGCAAGCGTCGAGCTTCCTCTTTGCCCGAGGCAACTTGCCTTCCTTGAGCCAATCCAAGATGGGGATCCGCCAATCGGGCTTGGGGACCTTTGGCTCGGGATGGCAAGGACTCCCATCTTGGCCACATTGACCTCCATTGCGGAGTCCGACCTCGCTGGGAGGTCGAGCTTTGTGTCGTCGGGCCGGGATGAAAGGAGTCTTGGCCAGGTCATCGTGTGAGCTCAAGCTCTTCGATGTCTCGCCCTCGAGTCGAATCAAGGGCGAGCGCTGGTCGTGGGCAAATACCCGGGAGGTACTTTGCTTTCGATCCGACGCAAGCTTGGCGAGGACATCGGCGTCTCCGTTTGTACCGCCGGAAATGTGGTTGAGCTCGAGGCCCCAGGGCGCTCTTCGAGCTCGCACACTTTTTGGCAAGACGCGATCATCTTCAGGTTGAGGCAGTCGACCTCCTTCATGACCTGGTCAGCGACGAGCTCGGAGTCGCCTCTGACTTCGAGCCGTCGGATGCCGAGCTCGACCGCGATGCGCAGTCCGTTCACTAGGGCCTCATACTCGGCGACGTTGTTGGATGCGGGGAAATGAAGGCGGATCGAGTACCTCATGCGCACGTTGCGCGGAGAGACGAAGACCATGCCAGCCCCCGCGCCCCACTTCTTCACCGAGCCGTCGAAGTACAGGACCTAGTATTCCTCGTTATCCGGCTTCGGGGGGAGTTGAGTCTCAGTCCACTCGGCGACGAAGTCGGGAAGGACCTGAGACTTGATGGCTTCTCTCGGCGCATACGAGATGTCAACCCCCATCACCTCGATAGCCCACTTGGCGATGCGTCCCGTGGCCTCGGGGCTGCGAATGACCTCGCCGAGTGGGTACTTGGAGACGACGGTGACCGGATGCTGGCCGGCGGTAGTGGACGGAGCTTACGCCGTGTGATTAGCAGGGCGTATGCGAGCTTCTGGACCTGCGAGTACTGGGTCTTGGTGTCGGAGAGGACCTCACTGATGAAGTAGATGGGACGTTGCACGCGGAGTGCGTGTCCCTCCTCCTCGCGCTTGACCACAAGTACCGAGCTCACGACCTGCGAGGTCGCCGCGATGTTGAGTAGCATGGGTTCGTCCGGCGTCGGCGCGGTCAGCACGGGTGGGCTGGCCAGGAGCTCCTTCAGAGAGTCGAGAATGCCCGGGCCTCGTCGGTCCAAACAAAGCGCTCGGATTTCTTCAGGAGCTGGTACAGTGGAAGGCTTCGCTCCCCAAGCCGTGCGATGAATCGGCTAAGGGCAGCTAGGCATCCCGTGAGCCGCTGTACGCCTTTGACGTTTCTGATGGGCCCCATGTTCTTGATGGCGGCAATTTTTTCGGGGTTGGCCTCGATGCCGCGCTCGGACACGACGAAGCTGAGGAGTTTTCCCCTTGGGACCCCGAAAATGCACTTCTCGGGGTTGAGTTTGACCCCGAAATCGCGGAGTTTCTTTGAAGACTTGCTCGAGGTCGGGAACGAGCTCGCCCGTGCGTCTTGTCTTGACTACGATGTCATCGACGTACGCTTCGATGAGCTTCCCGAGGAGCTCTTTGAAGACCTTCTGCATGCACCTCTGGAAGGTGGCACCAGCGTTTTTCAGCCCGAAGGGCATGGTCACGTAGCGTAACGCGCCAAAAGGAGTGATGAAGGAGGTGGCGAGCTGATTGAGCTCGTTCATCGTGATCTGGTGGTAGCCGGAGTAGGCGTCAAGAAAACAAAGCGTCTCGCACCCAGAGGTGGAATCAATGATTTGGTCGATGCGCGGCAAAGGAAACGGATCTTTTGGGCATGCCTTGTTGAGACTCGTGTAATCAACACACATTCTCCATTTCTCATTCTTTTTCTTAGCTAGTACAGGGTTGGTTATCCACTCAGGATGATACACTGTTGGTATTTCTTAGCGTAAGCAGATAATTTTGCAAGCGCACGGAAAGTACCGTTGTAGCTTTCACCCGGAGTATTCCTAGGTATCGATTTCTACGAGGAACGAGAAGTGAACTAGAGAAGAATCAAGATCGTCCAAGGGTAGGTAGAATGATATTTTTGTAGGTAGAAAGGGGTTCTCTAAGGTTTTCCCAAGATTACTAGATACCAAAGTTCAGGCTTATTAGACTTTACTTGCCTCGGAGCAGCGGTACCTTTCCGATTCTCAAAAAGATTGGAAAACGGTAATCGGGGTCAGGCCGCCGAAAAGCTCTATGAAAACACCAACCCGAACGTGGTGGAATACAAAGGCCTGGTCGGAGCTGTCACCCCCGGGGCTACCACAAACTATCCGTTGGGTTGGGCGCAAACTCAGGTAATACACTAGCCTAGACACCACGTCTATGCTAATGATTACTAAACTAGCCCTGATCCTGGACTAGAACACTCGATCGAGCGGAGATCCAGCAAGTAAAATAAAGTAAGGACTGAATTTAGTCAAATAATAATCTCGGGATTACCACAAGATAACCTGGATATAACTCGAGAAGAGTTGACTCTGTAGAGGTACAAGGCTCGGGCCGAATCCGACGAACTCGGCTACTCCTCCGCTCTTTCCTCTCCTCTCTTCCTCTTTTCTACTTGATACAACTAGGTGGAGAGCACCTAGAGGGACACTACTATAATGTATATAATGTGGAATTGAAGCTTTATTGAGTAGAATGTGTCTTACAATAGAGGAGATGGCCTCTATATATAGGAGAGAGGGGGGAGAGGCTATCCTATACATGGCAACTTTTCCTACCGCCTCCCAGGCCATGAAACCGACGCTAGGAGGTCGGCAACAAAGTTTCCTTGTGAGCTGCGTCGAAAACCGGTCGAGAACCGGCCTCTAAAGCGGTGAACCGGAGCCAAACCAGCGTTCTGCGCGCTGTGTGCTGTTTCTGGAAGGTAAATCAGGCTCCTGGGCGGGTGAACCGGCCGGCCCGAGCGGCCCACTCACGCGCATGGCAGGTGAACCAGGAACCGCCTCACGGGGGCCATCCAGAGCGCCACGTGCCCTGCTCGGTCGGGCGATCCGCGCTGCGGGCGCGCTGCGGGCGCGCTCCGCGTTTCAAACGCGCGACGCGCGCGGGAGGCCGCCTGCCTGTCCCGTGCTGCCACGTGGTGGCCTCCCGTTGGCCGGCTGTATCGACGGTGCCCCTGTGGGGACAACGCCCCTGCGCGTGGGGTCCGCCGGTCAGGGTCTGTTCCCTGCTGCTGCGTGCGGCACCGAGGCTGACAGGGCGGGGCCCGTCTGTCGGTGCGCTATCGCCAGCTGCTGCTACTGCTGTGCCGCTGCCACGTGTCAGTCTTCGATAGGTGTGCATGGCACTGTAGCTGACGTATAGATCTTCATTTCATGTGATTTTTCTTTGTCTAATATCTTTTTATTTCGAGTCCAAACATAGCAAGTAATATATCCATTTCGATCAGTGTGATGAGCTCTTCATAATGGTGTACTCCGTTTTATCATTGGAGATACTTTATTTTGATGATAAATTGAGAAATCCTGCAAAATAGTCAGTAGACACCAAAAACTCGTGGAACTCGTCATATAAATAATACTTTGCTATGATATAACATGGAATGTTTGATATTTTTGTGCACTTTGGCAGTCGAAATATATGCGTTAAGGACCGTCAACAAGCTCCCCACACTTGTACTTTGCTCGTCTCGAGGAAAGGTAAGTGATAAAGTAAGCATAAACATAGCAATTTAAAATATGAACCCGACATAAAGATCATCCCAAAACATACCTCATACCTGCAGGATATGTGTAGTGTCTAACATATATATTCTTGAGCGGTTGAGAAATGGAACGTCTCTGAAACACAGTCATCTCATTCCAGTTTCACATCTTAGTAACTTGGAGGTTTTTGTGTAAAATTTTGAAATAAAGCATAGTTCATAAGTACTCCTCAAATGGTACTCTCAAATCCCTCAATGTGTATATTTTCCTCACCAAGGCATTTTTAGCATTGCCTTCTTTTTTCTTCCTACCTCTTAATGGCTTATGTGGAGCTCGGGTAGGAAATATTTGTGGGCATACTTGCAATGCATATTTTTTTGGGTCAAACAATGGATCTATGGAGAAAAATGTCATACAATCAAATCAAGATGTGCAAATGTGTGGATATATGGTGGATATATGAAGTGGCTAACCTATTTCTACTATGCTCCTTGAAACATCTCTCTCTTTATTGAGACTTTGGAAAATATTTGTGAGAACACGGGCTATCTTTTATTCTCATCTTTTATTTTCTTTCTTCTTGTTTTTTTTTTTTTACACTTTTCTCTTTTCTTTTTTTTTTTTTTTTTTTTTTTGATGATAGCCACATGTCTTTTTTTTTAAACTTTTTGAGAGAGAGAGAGAGATGAACAAGTATTTGGAGCATTTATTTGAAAGAAACCTAACCAAGATATTTTTGTTCATTCCTAGTATAGGAGTAGAACAATTTTTTTTTTTGTGGAACTAAATGGAAGGCATGTTTTGCGCCTACTCCCAGTGTAGGAGTAGTGCATTTATTTGGTGGCGTGTACGTGATCTTGATTCAAGAGCATGATAAATTTCTCAACACGGGTCAACAAAGTTTGATGAGCTCAATGCAATAACAAGTAGCATATGTAGAAGGTTTTGAGAATGTATCATGATATTTGGCCTTTGGTAGGAATTTTCTCACCATTGAGGAGTATGTGAAACTATGGATTTTTGCATTTTATCAAAAATAAATTCTCCAAGTACTTCGAATAGAAAAGGTTGGATTTCCATGCCAAAGCCATATCTCACTTCACAACAACCTAGGCAATATGTTTTCCTATATATATTTTTCCCACAAGCACCAAGGATATGTAAGGAACAAAATTTATGTAGGCCATACTCAAAGAGCTATATTCATATTTACTTTTGAATTTCAAATCTAAGTGTGGACTTGGTTCTTTTTAAATTTTCAACAAGTGTAGAACCAGGGGGCATGCATATGAGCAGATGGGGAGAAAGTGATCAAACCGAAGTTGTATACAAGCTCCTCCATCAGTTAATGATGTGGTTTGGTGCTTTTGGTTTTTTTTTGATAACGTTCACCCTTCGTTCCTGTAAATGTTAGTGATAGAGAATACCCGAAGGGCACACCATTTTTTTGAAATCATTTGTATTTATATGTTTTTCTTAGAGAGAGAGAGGCCAGATCTTTATTCCAAAACAAGACCAAGATAGAACAAGATTATTTTGCAAAACAAAATTATTCATTTGTTTTATCATTATCGAACATGTTCATCCAACTTTCAATCAAGCTCAAGCAAGACCAAGGTAAAATTTGCAACATAAACATAGTCTTGATTTATCTCCACCATAGATTACCTCTCATTGTTTATGAAAATAATTACTCTAAGTTCATTAACCAAGATTCAACACCATGTCAAATTTTGATTAAGGAAAGTCATTTCAACCTAAGCACCATGCTTAATTTGAAACAACCTATGAATGTACCATATGAGCGCCATATGAATACACCCAAACCAGAGCATACAACATAAACAAAGGAAAGAATGATTTTGCATGATCATATGGAGACAAGAATGAGTAAATGAGTTGGTGAACAATTATTACCTTTGCATTACCCGAGTGCACTTTTTACCAAGCAACATATGTGGATGGAGTTTCGAAGTTCTCGCACCGGTGACTTTATCGCTCATGATCCAACTCGGGCAACCATCAATGCTTTGAGCCACACACATGTATGGTGTGTATAGATCATAAGCTTTGACGGGGCAAAGGTCTAGAGGGAAATCCTCCTTTCTCTCTCTTCTTTTATTATTTTTTTTTCATTTTTTACTCTCTTTTTTCAATATATTTCTTATATTTTTTTCAATCCTTCTTTTTTTTTTTTTTTTTTTTTAGCAAGACTAGGCCGACATCATCTTTTATTTCTCTTTTTTTTTTTGAATGACCCTTGGTGTGTGGATCTCGATTTACACCTTCCTCACCCACACTTGACTTTTAAGGTCGTGGCCTCCTTTTGAGTGTGTTCCATCACCCATGAGCATCAAAGTTTGTAGTTGATGTAGCCTCATGTTCTCAAGCTTTGTATGCTTCTTTGTTCTTCTTAGTCGATCTCCACCGAAATGGTTAGCGACAAGAATACCCGAAGGTGCAAGCAAGCTTGATAACAAGTTTCTTGCTTTTATTAATAATAAAACTTTTTTTTGTAAAGAACAAATTTATTGAAAGAGCGGGTTATCTCCTCGAAAGTGCTTTGTTTAAAGACTAAAGCTCGTCTTTGGGAAACCTTTGAATTTGAAACCAATGTTGGTGAAGTGGTTTCCCCTCCAACACCAACCTTTGTTGCCGAACTGCAAAACTCATGCCAAGACACCACGAAATTTGCAAAATTTGTGGTAGACAAAAGTATCTACAACAACCCTTTCAAAGATCTTATGAACAGAGAGAACATAGGGGTTGTAGATTTTGCAAGTGGCTTGGTTAAAGATCGATTCGGGAGATTTTTCATATGAGCATGGAATGGATGTAACATTTAGAATGTAACTTCCATGTTCATCAATGAAACCTCCTGTTTCTAGGGGAGCACTTTCTTTTTCATGAAAGATCAAGTCATCCGCAAAACATGGATTAGAAATTATTATTGCGGCGACTGTCTCACGCTCATCCCAAAGTGATCGGAAAAATTTCGATGACACATCGTGTGTGGGCATAGAGGGAGAAGGTATAGAAATGTCTTCTATATGAATTGGATCATCCTCTACGTGTTGTGAGTGTTCTTGATGTCTCATATAGGAATTCGAGGTATATGATGATTCTGATCTGGGAATTTCTAAAGCATTCCCAAAATCATCATCAAGAAAAAGGTCATCCTCGAATTGAAAGGGACATTCAAATGGATGGGATTCATCATCCCAAGAAGTGTCATTGCATGTTCCTTTAACAGGAGGTTTCTCAACAACCGAATTATGAGAAGAATTTGAAAGGGTTTCGAATTCGGTTGTGGGTGCCTCCTCTCGTCGGTCCAGGCTTGGCTCTATTGGTTCTTCTGGGAACTCGTCATATATGCCAGTGTAAGGGGTGTTTTCTAGAATTTTCTCTAAAATGACTTTCCCCTCACTAATGGATTTATGTACGAACGAGCCTCCCGAACATAGGTCGAGTTGGAAAGCATCCTCCTTGCTAAGACCGCCATGGAAGTGGCTAAGAAGAACATGGTCAAGCAAGGAGAGGTCTGGACCATATTGATAAGACTTAAAAAACCTAGCCCAGGATGCTCCGAGAGTCTCCTTCTCTTTTTGTTGAAATCTAAGAATTTCTAATCGAAGGGCAACGACTCGAGAATTAGGGAAGAATGCAAGACAAAATTTGTCTCGAAGTTCATCCCAATCTCCGTGAACACCTCCAACGGTATGAGCATACCATTGTTTCGCTCTACCCAAAAGGAAGAACGTAAAACAGTTTCCACTTAATGGTCTCTTGTGCCATGCCAGGTAAAACGAGGCAAGAACACAAGTGCTCAAACTCCCGAAGGTGGCTATATGGATTTTCATTGTCGTGCCCGAGAGAAGGGTAGCGCCCGAACCATGGCTATGAAAGCGGGGCAAATTTCATAGCCATTTGTAGCAATGGGGTGTGATGATGGTGGAGGCTCCAATGAATCGCCCTTTGGAGCCGAATATTTATAGATTGGAGTTGAGTCCATGTGGTATGGATGGTGGTGATAGCGAGGTGCATAAAAGTGGTGATAAAAAAAAAAGGATACACGGACGACTTGGTTCGATCCTAGAACGACTACCGTTCCCCAAGAATGGCGCCTTTAAAGCTTGTTGGTATTTCTTAGCGTAGCGAATAATTTCGCAAGCGCACGGAAAGTACCCATTGTAGCTTTCACCCGGAGTATTCCTAGGTATCGATTTCTACGAGGGAATGAGAAGTGAACTAGAGAAGAATCAAGATCGTCCAAGGGTAGGTAGAATGATATTTTTGTAGGTAGAGAGGGGTTCTCTAAGGTTTTCCCAAGATTACTAGATACCAAGGTTCAGGCTTATTAGACTTTACTTGCCTCGGAGCAGCGGTACCTTTCCAATTCTCGAAAAGACTAGGAAACGGTAATCGGGGTCAGGCCGCCAAAAGCTCTACAAAAACACCAACCCGAACGTGGTGGAATACAAAGGTTTGGTCGGAGCTGTCACCCCCAGGGCTACCACAAACTATCCATTGGGTTGGGCGCAAACTCAGGTAATACACTAGCCTAGACACCACGTCTATGCTAATGATTACTAAACTAGCCCTGATCCTGGACTAGAACACTCGGTCGAGCGGAGATCCAGCAAGTAAAATAAAGTAAGGACTGAATTTAGTAAAATAATAATCTCGGGATTACCACAAGATAACCTGGATATAACTTGAGAAGAGTTGACTCTGTAAAGGTACAAGGCTAGGGGCGAATCCGACGAACTCGGCTACTCCTCCGCTCTTCCCTCTCCTCTCTTCCTCTTTTCTACTTGATACAACTAGGTGGAGAGCACCTAGAGGGACACTACTATAATGTATATAATGTGGAATTGAAGCTTTATTGAGTAGAATGTGTCTTACAATAGAGGAGATGGCCTCTATATATAGGAGAGAGGGGGGAGATGCTATCCCTATACATGGCAACTTTTCCTACCGCCTCCCAGGCCATGAAACCGATGCTAGGAGGTCGGTGACAAAGTTTCCTTGTGAGTACTGGGTAAAAAACCGGTCGAGAACCGGCCTCTAAGGCGGTGAACTCGGAGCCAAACCGGCGTTCGCGCGACCGTGTGCTCTTCTCTGGAAGGTAAATCGGGCTCGGGCGGGTGAATAAGGCCGCCCGAGCGCCCACTCGCGGCGCATGGCGTGTGAACCGGGAACCGCCTCACGGGGCCATCCAGAGCGCCACGTGCCCCTCGCCGGCCGGGCGATTCGCGCCGAGGGCGTGCTTCGCGTTTCAAACGCGTGACGCTGGGCGGAGGCCGCCCTGCCGTCCCGTGCTGCCATGTGGTGGCCTCCCGCTGGTCGGCACAGGTCGACGGTGCCCTCAGGTGGGGATAAAGCCGCTACTGGGGCCCGCCCGGCCGTGGTGCGTTTCCTCGCCGTTACAGGCGCCGATCGGCCGCAGGCGGGGCCCGTCAGTTGCAGCATTGTCGTCGGCCGCCGCTATTTGTTGTGCCGCCGCCACGTGTCGATCTTCAATAGGTGTGCATGGCATCGTAGGCCGACGATATAGATCTTCATTTCATGTGATTTTTCTTTGTCTAATATCTTTTTATTTCGGAGTCCAAACATAGCAAGTAATATATCCATTTCGATCAGTGTGACAAGCTCTTCACAATGGTGTACTCCGTTTTATCATTGGAGATACTTTATTTTGATGATAAATTGAGAAATCCTGCAAAATAGCTATAGACACCAAAACTCGTGGAACTCGTCATATAAATAATACTTTGCTATGATATAACATGGAATGTTTGATATTTTTGTGCACCGTGGCGGTCGAAATATATGCGTTAGGACCGTCAACATACACCTCCTTGATAAAGCCCGCCGCTAAGAGCTTATCTATCTCCTCGGCGATTGCCTCCGCCGCTGCCGTCCAAAGCGCGCGAGTCGCCGCTTCACCGGCCGAGAGCCGGGCTTGATATTCAAGGAGTGCTCGGCGACTTCCCTTGGTATGTAGGGCATGTCGGGTGGAGAGCTCCACGCGAACACACGAGGTTCGCGCGGAGGAAGTCGACGAGCTCGCTTTCCTATTTAGGAGAGAGCTCGGCACCGATGCGAACAGTGCACCCCTCCTTGTCCACCATGACCGCCTTTGGCGTCCCTGTGCCGCTCAAGGCTCCCCGCCGGCTCGAGCTCGCGCGGATGAGCTCGCGGCCCTCTTGACGGGCTGGAGCCCTCCGCCGCGGAACCATGCGAGCATCCTGGACAAGCTTCGGACTTCGATGATGGCGTCGGCGTACTGCACGGACTCGTTGTCGCAGGTGGAACGCGCGCTCGAAGGTGGAGTTCAAGGTGATCACGCCCTTCGGCCCCAGGATCTTGAGCTTGAGGTACGTGTAGTTGGGCACAGCCATGAACCGCAGAGCACGGCCCGACCCACCCGGTAGCGTGTGGTACCGCTTCCCGAAGGGGGAGCACTCGAAGGTGAGCACCTCCTTGAGGAAGTTACTCGTGGTGCCGAAGGTGACGGGAGGTCGATGCGCGCAAAAGCGAACCGCTTGTTTCCCGGCAGACGACCCGTGGATGGGGGGTCCGAAGAAGGTCGAAGGCGAGCTCGCGGGATGCCGAGGGCGTCGAGTGTGTCGACGTAGAGGAGGTTGAGGCCGCTGCCTCCATCCATCAGCACCTTGCTGAGGCGCTTGGTGCTGACGATCGGGTCGACGACGAGCGGGAATCTCCCGGGTTGCGGAATGTGCGTGGGGTGGTCGGACTTGTTGAAGGTGATGGCTGCCTCCGACCACTTGAGGTAGGACGGGGTGGCCGGCTCGGTGAAGAGGACCTCGTGGCGAGTGAGCTTCGACGGCGCTTGGACCCGCACGTGGACGGGCCCCCAAAAATATCCATTAAAAATGTTCTATTCCTACCCCGGGAGAGAACAACCAAAAAATATTCCCTACACCCATTCACTCACACATTGCTAGCCAATATCTTACGTAAGCTCCACTACTTATATATCTCTCAAAAATATTGCAAAAGAGATTTGGGTTGTATTAAAAAAAAAGAAAAAAAAAAGAAGGGAGATGAAAAATGGACAAGTGTCCTACGGGCGAGTAGAGCCTACCTCCCTAAAAGAGAAGAGATGAAAAATGAACAAGTGTTCGAGGGCTTAGTAGAGCCCACATCTCCGAAAATAAATAAAGATGAAAAATGGACAAGTGTCCGAGGGTGAGTAGAACCCACATCTTTCAAGAGAGGAAATAAAAGACAAAAGTCTAGGGCCGCCAGAGCCCACCTCTCTAAAAAAAAAAAAATAAATAAAGAAATAAAAAGATACAACCCGCATTCTCTACAAAATTTCAAAAGAGAGATAGTTCCTCAAGGAGCATAAGTAAGATTTTTCCTCAGTCATTCTATCCACTCTACTATATTCTCTACTATCTATATATTCTATCCACCATACACATGCACCACTTGATCAGTGTGATTTGTTACTTTGGATCCATTGCTTGAACTTACAATATATGCTTAGTAAGTAGATATAGTTTTCTCCCACCTATGAGCTCCACATATAAGCCTTAGATATAGGGTGAGAAAGAAGAGGGCATAATGTCTTTTGCCTTAGTCCAAAAAAATACCACATATTATGAGACAGAGGCAAAACAACCTTGTTGCCTTAGTGAGGATCCATAGATATTACAAATGAGAGACTTGAGAGAGTCATACAAGGAACTTTTTGAGTTTTATTTGAAAAACTTGCAAAAACTCCGAAAGGACAGTTGAACAAAGAGTTTGAGATATGGTGCTTGACTTGATTGTTCTATCTTTCAATTACCCAAGATCCTAAGAAAAAGCTATAAGTTCCATGGTTAAAGGTAATATGGGTAAGTTAAAAGTTATAAAAAAAAAAAAAATTCTTATTTGGAGAGAAATTTTGTTTGAAAGCATGGGTACTTTTTGAGGTGTGAAAGCGTTGTAGCAACTCCCGATCCATTGCTAAGTTTGGCTTTGCTAGGGACTAGCAAAGGGTAAGCTTTTGGGGAACTTGTTGACACCTGTAATAGCATAATATTAATAGTCAACTAAATATGAAATAAGGGCGTAAAATGAATATCAACATAGATTAGGGGCCTTGCTAACATAATTCCACGAGCTTTGGTGATTTATATATTTTCAGGGACTTAACAGATAAATGCAGAGAAGAATGGAGAAAGTTCTGGAAGATACATCTCATATGATGACAAGACTTAACTGTGAAGTAACTCAACCCGAAAAGTGGACTAAAACATTCTAGAAGGTACCAGAGGACACCAGAAGAAACACGAAGCCAGGAAGCTTCTGGACCCTGGCGGCCGCCAGAGCCATTTAGGCCGGCCGCCAGGTGGGTCCCACCTGTCATCCTCTCCTTTCTAGGTCGGTTTACCACCGACCTTGAGGTTGTATCTACACCGTTGCCAAGGTCGGTTTGATCCAATGGTCATCGTTCATCGCCAAGGCCTATATAAGAAGACCCCCACGACCCCGTGGTGAAACCCTAACTCATTCTAATTCATTCTACTTCATTATCTCAGGTTTGTAGAGGTATCCCAAAGTAAGGATAGCCTCTCTCTAAGGGATTAGTGAATTAGAAGAAGATTAGAAGAGGATTAGCTATGTAATTAGAAGTAGATTAGCCATGTAATTAGAAATAGATTAGATCTAATTTAGATCTAATCAAGACTAAAGGAGAGTTGACTATACTTTGGTTCTGGATATGTCTTCAGAGTATGGTATGTCTTATATCTTCTCTACAAGATTTATGCTTTAATGTTTATCTTTTCTATTACTATATTCTTTCTTTATATGGTTAAGTATAGTTGTTATATTATTGCATGGGATCTCCGCTCGTATTGAGGGCTCTAGTTATTCATGGTAGCTAGAGTAGTAATCTATAGTATAGATGTGGTGTCTAGGCTATAGGTTACCTGAGATTGCGCCCAATCCCACGGTTAGTTGTGGTAGCCCCAGGGGTGACAGCTCTGTAAGGCCTGTGTAATCCACCACGTTCGGATTGGTGTTTTCGTAGAGCTTTTGGCAGACCTTCTCCCAACTACTTTCTTCCCGTCTTCTTGAGAGTTGGGACGGACTTTGCTTGCTCCAAAGTGCATTAGTATAATTGCTATCATAGAACCTACTTAATAGGGAAGAACATAGGAACCTTGATTTCTCTCTTTGACCTCTTGATTAGTTTAATTATTCTTTGACATCTTAGTTAGGTTATTATTTTATGCTTTGATATTATCTTATCCTTAACCATTTACCCCCTCACTATAGTTTAGTGATTTGCTAAGTTAGTGGATACATGATTGTGACTTATTAGAATTCTTTAACCAAAGCTTCCCTGTGGATACGATACTCTAGAATACTCATCCTAGGGAAAAGCTACAATGGTAGGTGTTCTGCGGCGCTGCGTAATCCTTCATATTCTTTTAGCACTTAACAAATGCCAACAAGCTTTTTTTTGCCGTTGCGAAGGGGACGCAATTGGCCTAAAGATTCTAGTAATGATCATGATGTACGCTAATTTAGTTTATCACTAGCTTTAGTAGGATTATCCTTGTTCTGTTGAGTTGTGGAATAGGCGGGGACAAAAGATGTCGTTAAGATCTTCCGACAAGATTCCACATGAGAGAAAGATTGAAGAACCCGTGGTGCCCTGATCATTCAAGATTCATCACACATTGGAACCCCTGCTATCTCAAGGTATGTATTTAAATATATATTATTCTAACCATGTATAGATTGAAGAAGAAGTCGCCGTCACAAGAATTCAATGCATACATCTCAAGTGACGTATATAGAAGCTGCACACCATGGTAAGTATGATTAAAAGGTGAGATAATCTTGACTATAAATTAACTAAGTAGTTATCATTTAATTTCTTGCATTGCATGTTTACTTGATCAACTCATGCATTCACTCCGCTTAGTCTATGTTTTCTCATAAGTAGATCCATTGCATGTTTAATTCCTTGCATACATTCATGTAGTTTGCATAAAAAAAAAAAAAAATCCTCACCATGATCATGCTCTTTCATCTCTAATTGGATAAATCCCTATAATGCTTTCATGCTACCTTTGTTTGCTATAATATGCTAAGGTTTGGAATATCTTCATACATCTCTTAAATGAAGCATGGTGCTTAGTTTAGGAGTGATGATTTTTCTTCCATTGGCTTTTAAATTAAGCGTGATGCTTAGGTTAAAATGCCTTCCTAAATCAAATTGGGACGTGGTGTCTAGGTTGATTTTTGAACCAATAGTATGTTGTAGTAGATGCTGGTATATTTTGTTGGACTAACCCATGCAGAAAAATCTCAAATCCAATTTGGGTAAGTCAAGAGATGAACTTAGATCAGAGATGAAGCAAGGCATATGATGAACTCCAACCTTGTGCAAAAGACATGGTTCATTCATGGAAAATTTTGTAAGTATCAAATATCATTTACTCTGTCTTTTGCCACAAGGTACCTTTGCCTTGATCCACATATTAGAGTGCAACCGCACATAAAATGAGTTATAAGATATGAATAAATAAAATCTGTGCTAAGAGTAATCAAAGAACCACCCTTTTCATTAGCATAGATAAAAATCTTATGAACTTTGGACAACAACCCCTACTTTACTCTTGTTGTATTCCCTCGGGTATGTGTCCACTAACGTTGTGCAGGAAAGGATCTATGCTATGTCTATTCAATGAAGAAGAGTGTCACACAACATGATATAAAAGAAAAAGCTCCCACTCAAAAACAAGTGGATGGACAAAGCAACAGGGTCATAAGAACATCAAAGACAGGTCAGTGAATATAAATCTCATATTTGTATATAGCTTGTCTTATGTTCTCTTTTAAAATAAAAATAAAAATAAAAATACGAGCGGATGAAAGCTCATGCTAAAGAAAACAACAATAACATGTTCCTAGGACAAGTTCCCTTCGGGTATTTTTGGTCACTAACCTTGCTTGCGAAACAAAGGATGAACAATGTCTAAGGACATGGTGATTGCAACACACGATTAGGGACGGTCCAAAGATTCACAAGTGCCGAGTGACGTGAAAGCTCAAGCATGGGGAAGAAGGTCGACTCCTCTAAAGATCATCGACATTACTCTTTCTCTACTCAAGCTTCCATCACTTTCGACATCTTTGGTTTGCAATCCCTTTACTCACAATTACTTTATCTCTCTAAAGTTTGAATGGTTAATAGATGTCATGCATAAAAATCAAACTTAAGATTTCATAAAATTTCCCACTAGAGAGAAAAAATAATAGTGAGCATATGCTAATCAAAATATCCAATCAAAACTTCTTCCGGCATTAAAGCAATCTTAAGCTCCATGGCGTTCTACCCTTGTTTGAAATTACTTGTATATTCCTTCAGGTATATGTTGTCAACTAATATTGCAGGAATAAAATCATGAGAGGAGCAAAAGGTTCAAGCACAATTTAAAGTAATAAAGGACGATACAATAAAGGAGACAAGTGAGGAGCAAGATACACAAGAGGCCAAAGAAGGAAAGCTTCGAGCAGAAGAAAAGGACCACCACAAGGTGTTACGCTGTCACACTCCAATAATAAGGTAACATCTTGAGGTAAGTTGTCATTAAATTAAGCTTTATCTTAATTATGGCTTGTTCATAAATAAAGAACTAAACATGTTGGAATAACAACCTTGCTTGATTTAGCTTTATTAGCTGAGCATATTTTGTTTCTTTAGTTGTTCCTATCACCACTTTCTTGATCTCTTAGTCCTCATCTTATAAGCCAGAATTTTGCTTACCTTGTTTTGAAAGAACATAATCATAATCATGCTTTTGGTGTTTAGATAAGAAAACCCTCCAAGAGTCATTAAGCTTGTTTTGTTATGATGAAAGTTTTTAAGCACAAATAATCATGCTTAATCTTCTGATCTTGTCACCCAAGTTAGGTTTAAGAAAAGTGTATAATAAATCAACTCTATCTTGTTTGATGTGCTTATAGTTAGAGAAGAATGAATGAAGTTTTGGTTACATTTGGTGTTTTCCCACCAACGAGAACCCATGCACTTGATCTCTACTATGATTTTGCAAGCAGGACACACTTTGAGCAAAAAGGTGGAGAAGCTTATCAGTCTCTCCAAAATTCAACAAGTGAATGTCTTACAAGCATGCACACTAAACAAGATGCTGCTTACATCAATGTTTCACTCTAACTCATAAGGCGAAAAACATGGGTGACGTCGTCCTTCACCACCTCATGGGAGCACGACAGTCAAGATCCGATAATACGCTCAAGGAAACAACAAGGTAAGAAGTCTCGTTCAGAGGACTTAAAACACTGAACCCTCGTCGAAAAGGTAAAGATCGGTAGTTATCCATATTTACCTTATTGCATTGCATAATCATTTTCCTTTAGCATATTTATATTACTAGCCTTGCATTAGAAAAGAAAAATAAATATTTGTTGGTTGCATATACTTTGAAAAACTCTAAGCCCCATGTGAGTAATTTTATGGTGTGTAACAACCCATAAGGATATTTACTGTGGTGGCATAAAAATAAAATAAATATGCATGCATCATCATTCTTTATTTTGCATAGAAAACCCCAAAAATATTTAATCTTTGCTGAAAGATTTCGATGAGACAAAACCAACGTGGCTAACCCCTAACACTTAATCAAGTTCCACTAGCTTTGTTGTCTATTTGAGTTCAAGCAGGATCCCAAGGAAAGAGAGACATGACACACATGGTGTCAGCGTTAAAAGAAGATCAATCAGTCACTATCACTATCTACCTCTACTTCCAACCATCAAGAACATTGAAGACTATGTCAACATCCAGCTTGGGGAGTGCAACCCCATGTATCCAGATAAGTATCTCTTTACCTTATTTAATTTTAGCTAGTTTTGTTTGCTTTATTATAAAGATATAAAAAGATGCATAATTATGGAAACTAAATAAATAGTGTCTATATAGTCTTTATTAAGAGTCTTTATTAGAGTGTGATAATAAAATAAACTCGAAGATAATCTCTAGCCTTGGAGATGATGAATAGTTGCTCCGTCATAATTCCTTTCAAGTACCTACCTTTCAAGCTTAATTTCTCTCGAGTTTTTAAATGCAACTGCTTTTAACTTGAGATTTGCTCGATCCTAAAACCCGTGGGTAGCAAATGCTTGCTCTAAAGTCTAGGTGATTGACGGATATGATATATGAGAGTCCGAGCTGCTATTTATCTTACTCCTAGTGATACTAGATTTACGGAGATTTATCTTTTGAAAATTAAAGTGCACATGATAAGTTCCTGTGTGACAAGAGTGTTGAACCTACTACCACGACCATATATACATGCTTTCTAGATTAGGAAAACCTTTTGACATATATATAGGCTGCTTGCTTTTGCATTGAGTTTGTTCAATCTTTGTTGACCCTTAGAAACTTGTCATGCTGATCATGCACACTCTGTTCCACTCCACTCTATCCACAAAGCATCCACCAAATATCCATTAAAAATGTTCTATTCCTACCAGGAGAGAACAACCAAAAAATATTCCCTACACCCATTCACTCACACATTGCTAGCCAATATCTTACGAAGCTCCACTACTTATATATCTCTCAAAAATATTGCAAAAGAGATTTGGGTTGTATTAAAAAAAAAAAAAAAGAAGGAGATGAAAAATGGACAAGTGTCCTACGGGCGAGTAGAGCCTACCTCCCTAAAAGAGAAGAGATGAAAAATGAACAAGTGTTCGAGGGCGAGTAGAGCCCACATCTCTGAAATAAATAAAGATGAAAAATGGACAAGTGTCCGAGGGTGAGTAGAACCCACATCTTTCAAGAGAGGAAATAAAAGACAAAAGTCTAGGGCCAGCAGAGCCCACCTCTCTAAAAGAAAAATAAATAAAGAAATAAAAAGATACAACCCAGATTCTCTACAAAATTTCAAAAGAGAGATAGTTCCTCAAGGAGCATAAGTAAGATTTTTCCTCAGTCATTCTATCCACTCTACTATATTCTCTACTATCTATATATTCTATCCACCATACACATGCACCACTTGATCAGTGTGATTTGTTACTTTGGATCCATTGCTTGAACTTACAATATATGCTTAGTAAGTAGATATAGTTTTCTCCCACCTATGAGCTCCACATATAAGCCTTAGATATAGGGTGAGAAAGAAGAAGGCATAATGTCTTACTTTGCCTTAATCCAAAAATACCACATATTATGAGAGAGAGGCAAAACAACCTTGTTGCCTTAGTGAGGATCCACAGATATTACAAATGAGAGACTTGAGAGAGTCATACAAGGAACTTTGAGTTTTATTTGAAAACTTGCAAAAACTCGTAAGGACGAGTTGAACAAAGAGTTTGAGATATGGTGCTTGACTTGATTGTTCTATCTTTCAATTACCCAAGATCCTAAGAAAAAGCTATAAGTTCCATGGTTAAAGGTAATATGGGTAAGTTAAAAGTTATAAAAAAATTCTTATTTGGAGAGAAATTTTGTTTGAAAGCATGGGTACTTTTGAGGTGTGAAAGCGTTGTAGCAACTCGATCCATTGCTAAGTTTGGCTTTGCTAGGGACTAGCAAAGGGTAAGCTTGGGGAACTTGTTGACACTGTAATAGCATAATATTAATAGTCAACTAAATATGAAATAAGGGCGTAAAATGAATATCAACATAGATTAGGGGCCTTGCTAACATAATTCCACGAGCTTTGGTGATTTATATATTTTCAGGGACTTAACAGATAAATGTAGAGAAGAATGGAGAAAGTTCTGGAAGATACATCTCATATGATGACAAGACTTAAGCGTGAAGTAACTCAACCCGAAAAGTGGACTAAAACATTCTAGAAGGTACCGAGAGGACACGGAAGAAACACGAAGCCGGGGAAGCTTCGGACCCTGGCGGCCGCAGAGCCATTTAGGGCGGCGCCCGGGTGGGTCCCACCTGTCATCCTCTCCTTTCTAGGTCGGTTTACCACCGACCTTGAGGTTGTATCTACACCGTTGCCAAGGTCGGTTTGATCTAATGGTCATCGTTCATCGCCAAGGCCTATATAAGAAGACCCCCGACCCCGGGGTGAAACCTAACTCATTCTAATTCATTCTACTTCATTATCTCTCGGTTTGTAGAGGTATCCCAAAGTAAGGATAGCCTCTCTCTAAGGGATTAGTGAATTAGAAGAAGATTAGAAGAGGATTAGCTATGTAATTAGAAGTAGATTAGTCATGTAATTAGAAATAGATTAGATCTAATTTAGATCTAATCAAGACTAAAAGGAGAGTTGACTATACTTTGGTTCGGATATGTCTTGAGTATGGTATGTCTTATATCTTCTCTACAAGATTTATGCTTTAATGTTTATCTTTTCTATTACTATATGCTTTCTTTATATGGTTAAGTATAGTTGTTATATTATTGCATGGGATCTCCGCTTTCGTATTGAGGGCTCTAGTTATTCATGGTAGCTAGAGTAGTAATCTATAGTATAGATGTGGTGTCTAGGCTATAGGTTACCCGAGATTGCCCAATCCCACGGTTAGTTGTGGTAGCCCGGGGGTGACAGACTCTGTAAGGCCTGTGTAATCCACCACGTTCGGATTGGTGTTTTTCGTAGAGCTTTTTGGCGACCTTCTCCCAACTACTTTCTTCCCGTCTTCTTCGAGAGTTGGGACGGACTCTTTGCTCCAAAGTGCATTAGTATAATTGCTATCATAGAACCTACTTAATAGGGAAGAACATAGGAACCTTGATTTCTCTCTTTGACCTCTTGATTAGTTTAATTATTCTTTGACATCTTAGTTAGGTTATTATTTTATGCTTTGATATTATCTTATCCTTAACCATTTACCCCTCACTATAGTTTAGTGATTTGCTAAGTTAGTGGATACATGATTGTGACTTATTAGAATTCTTTAACCAAAGCTTCCCTGTGGATACGATACTCTAGAATACTCATCCTAGGGAAAAGCTACAATGGTAGGTGTTACGTGCACTTGCGAATCCTTCATATTCTTTTAGCACTTAACAAATGCCAACAGGAGCGAACTCCCAAGTCTCTCGTGATTGAGGCAAATGCCAATATCGTCGGTGGTATGTGTGTTGAGTAGCTAAGATTGCTGCCTCCTCCCGGTGGCCAAGGGGTCCCTTTTATAGTCGCAAGGGATGTACATGGGGGCCACCGGATGAAGGAGGAGAAAGTAGAGACACAAAAGGGAGGGAGGCATGCTGCTCGTGTGCAGCTATCGAGCTGCTCTTGTCTTGTCATAGCTGTCCTCCTTGGTAGGCCTGCCTGGGGTCGAGGAACGAGAATCCCATCGGCCGGCGAGCTCGCGGCGTTCTCGACGAAGCTCTGCGAGCTATCCTTCCTGTGATGGCAGTCCGGCGTGCCCCGATGGCACCGTGAATTGAGTGTCTAGGGCAAGGTGAAGTCGTCGTTGATTTAGGGGCCCGCTTCTGCCGTTGTGTGCGCATCCCTCGCCAGACCGGAGGGCGGCGGAGGCGGCTCATGGGGATCGCTAGCCGGGGCGTATGGGCGGCCGGCCAAGTGCACACTTTGCCAAAGCCATCATTGCCTTTTGTCGTCTTGTGGTTGGCGGGAGCGGGCTCGCATCCTAACGGTCAAGTCGCATCCGCGTCAGCAGGCGGCGGCGCGCAGGTATGCGTAGCGTCGCCGATACGTTTACGCGGTGAGTGCCTCTAGCCAAGGAGGCGTAGATCGGACTTTCCCCGATCCCTTGTTGAGATCGGGGGGGTCGGCGTGGTGGGCGAGGTCGACATCAGCGAAGCTCGCCGAGCTCTTAAGCTCTCCCGAGCTCCGAGCCCGCACGAGTTGGGGGACGGGCGTTTAGTCTGCCGAGGTTGCGGAGGGCTCGGCTTGGTGGACCCGAGCTCGTATGAGCTCGGGCAACGTCCTTTGGTGGGGACCGCGGCTCGGGTGAGCTCGGGTAGTCTCCAATGGCTCGTGGTCTAACGTGCTTGGGGCGTGGCTTAGAGCTCGTTTGAGGACGGAGGTTTGGCCTTAGGCCTTCGAAGTTCGTCGAGGCGGAATCAGCTCGCGCAGCTTAGAGCCCATGCGAGGTGGAGCTAGCTCGCGGGCTCGGGAGCTCGTTCGAGGGCGGAGTTTAGGCGTCCGGCTTTGTGAGCTCGCTCAAGGCGGAGTTAGCTCATGAAATTTGAGTCTCTCGCGGCCGCACGAGATTGATTGCCGGTTGGGCAGGTCGTCGTTGGGCCCGTGCCATGAATTATCGCTTGAGTTGGGGTACCCCCGATTTGGTCCCCGACATTTATTAATTACTATTTTATGAAGGGACTAATCTATATGGTTTTTCTTTCATATTCATATTTTTTTCTTTGCATGACACCTCTATATATTATAAATATACAATTAGTTTGAAGCATTACCATTAACTAGGTAAGTGCCCGTGCTTTGCTACGGGACTTAAAGATTAGAAAAAGCAATACAATTACCGGACTCAAACAAAATTGTCAAAATGCCATTTCTAAGTACCAGCATGGATCTCCAATGCTTTCACCCGAATAGCTTCATAAGGCAGGGCCTTCTTGTGCTGCTCTTAATGAGTGGTACATGCAAGCAGCCGCTGCAAACAGGCGAAAGGTGGCGTTTACTGCATCGCCTGGGAAATAGGCTTTTTGGCATGACACGGATGAAAAGGCTAGGATCAATGTGGGTTTCGATGGCTTGTTTGACCTTGTTGGCAAGCTTTAGCATTACCACTAAAGCCTGATACACCTATGTACCCACTTTTGCCCATGAATATATATGCACATGTATTAGTCCTCTAGAGCACTTTGGTCCATGAATATATATGCTATTGCTAGACTGACTGTACTTTTAAACATGGTTGTTATCTACTGTCAACAATGTGATTCTACCAACTTTCCATGCGAGCACTTGAGATGAACATAGTTAGCTTGGAGAACACTGTATTTGCTTAAGAGTTTATCTAGTCATCTTGTCTTCAGCTCAATGTTTTGCTTTTCTAGTAGTGACACACTAGAAGAGGAGTTAGTAACTAAAGCATGCTCAATTGACAATTCTTCATACCTTTTACTTAGAGCTTTTAATTCTTCCAACTTGGAGATAAGAAACAATTCTTGCTTTTGAAGTGATTGCTCTTGTTTCTCATTCTCTTCTTCTAGCTCATCATTCTTTTCGACTATCTTCATGGTCATGAGCTTGTCTTTGCGGCTTAGGTGATCAAGGGAGTAGCCATCTTCAACTTCAACATCACTCTCATCTTGATCATCATCTCATGCTTTCTTTTCACTACTACACAGCTGATTTTACACAACGTTTGCAAATCATTTTCCGTGGCAGTACACCATTAATCGGTGGCCCGGCAGCCCCGCCCGGGGCAAAACCGCCCACGGTTGATAGATTAACCGTGGTGGTTTTTGTAAAATAACCGCCACGGTTAATGCCCATTAACCGTGGCGGTTTTTGTAAAACAACCGTCACGGTTAATGCCCATTAACCATGGTGATTTTTTTTTAAAAACCGCCACGAAAAAGTCTAGGCTATAAATGCAGCCCCACCCCTTCTTCTTCCCCGCGGGTCTCCTCCATTTTTTAGGGTTTTGAGCTCCAAAACCCTAGAAAACGCTCATTTTGGGGGGAGGTTTTGCCCTTGGATTTGTTGAAGTTTGGCACCGCAAGAGGGGTATTCTTACTCTCCTCTCCCCCAATTCCTCCCTTTTGCTTGTTTTGATGAATTTGAGATCTAGATTCAATATGTTGGTGCTTCTTACTCTCTCTTTTGCTCATTTTGGTGATTCTTAGTCTACTACCTTAATCTCTCTCTTTTGGCATGAATTTAGGTGCTAAATTTTGTAGAAATCTACTCTCTCATCTCTCTTTTTGCTTGTTTTAGTTGACCTTGAGGTCCAAATTAGGAGGGATATCTCACAAACAAAATCTACTCTTAATTATACCCTTTGGTGATGACTTAAGTTACTTTTCTCTCTCTTTTGCTCTGGTTTTGGTAGCAGGCCGGTCATGGTGGACAGGGATTGGATGTACAAGTCGAGGATAAGTCTGTCTTTCATTGATGATGTGCGAAGAAAGATTATGCCCGTTGCGCAGAAGCATTGAATAAGCCAGGGTTTGGAAGAAATGGTTTGCCCATGCCATCACTGCAAGAACATGTTCTTACTTAAGGATGATGAGGTGATGTCGCACTTGATACGGTATGGTTTCATCAGGGAGCCGAGGTACACCGTGTCGAAGTATTAAGGCAAAAAAGAACCGAGTGTCGCGGCCGGTTCATCTGGAGGACCCTCGTCGACGACATCGACGACAACGGTGGTGGATGAAGGACGACAACAACCCCCACCATCAGCTGGAGAAGCATTTGATAATCGTGATTACATCACGGTAAATGATCTGCTTGAAGACTTGCCATAAGACAATGGAGGTGGAGATGATGGTGAGTAGCCAGTAGTTGATGAGATGTCGCCCGAGGATGCTGAGCTTTTCGAGGATATTGCTAACCTTAAAGATGAAGATGACGTTTTGCTTGGCAATCCAAGGTGGCTCGAGAATTTTAGACAGATGAAGCAGGCGGCAAATGATCCCCTCTACAACGATGACGGCAAATGTCCGAAGCATTGCACGGTGCTACGTTTTAACCTAACGATGTTGATGCTGAAGGCTCACCATGGGTGGTCGGACACCAGCTTCAATGACCTATTACGGGTCCTTGGTGACACTATTTTACCAGAGGGGAATAAGGTGCCCGCCAATACCTATCGGGCGAAGAAGCTGATTCATCCTGTGGCGATGAAGCTTAGAAAGTTTCATGCGTGCCCTAACCATTGTATTCTATACAGGGGTCGGTATGATGGACTTGCAAAGCTGTCCGCCTTTGCGGGCGTGAGTCGTTACAAGAGGAATCTTTGGTTGTCGTGCCGATGAGGAGGGACCGTCAAGAGGGCTCAAGAAGCGTAAGACGGGCAAGAAGAAGCAGATGCCACCTCGAGGGGACGAGGAAGAAGAGGGTTACACGCAGAGGAAGATCCCTGCCCTATCGATGTGGTACCTACCCGTGCTTGATCTCCAGATACCCATTGGTAGGAAGGGAAAGAAGAAGGAGGTGGCCGTTGGCTGGGTGAATCCTGTCGTGCCTAGAGTCATGTACAACAACGAGCCGATCCCACCCGACTATGTATTGGTGGAGGTGCTTTCCACAGAACCAAACTGTGGTGATGAGGAGATCGATATTCCACGTGAAGAAGGAGAAACATTGGTCAGGCACCTTCAGGGTTCGGTTATCCTATGGAACAAGGCAGACATTGTCCTTATGCAGCCGACACCTCGGACGGCAGCGCCCACAGATGCCCCTCCGTCTCCCCTGGATGATGGCGACAATGACGGCGATGATAACAACAACGATGGTGGCCAAGGTGGCGGAAGTCCTCGTCAGAACCCGCCTCCGGCCCCACCAGAAGGAGACGAAGGTGACAAGACACCTTGTTACGGCTCAGGCGAGAGAACACCTTGTCCTCGTGGTGACAAGGGGGCGTGTCATCCTTCCACGCCGTTTAAGCGCCCACTGGACGCGGAGGTTTCAGAAAATTTGACAGGTATAGCACAAAAATACATGGTTGACTTGTACTCTGCATTGGGGGCTAAGTTCAATTCATGCATAGGATTGTCAACACCGGCTCATAGCGGTCAGAAGGACGATAATGTGCAATGTACACCCCCAGCGCCGAAGAAGAAGCTATCAAAAGAAGATGAGGAAGTCATGGCTTTGACCAACAAATTCTGTCAAGATGCGGACATAGCGGAGCTAGCGGAGCTCGAAAAGGACACCCGATTGGCTAAGATGAACCCGGGGGCTGTGAGGACCCATAGGTACGTATATGTATGCTAATCTCAACCAAACTTAGCCAAACATATTATGTATGCGTACGTAGATGATGCTAACGTGCATCTCCTTCTGTATAGGAGATATTCACCACCTCCGCCAGGAGGATGGTTCAGCCCGGAATGCCCAAACTACTTTGAGCTTGGCAAGTTCATGGTGCCCAAGGGCCAGCTAATCGATGAAGAGACGTGGGACACTCGGAGGTTCCACAGCATTATATGAGCATCTTTGCTCGGCGAGGGTGTCGGCTTCAGTTTCAAGTGCCCCAAAGAGCTCTTTCACTTGGACGAAGATATTACAATCCCATTATCCTTCGAGGACATGTGGCGGTTGCTACGGCGCAAGGACCTCGACATCTCCATTGTCACACTCTTTGCTCTATGAGTTCGTTTATGCATTACCCGCTCGTACACCACCAATTCTAGCACTCCTCCTATAATGACGTGACGACATGTGCTTGCAGGATGCAAGCATGGGTAGCCCGAGAGATGAATGAGACATGTGTGTATCTATGTCCAGCGATTATATGCAATAAGGAAATTACTGGATATTGGTTAGACAGCTTCCGGCACCCCGACCTTATGAAGTTGGACGCCAAGGCACAATTTCAATACAGGTTGGACAGGATTGAACAAAAAGTTAGAGAGACGGCAAACTACATCTATAGGTGCATGAAGAAGATCAAAGAGCACGGGAGTCTCATTGCGGCCCACCATTTCAAGTAAGTCAAAGGGCTACTAGGTTAATTATTCAATACTTTTCTTTTTTGAACATTTAAAATCTATATCTAATCAAATATAATGGTGTAGCCTGGACGGTGTATTTACAACAACATTCACAGGCCATTGGATTACTTGAGTAATCTTCCCTCAGCATGGAATGGCCATTAGGATGGACTCCATGGAAGAAAACCCCCCAGGCCTCTATAGACATTTTGAACAGGCTCTGCAACTGTAAGTCACGACACTTCTATATTCTTTCATACACACACAACGTACATATTAAGTTTGACATACATAGTTGTTGACAGTCTTGGATTTCATACAGAGCTTACAAGGATTACTTGGCCGATCCCGATTCATTCGATCGGAGGAGCAAGGAACGGAAAAGGGACCATCCGAACGAACTGAAGATCAGGCGAGAGTACCCAGTACGTAGCATTACTCGTGTTTGCTCGTCCATATTGAATGCTCTCAAAATATTCTAACCATTTTCTGGTACATATATCATGCATGCAGTGCCCTAAGCAGCCTGCAGGCACATCCCTGTGTGGTTTCTATACTTGTCAGGCCTTGAGGTGCAGTGACATGTACCGTAGTTCCTGGCGTGAGCTGAAGAAGAGAACCACAAAAAATTGGTGGTTGAAAGACGCCGACAAGGACCTTACGTTCAGGGATACGGTTGGCCAGATCTGTAGGGCCGTCACTGACGACATTGTGCAACCTAGCGGGCACTTCTTCGACGAGACGAGCCAGCTTGCTCTAGACGACGGGTTATGGCAACTACGGGACTGGAGGAATAAGTTGAACATGACAGACTATGTGTGGGGTGGCCCTTTTTAGATGTCGACTCTATTTGTAACCTAAACTTAATCGAGGTGTGTTTGTAAAACTGATGGTCAGGTCTGTTTGTAACTTTTAAACTAAGTGCTTGAACGAAACATGAGATTTGAATGTCGAAATGTGATGCATGTTCAAGATTTGTGTAAATATTCTCTTATTTTATTATTTATTCTGTGGTGTATCATAATTTATAATTTTATAATATTTATGATTTATTTTTTTATTAATCTTGAATTAATTAACCGTGGCGGTTATTTAATAAAAACCGCCATGGTTAATAGATTAACCATGGCGGTCATTTTAATAAAACCGCTACGGTTAATCTATTAACCATGGCGTTTTTATTAAATAACCGCCCGCGATTATCGATTAACCGTGGCGGTCAAGAAACCGTCACGGTTAATCAGTTGATTAACCATGACCCTAGCTCGGTGGCGGTTTCAAAAACCGCCACCATTAATCAAGGCAGTACTAGTGTTTCTTGATCTTTCTTGGTGACTTTCTTCTTGCTCTTCTTGGCCATGAGACACAAGTTATGAGTATCATAAGATACCGAGGTTGACTCATCACTTGGCCTCCATCGAGCTTGAATAACGTCGCAAGGCCCCATTGGCGGATCCAGGGGGCTGGGGGGCTGTAGAGTTTTTGTACAGAGTACAGGTTCCTATGTGAGCAAATATGAAACATATAAAGGGATCCCTCTTAGTATGCCAGCGGTCCTCCTTTCTCCTTCCTTCAGTTTAGTCTAGTGTTCCACTGATGTCATCATATATCTATCTTCTAGATCTACATATGAAAGTTGAATTAATTAATGACACTTATAAGAACTGAAATCATATTGGGATATAGAAAAGACCGTACAAAAGTTGAAGGCCATGCAACATAGACTCCTCCTTCTACGTCTCTAAGAACCTTATAGCCTTTGTATGGTCGTATCAATGGTTCATCTTCTACCATTACCAAACTAACAGAAACCATCCAAAATTCTTTGCCTAGCGGAACACCATCAAGTTTCTGTGTTGGATCACAACTCATTAGTGTACCCATTGCAACAGTCTTATTTTGATTTTTCCATCTCTGTGGGTATACTTTGGTGCCAACCTGGTTCACATATATAAGCGTACAAAAAAATAAGCACATAATAGATCACTACGCCCAAGAAATTAAATAATCAAACCTTCATTGAATTGCCAGTTGAACAATTTGTTGTGCCACGATGACGTTTCTACAAAAGTATATACGGGGATTCTTAGACTCCAGCTGTAAGAACAATTAAGAAAAGGATAATATGAAGTTTTAAGAGAGGTGTCTTATACACTAGCGAGTACTATTGCACTAGGTCTTGTTGTGATCTTGTTCTGCTGATAACAGGTCAAAACAGATAACTTAGTAGTGTAAAATAAGCTAACAAAAAATATCATCGCTAAAATAATATTTACTTGGTAGTGAGTTGCTTCAAAATTTGAGGGAGTAGCAGATGTTTCCTTTGCCACAACCTGTAATATGTGCTAGTTTAATACAACAGTTTAATAAACTTCATAGAACAGAGAGTTATTTATACGACACCTTGATTTCATTAGTACACTTGCTTTTATTCAGCATAACATCATTGTGGATATGTTTTTCCTGGAATTAGATAGAAAATACTACTCAATTTGCAGAAAGGAATGGTCAAGTAGAAATGATCCATTTAGTAAATATATGATAAAATTTAACACTATACTGTCATTCAGTACTATGCTGCCTTTGTTCTAGAAACAAACACATGTTAGGAAAGTCGAAAAGCAGTGGCAATAACGGTATCCAGTAAAATGAACAGAATATATTGCTTTGCATCCATGTGTTAAGTTTGGTGTGCAAACCTTATCTTTAGTACAATTATATTTGTAATGTGCCGGCAGATCCTCGCTCCACATAATCATCTTGCTCCGTCTATAGTGAATAAGAATAAATTAATATTTTCTTTCACCAACAAAATGGAATCAGAATAAAGATAGGTTATTAAGGCCATGTGCCATAACATGTAATAAATAAATAAGGTAGTATCAATTCAGCCTAACTAAAATTCGTGAGTTTTATTTCTAAGTAATCAATCAGGTTAAGCACAGCATGAAGTAAACACTAATGACTACAGTTCAAACAAGGATTGCAGAAACTTGTCTAAAATAAAATCTACAGCTAGGGCTTCATGAATACCTGTAAGCTAATATTTATTGTGGCTGGGGTATATGAGCCGAGATTTGTGGTTTCATATGAGTGCTCAGCCACCTTCTTTACAGAGGAACCAAAAGAATCTTTAACCAAAATACCTTTCAATTACAATGACTAATCACTGAAAAAATAGCTTCCTTACCTGTTTGTTTGAGCTAAGAACATCTATTTTTCTCTGCTTCATAACATTCTGCCTCTGCAAGCGCAAGGCACTGGTCACTGTTAATTGACAGCATAAAATTCTAGTTGAGGCGGCAACCATTACTAGCTTTCCAGTGCCAAACATACTAAAAAGCTCTCATCCATATTAGTGTGCATACCTCCTCTACAAGACTAAGGTATTTGTAATGTGGCTGCAGATCATCATCCTCCACATTCTCAGCTTGCCCATTCTGCAGTGAACTGAAACAAATAAATCTTTGACATAAATCTGGTATACAAAATCCAATTCAATTGTACCATTGTATCATCCAGTGGTCCATCCATGTAGGATTCCTAAAAATTTTGAGGGTCACTATATACTCGCTGTCCATCCATGCTGTGATCTTGAGGGTCACTATATACTCATTGTTGATAGACAAATGACTACAAATTAGAACCATCTATTAAAAAAAGAAATTTACAGTAGATTGTTTTTCTTGTCAATTTTTCAGAGGGGTACATACTTTTCGTTTTGTATTTGGCACATCAGCACAATAGCCATCTTTAGGTGCATAGACAGGATCATCTAAACATCCCTATGTCAAGGAATCAGAAGGCTAGTCTAGGAAATGCTTAGAATTGAATTTTTTTTAAAAAAAATTTACCTGTTGGATATGTTTTTGCAGCTGTAGTATAGTGGCATCTTGATTCCGGACACGCTGCCCAAGCTTATCCATTTCAAGTCTCAAAGATACTACATCTTCACTTGATGCTTCATCTAGTGAAGTCAAATTTACATTATTAAGGCGCTTTGAAGTAGATACGTCAAACACTTGATTAGGATTTGGAACAAGACCCAGGCCATGCACATGGCCAGGCTTTTCTTCTCCTAATATTTTACTAAGTGCATCTCCTTTCCATGCAACCTTTCCTTGACTGGTCTCCGCTAAACATGGCTGCTGCACTATAAGTTCCTTCAAACCCCCCTATGCATAGCACCAATATGAATTAAACTAACATGAAAAATTAGTGATGTAAACAATCAAAGATGAAGCATTCACAAATTACATACCACATGTGCATTTGTGTCCTTCTCAGTTGTAGTCTGGTGTGTATGGATATACAAAACAGCCCTGTGAGGGTATTTCTTTTCAGGATCTTTTTCCCTCTGTGAACATCAAAAATAGATATAAAGAACTTAATAGTCATTAGCATATAGATGTAGCAAGAGTACATAGTTTGAGTTGTAAAAGAATTTACCAACTCCTCTCTGTTTCGAGCAAAACTCTTTGTTCCAGCTGTATGTGTTGACTTCTTCTTTGTACAGTTTACTCTGTTTTTCTTACTTATATCCTATCATATAGTGATGAGATAGAGAAAAACATTTAGGTTCCGTAAATGTTTACAAAATCTACTGGGCATGGAGAGCACATAATACAAACCCAACGATATCCATGTACTAGTGCTTTTTGTGTCGTTCAATTATCAACAAGCGCAATCCACTGATCATCAAATACACCGTTAGGAACATTACTATGGTTAGCTTTTGTGCTCTTATGCTCATCAAAATATGTTGATTTCAGATTAGACTTGTGCTGCCTCCATCTCTCTCCAATGGTTCGAAGTATCCATTTTTCCATGCGAGAAGGGTACAGGAATCTCATCTGTATATGCCAATAACAAAAGACATAAGTAAAAAATGAAAGTAAATTATCAAAATTTACCAACAAGGTTATACAATGCCTAGCTGAACTACGTACCTTCACTTGCTTAAGTATATCCTTCTTATTTTTTTGTTCGTCAGTGTTTTTTTCTTTTTTCCTATTAGAAGTCTCCAATCCTTGTAGCTCAAGCTACACAAGCAACCATTCCTAGCCACCATGCCAAGAAATTTTCCTAGAAACCCAGCCTCTACTCCAATTGGTTGATCCAACTCATTGCATCTAACCACAATTCTATGACCTTTTGGAAGGTTCCAGATATCTTTCAGTTTTGTCTTTCTACGCTTTACTCTGTCCTCAGTTTCATCTATGCAGTGTTACATAGCACAAAATATTCAATGATAAATAGTTAACACATTCTGGTAGTAATAAAAAAATTATAGTTGGTTAGTAAGTACCGTGTAAATTAACCTCAATATCACCATCACTATCGATCTGATCTCCTCTAGCACTTGAATGGAGTTCAGATGCCTCAGTATTTTGTCCATGGCTCGCTTGTCCAGTATGCTCTTCTGACAAATATTCATCATGGCTCTGAATTATCCGTTTTCTTCTACCCCTTGCCATAGCCACTGCAGAACATGAATTAGAATAGAATATTACTAATATTAGTTAATTAGCCCTGTTGAATATTACTAATATTAGTTATTTACACATCATGAATTAGAGTAGACTAGCAGAGTCAGAGAGAGTTAGAATTCTATGCTAGCACGGCGAGGACCAGATGCATGTCCCAGATGGTGCCCGACCGGATGTTGCAGGTTCCAGGTCCTGCAGCAGCCTATGCTTTTTTAGATACATATCCCATGGATGTTTGGAATTCAATTTTCTGTGAATGACTACAATCTGAACACCAACCAATTCACGATTTTTTACTCACGGTCAATTCAACAAGCACCTAGAGAGCACCAGGCCTGAGGAAGAAGAAGTAGAAGTAGGCAGAAGGTGGTGAAGAAGCAGAAGTAGGCAGAAGGCGGGAGAGCTACGAACCTGCGGCCAAGAAGTGGGCTCAGATCATCGCCGTGCTGCACGGAAGAAGGGATCGATCCAACGCCGTCTTCTTGAGGTAGCAACAGGCCGGACCAGCGACGGTGACCTTTGGAGGCAGCGACAGGGACCGGCGAGGGTGCGGGAGCACGTGGGTGTTGTCCTGCGGCGGCGCAGTGCAGCCACTGGCGCGGGTGCCGATACCCAGCACCGTTGCTGCGCCGGTGCTGGCGTAGTGGTTTGCAGCAGGGAGATGAGAGATACAGTACGGAGTTGTGCTTGTGCAATGGAAAAGAATCTATATCTATCTATCTATCTATCCTATCAAGCCCAGCAAAAATGTCAACCAGCCACAAAACACCTCTCCCATTATAAAACCAAGGAGCCCATTACTGAACTTTTGAAAGCATTCGTTACCTTTCCAAAAATTTTTCTACCCAGGTTCTGGATTGACAAGCTCTGGGCCCAGTCAAATTTCTTTCAAATTTGGACATTCAAATTTCACGTTGCCGACTCCTCCTCCTCAGCGTTCTTTCTCACCCGCGAAAACTCTACCAGCCCGCGCGTACCCACACCTGTGGACCGTCGCGTCGTCCCCCCGCTCCCGCAAGGCCACGGCGCACCGCTCACCCCCGCATGTCGACCCTCGGTCCCCCTCGCCTCCCCACCCCTCGCGGACAGGTTCAATGGCAGTTCCACAAAACTTGTATGTTCTCCGTCTCCCGCAGCAACTGGTGGTGGCGCGGAGATCCTCGGAGTCGCAGGAACGGTGGCCACGGTGTCGGAGATCCTAGGCCTCAGCCCCCAACTGCCACCGGTGGCGCCGTGTATTTTCTCCGTCTCCCATAGCAACTGGTGGTGGCGCGGCTATCCTCAGAGAACGGTGGCTGCGGTGGCGGCAACCCTAGGCCTCAGCCCCCCCAACTGCCACCGGCGGCATCGCGGCGAGGCCTGCACCCATAGTGGTCTGCGGCTGCGCACACGGCGGCCACCGGCAACAACATGACATGGGCACCGTCGCCAACATCAACTCCCCTGCGCTACAGGTTTCTGTCTTTCACGCTCCCTTGTTCTGTTTGAATCGTATTGCCACAGGTTCTTAATGGTGTGTCTCACACACCAATTCGTCAGAACTTTTGGTCTGGTATTGGATCCACTGGTGTGGTGGTTGCAGGACACGAAGACTTGGATGGATTACATGAGTGCGACATGATGTAGCCATAGTAGTCACGTTTATTCATGAACAAATGATATTGACAGCAACTGGAATTGGATTGGATCGGGAACAAAAGAGCAAGGAGGACGTGTGATGCATGCCTTCAGACATGATCTGAATAGGGTGATGCTCCACGAGTTGATTCAATTCTTGTTGATGATAATTGCCAAGGTCAAGGGTCAAGTGCTGACCGTTGATTCTACACTTATCGATCTTACATTTGAATGCGAGAAATTTTATCCTAATCCTAATGTGTTAACTACTAGCAGTTCCTTATATTCTGATATGGTTCAGGCCCCTCTATTAATTGGCTATGATGTCAGAAACATGACTTGGCTGTGATGCAGAAACATGACTTCTGAAACATTGGAAATATTGAACACCAAATTAAAGAAGTAATTCAAGTAAACCAAGGTATTATTCTGATTCTTCTTTGGGAGAGAACATGTTATTTTGGTTTAGCATCACAGGCTATAAGTATATTTATTGTACAAAGCGAATGACAACCGACTTCTTTTCTTTACATAATATTCCAACATACCTTATCCAGCATAACAGTTAAATTGATATTGTTCATATAGATACATAAACCCCATTGAGTTGCATGTGTTTTATTTTCTGCAAATCCTCTTAGAGTTTAGGAAAGAAGTTTTAGGAGAAGGTAAATATGGATGGCACGAGGTGATTTGACTGTCCATTTCGCATTCGTTCTAGAGAGTGTTGTAGCCATAGGGTTGTCCTATTGCAAAATATAACGAAGACTAATAAACGGGAATTTTGAAGTACTATAGCCTATGCATAATCCATTTATTGAATTTAGAATTACAATTTGCTAATTACTTTTTTGTTTTGGTAAATATAAATAAATGTATAACTCTACCCAACTGGTAACAGCCTAACAATGTGCACGCCTGTTTGATGTCTTAAGCAAAAGCTTCTTGTCATATTCAATGGGATCCAAATATGCAGGCAATATTTGATTAGATTATGCATTCGTGATCATGTGAATCACAGGCTTTTTAATACAATAGTTGTTTCATGCCTTCATGGAAGGCCGTCACACATGGATCTTGTTTGCCAGTTTTAAATTTAAGTGCATCACTATATCAAATTCACAATATAGCTCGTGGCTGCAGGTGTGGGCTGGTCCTCTGTCTCGAAATGGGCTTGTTATTGCTTTATGGAACCGTTGCTCAGAGACTGCTAACATATTAGAATAAAACTGCCAGTGGTAGGCCTTGATGGGTCAGCTGCCTATTTTGTTAGTGATTTGTAGAAGGTAAGCCAAAAAGTTTCAAGTGCTAGGCTGCTCATTTGAGATTTATTTCAAGCCAACTCTCCATGAGTCAGTGAGATATACAATGGTTGCTACATATGGTAGCAGCATGTGCTAATTTAATCAATCTACCTTGTCATTCGGTGCTTTCATGAGCCACCTGCAATTTTTATTCTTCAGTATAGGAAAAACTGATTACCGTTTTTTTTCAGTTCAGCTGAGCCCCAATGCGGAAGTGAACCATAGAGAGGGCTCCCTTGTCTAATCTTGTGGTAGTTGATTCTAAATTAGGGTATTGTCATATTGTTTCAAAGTATTCTCCGTTGTATAGATGGATGTGATATGTAATTTGGCAACGTTTACTGAGTATTGGAATTTTCCATTTTAAAAAGGCAAAATTTAAATGCCAATTGTAATTCCTCCTTTATGAATGAGTTGTCTTTTGGTGTTGGTGTCCACGTGCTAGTATAATAGAAAGAACCCACGATTGAGCTGGGATGGATAACTGACGAGAATACGAGATCCACAGTCAGCGGGCGGTTCCCATGTTTTCACACGGTGCTCTCTCTGGCTAGTTTGTATGAACTGTGGGGCCACTGTTAGGCTTCTCAATAATTAGTGTGAGTTGTGAGAGAAATCAGATTAAGTGTGCAGGAGAAAAAGGGTGGGAAATAAAAAAAAATTGAAGGGAAACAATGGCGGGAGCAAAACAGGACAAAAAATTACCAAATTTGCATTAGAAAGTGTAGGAAAAGAAATGGCGGAAGCTAGAAAAGGCCAGAAAAGGAAGATTACGCTACACAATTAAATTATTAGTTGCTAATGTTAGTATTTAAATATGATGGATAATAATAAAGTAAGACATTTGAAAATTACCAGTGCATGCACAGCCTATAAAAAATTAAATTGAATTAACACTTTGTATCAAGCAAATTGAATCCAATTTAAAAAATGGTTAACAGTGATATATCCAAATTAAATGAGTATTGCAGACCGTAAGCGAATTTAATTGAAAAAATTGTCAACTACAAAGATTTATAACTTTTCTAGCTCTGCAACTTTCGTTTTGGTCAATTCTCCATCTGAGGTCGTTTAAAAAAATTGAACTGCAAATGTGAGGAAATTCGCCATAATTTTCCTTGGATAACTAATTTCATCCGAGGTTGTTCAAAAAGTTGAAATCTGAAATGTGAGAATTCAAATGTAATCTTTGTTGGATATAACCTGGGCAATCGGTTTAAATCAACAAGTTCGGTTCATCGACAAGTTCGGTTTAGTTTTCGGCTTCAAAAAGTTCGGTTTCGAATTAGCTAACCGTCGGTTTCCCAAGAATCAGAAACCGACGACTTCGATGTCGATTTGCTCTGTTAGGTTTTTCAGTTTAACCAAAGAAACCGAAGACCTCTATTGGAGCTCGCCAGGTCACCCCTTGCACCTACTCGCACCGCCGCCTCTTGCAGGTTCGGTGTTCGGTTTCCACGGTAGTTCGGTTCCCCGTGACTCTAAAACCGAAACCAAAGCCAAACACCGAACTTCACCAAGCTGGCCGACACGAACCAAAAACCGGCATTTCGCTCGGTTCGGTGTTCGGTTTCACGGTAGTTTGGTTCCATGTGACTCTAAAGCCGAAGCCAAAGCCAAACACCGAACTTCACCAAGCTGAAAACCGACATTGAACCAAAACCGGCATTTCGGCTCGGTTTGGTGTCCGGTTTTCAATAAAAATGTGCTCGGGTGAGTTGGATAGACTATTTCAAACGAAAAGGTTGTCAACTACAATGTTGCATAACTTTTCGAGATATTCAACTTTTGCTTTGGTCGCCTTCTCCATCTGACACCCTTAACTATATCTACACACTCACTTATGACTATAGAGCATGTGAACTCCACTGGTATTACCTTTAATAAAATCTTATGATACATATTTGGATATCCAAACAACCTCAAATAAAAAACGTTTGAATTATAAAGATGTAGATCTAAAAAATTGCTGCAACTATGGAATAATAAACTCCGTCTTCATCGGTCATCGTATGAGAGAGTTACAGTGTTTTTCGTGCAGCCTATCACAAGGTTACGAGATGTTAATAAAACAAATTAATATCCTACATATACAAAATGCTTGTGTAGCCTAATGGTAGAGAGCTGTTCAGTTTGTTGGGGTCGTGGGTTCAAATCCTCATGAAAGGTTGTTTTTTGTTTTTTAGAAATCAAATCTCGAAAGGCTTTTTTTTTTTTTTTTTTTTTTAAGAAATCGCACCTAAGCTATGGCAATATGTAGCCAATTGATTTCAGTCTTACACCTTTTCTTTAGGACAGCCCAAAAGAACCTTGATGATCTTTAAATCTGTGGCCCACCTGTAGGAATTTGATTTCAGCCTGATTCCTTCACAGTTTTAATATTTTTGAAGTTTTTTCGATATATTTTCTGCTGAGAGAGATGATGGGCCTGTTGCCAGTTGATTTATCATGGACATATAAACAATTATATTCTAAAATATCAAATTTCAAATGTGATCTCTGTTTTGCCGACACAATACAACTTGCGACTCGATACAATTATATTTTGAATTCTCAAATCTAAAATTGTCAAACACTGAACCTCAAGTTTATTGAAGTTTTCTACACAGAGGAATACACAAAATTACAACTTGGTAAACAGCTCAAGATGTCCATGCATTGCAGCGATGATGTTGGTTTCTGGACCATGACCTGAATAATACAAACAGGTAAAAAGAAACTTATCAGCTGGTTCAAAATCTTAGTACAACTATACAATATTTAATATTAGAAAATTAAACATATCTAACCTATAATTTTGTTGAGCTATTAATCTTCTTCATCAGAACTTCTATTAGCATCTGCATTTTTTTCCTCCACAGTTGTACCCTCTACATCTCTTCTAGTCCATGTACGACTATTATGTGATGAATTAGCAAAAAGGTCATCATGAGAACTGACATGATAAGGTTCACATTCTACATCATTCCATTCTTCTCCCATTTCAAATACATCTCTAGGCTTCATCTTCAATGCAATTGACCATCCTGGGTTGTTATAGTCGTCTTCGACATAGAACACTTGGTCAACTTGATTGGCAAATACAAAAGGCTCACGCTCAATCCAATCACCCTTGTGAATTTGCCCTGAGAAATTCACAAGTGTACATCCAAACTTATCTGTTTTCACTCCCTTTCCTCGAGTGACATCAACCCATTCACATTTAAACAACACCACTGAGAATCTTCCATGCATAGTAGTCTAACTCAACTATATTAATTATCCTTCCGTAGTAGGTAACATCTCCAAGGATAGGGTTAGTATCACCTCTAGAAGAATAACTTGATGTATTTGCAGTCACAACAACTCCACTATTTTATGTCGCCTTGTCATAACATTTGGCTCTAAATCTGTAACCACGGATGCTAAAGGCTCTGTGTCTTCTTGCTGCATCCAATGGGCCGCGAGCCAGCCATCTAATGTCCTCATTGGTGCTATCGCTACCATTGCTTTGCTCCAAATGCATGATCTGTATCATCACAAATATACTTGAGTCAATTTTTCCTCTTTTTTGAAGACAAAATAAACCATGATACCTACATGTTGTCTGAACCAGTTAGGAAACTCTTTGTTCTGTATATTCTCAATTTGTTTCAAAGATAGACGGCGATGACGATTTCTTCTTTTGAGATCAACAGCATGCTCTCTAAAATGGAAATTATCACGGATTCAGTTTTAAAGGAACATATGTAATATGCTGATAGGTGTCAGTAACACTTACTTCAAGTACAGAATGACAGCTTCACAATTGTATAGTACATATCTATGTGCTTGCAGTTTCTCTAGATTAGTTAAAATAAAACTGGATGGTCTTCCCAATGGTTTTCCTATAGGAGGAAACAAAGAGGAATCCTGTCCATATAACTCAGATTCATGATGATCCTGGTTCTCATCATTCCTTGATGGCTTGTTATGCTTTGTGGAGAAACCTTCAAGGTACCTAGAACAAAACACCATACACTCATCTGCCAAAAATGAATTCGCCATTGAAGCCTCTGGATGAGCTTTATTGCGAGCATATGATTTCAATTTACATAGGTACCTGCAACATATGGAAAAGCATCAATTTAGTATCTTACATATAATAAATGATCCAAACAATGAAGTGGTATTACTAGGAATCAGTACCTTTCAATGAAGTACATCCATCGATAACAAACTGGTCCACTCAACTTACATTCAGTTGCTAAATGTACTACTAAGTGAACCATAACTGTAAAAAACCCAGGAGGAAATATCATCTCCATTTTGCATAGTGTAACTTTAATTGATTGTTCCCAGCGGTCAAGGTCATCAAAACGAAGCACTTTTGAACATATTCCTCTAAAATAAGCAGACAACTCAAACATTACTGCTGTGATATCATCTGGAATAATGCCCCTTAGAGCAATAGGCATGAGCTGTTGAAGTAGAACATGGCAGTCATGTGTTTTGAGACCAATAAGTTTTCCTTCAGCACAATTTACAGATTTTGATATGTTTCCAGAGTATCCATCAGGAACTTTTATGCCTTGAAGCACTTTACAAAATGCTTGTCTCTCAGTTTTAGACATAGCAAACCTTGCAGGTGGCTAGTAGAGCTTGCCTGAAGGTTTTTCTTGTGGGTGGAGCTCCTCCCTAATGTTCATCTCTTTGAGGTCTTTATGAGCTTGTAAATTATCTTTTGATTTTCCATCTGAACCAGATAGTGTACCATAACAATTTTCAAACACATTCTTCTCTATATGCACCACATCAAGATTATATCGAAGAATATTGTCATCCCATTAAGGCAATGTGAAAAGACTACTTAATGACTTATAAGTTTTTGAGTCCTTGAAATTACCTAATGCAGTGATTTCTTCCAAAATTGGACGGTCATAATAAGTTTGTGGCTCTGTTTGAAGCTCCACTGTTCCATCAAATGAATTCTCATCCAAACTAAAAGGATGGTCAAGAGGAAGAAATCGACGATGATCCATAAAACAAGTTTTCTTACCATGCTTCAGACATTTGGACCATACATTTTCACCACAAGGTAGACATGCAAAATTTCCATGAACCATATGAGAAGCAAGCATTCCCAAGCCTGGTAGGTCACTAATGGTCAATAGCACTGCTGCTCTCAAATCAAAAGTTTCGTTTCTTGATGCATCATATGTTGGCATACCATGTAGAAATAAATCTTTTAGGTCCTCCAAAAGTGGTTCAAGGTACACACGAAGTTTGTCCCCAGGACTAGTAGAACCAGGAATTATTAAAGACAACATTAGATAATGCTCTTTCATGCAAAACCATGGCGGTAAGTTATATATTACCAAAACAACTAGCCAACAACTATATCTAGAACTCAACATCCCATATGGATTAAATCCATCGGTAGCTAAGCCAAATCGAATATTCCGTGGATCTGACTTAATTTGTGGAAACTTTTCATCAAAGTCTGTCCATGCTCGGGAGTCAGCTGGATGTCGGAGCGCACCATCCTTGGTGCGCTCTTCATCATGCCATCTTAGGAGAGGTGCTGTTTCTTTGCACATAAATAGTCTTTTTGGCCTGTCTTTAACAGGAAAGTATCTTAATACTTTACAAGGCGTTGCTTTCCTTCTTTGCTTCATTGTTAGTTTGGTTTCAGGTTCCATACCTTTCCACCTAGAAGCCTTGCACTTTGAGCAAAAATTATCATTTTCTTGTCTTTCCAAAATAGTTCACAATCATTTGGGCACGCATGAATACTTTCATAGCCCAAGCCAAATTTGGAAATAATTTTCTTAGCCTCATAAAAATTTTTGGGCAGTTCCTTTCCATTTGGAATAGCCTTCTGCAAAATACCAAGTAGATGACCCAATGATTTATCTGACCATTTGTTCATGGACTTTACATTGGACAAAAGCACAAGTAAAGTTAGCAGCGTCAAATCACATCCTGCCCATAAAGGCTTTTCTGAATCTTCAACCACTTTATAGAACTCTTCTGCTTCTAAATTTGGCCCTCTAACAAGTGGATTCGGAAGATTTGCAGCATCTGTCATAGGTATGTCATCATACATGTGATAAAATGCATCATGAAGCAGCTGTCTCATGTTACCATGCCTTTCTTCATTCTGAGATTGTGGCTGTTGATTAACGGTGTGCTGCACTGAAGGGTCACCATGAAAATCCCATCCTTCATGCACTGAAGGGTCACTATGAAAATCCCATTGTTCATAATTCTCAAGTATCCCATTGCAGACCAAATGTTCATATATTTCATCCGCACGCATGCATGACATGGACAATAAATCTTGGTATCTTCAGGCTTATTTTTAAATGCAAATTCAACAAATCCTTCTACACCAGCTAAGTATCGAGTAGAATCTTTAGGACAGCCCAAAAGAACCTTGCACTACAGGAATCAGCTTCTTTGCGAGTGTAAAAGTGGCGACGTTTGCCGAGTGGCAAAAGTCGGGCACTCGGCAAAGAGAGTCTTTGCCGAGTGCCAAACCGAGCACTCGCAAAACATCGACAAAGACCACTTTGCCGAGTGTCCGCAGTCGGGCAAAGTATAGCACTCGGAAATCTATATATTTGCCGAGTGCATCGGCGGTCGGCAAAACATTTTTGATTTCGGCAAAGGTTAACATTAGGAGGAAACGGCCCGTTCTCCGTCACTTTTGCTATATTTCAGTGTCCATTGATAGACATTCGGCAAACTAGGGTCGGTTTGCCGAGTGCCGTGTATGCTGGAAACAACATTTCGGCAAACATGGGGGTCTTTGCCGAGTGTAAAATCTCGCGCTTTCGGCAAACCATTAATTTGCCAGTGATGAAGTGTGGAGATGTGCGGGTTTTAGCCATCCGGCGTCACAACTTGCTCGAAACTTTTTCAAATTTTTACCACAGCCTCCATGATGACATGACAAGACACCACGCCCGGGTTTCGTGATTTTTAAACTTCGTTTGGAATTTATAGATTTTAAAAACACCTTTCCCCGCACGTAACTTCGTCATGTTCCAAGCACATAAATGTTCGAAATTTCAGGCGAGTCCCCTGGATTGAGCCTAAACATACGCCAAACATCGTGAATAACATTTTTTGAATGACCACAGTCCATTATTTCATGTACCTGCAGTTCAAATTTGGAGTGGTCAAGAAAATGCAAGAAAATAGAAATAATTCATGAAATATAGCAAAACAACTTTAAATTGTCCCAAATTGAACATGAGATGTAATTAGTGTACCAAGGCAACACAAAAAAAAATGGGGCAAAAAAAAAAACAAAAAATGCATAGTTTGCCGAGTGCCTTGTGTGGCACTCGGCAAAAATACTATTTGCCGAGTGCCCGGATGCGTGGCACTCGGCGAAGTCCTGTTTTATTTTAAAAAATAAAATACCACCTTTGCCGAGTGCCCCCGATTTTCGGCACTCGGCAAAGCCGTGGATGTTGACATTTCTTAACGCAATCAAAGGAAATAGGTATAAAATCCATCCCCGATGAAGGCGTCGAAATGTGTCCCGACATTCCCAAGTAAACCACCATGTCGGTGATTCGAAATGTTTAACGGGATAGATCTTGTCATTGTAGATATTCATCCGCAAGCGCCGCGGATCTATCGTTGTAGCATTTCACCCGAGGAAAATATTCAGTGGTATTTACTTATATTCGCCCAAAGGAAGGCATGTGATTAATAATTTAGCATGGCATTTGAATAGAGGAACATGTGTTTGCTTAGACTAAAAATACTCATAACAGGGGTAAGCATGAATGGTTTAAAGATAGTGTGACACACACTTGGAAATCCACCAGCAAAAGGATAAAGAAAATAGATAAAGAATAAATGAATAAATGAATAATCCTAATGGAGTAGCACTAATGTATCTAGCCTTGACCATACAAATGAATAGTTAATCATCATATACAAACTGATCTAAACATGGTTAAGTCTAGGATAACGGGAGACTTCACGGTTACCATACGGCCCGATAGGAAGCATTTACGAACTCCTACAGCACAGGCGAACGTGGGGGGATTTCAAGGGACGGACAAGGCTTGTCACGACCAAGCCGCCTACCCCCTCAACCGTGGCATGCACTCATATTCACAGGTGTCATAATACCCGGGCACCATGCCCGCATACCAGAGCACTACTCTTGTCCCCCCAGGATCCCCACTCGTCGAATGGACGGACTAGAACAAGAGCAAACCCGAAGGTACAATGAACCATTATCCCACCTCTAATCAAGTTAGGCATATGATGAGCATTAATAAACTGTAATGAACATGTCAAGATTATGATATGTAAACTATATGCTAGTTCATATACCAACACAAGAACATGAACAAGACTATACTCTAGTTCATAAGTTAGGCCAAGAATGTAGAAATAGGACTGGCAAATAGAAGAATGCTCCATAGAGTAGATGTATTACCAAAGTGCTTCTTCTAGGAGACAAGCCCTCCTTGTAACTCTTCTACTCCAAGTGTAACTACTAAAGAATAAAGAAGAAGTAGAAGTAGAGAGAAAGGTAGAGGTGGTAGAGGAAGAGATTCTTTGGTTTCTTTGGACTCCAAAATGGTGTGTGTTGAGAGAGGGAGAGAGGGGATCTATTTATACACTTGGAGGAGGGGCCTAAGTGCTATTTTACAACCAAACCGACCTAGTAAACCTTCCATGTATTCGCAAACCGACGGACGCAAGGCGGTAATCCCAGTTTGGAAGGTCAACGAACCGCCTCCCGAGGGTTGGGCGCGAACCACGGGGAGGTGCGCGCGCCAGTGAGGCGCCGGCCCCCCGAGGTCGGTTCGCCCGAGCCTTGGTGGGGTGTCGTGTTTCGTCTGAAAAAGTTGTGTACTTGGGCTGCGCCGGTCCAGATTTGATGTTTTGGGTCGATTTGCTCTTTGGGCTTGGATTTGGCAAAAATGTGCTTTCGGGAAGGCGTACTTTGGTTGGTTTTCCACTTGCTTTTATGATAAATCTGCAAAATAAAATACAAGACACTACAAGTGGAATTTATTAGTGGTAAATGCATATGAGTATAAAAAGATTTAATTTTACTCCCTTTATGGTAGTAAGTTGATCGGTAAAATATGTCGTTGGTTACCGCCAACAAACTCCCCAAGCTTACCCTTTTGCGCGTCCTCGAGCAAAAGAGATAAGTACTTGGTTGTTGATCGGGAGTTGCTACTATGCCGATTATCTTTCACATGTGCGGGGTTATAATAAGATTTTCTACTAGAGTTTGAATAAAATGGCACATTTTTTCCCCACCCTTTATTACCTTTCATCGTAGGGCTTTTTTTAGCTTTTCTCAAAGCCTTGGGCGGTTGCCGATAGAACGGTTATAACAGAGGTGCTTATCATTCATCCTTTTGATCAACCTTTTATCAGGGATTTTATTTAGATAAAAATTCTTTATTTCTTTTTTCAAGAAAGTATGGGCTTTATTGCTATATATATATTTTTTTTTTTTTTTTGGAGAGGTGGGCTCTCGCCCTAGACTTTTGTCTTTTATTTCCTCTCTTTTCTTACTTTCTTCTTTTTTTTCTTCTTTTTTTTTTTTTAGAGATGTGGGCTCTACTAAGCCCTCGGACACTTGTCCTTTTTCATCTCATTTTTTTTTAAGCATAGCCCAACACATTTCTCTTTTTTTCAAAGTAGAGATTCCCGGATGTCAAGTTTCTCTTTTGGACAAAGTCATAGCAAATCTATTTGTACCATATCATACTTGGCAACAACTTAGACTAGATAGAGCATATGCAACCCACATGAATCAGATTTTTCAGGATGAATTTCAGAATTAGCCACTAAACTCAAACTTTAGAGAACTTCGAATTATAAACTAGGCACATGCAAAGCATAAGACAGAGCAACTATTCATCATTTCAACAAGGGACCAAGATTAAGCATTTTTATAGCTCATATATGTAAGCATTAAGGCACAAAGAAGAGCTACTTATCCCTTTTTTGGATTTTTTTTTTTTATGCAATATTGCTGAAATGTAAACATGCTAAAATAAAATAAAAAATTGAGGAAATTAAATATGCAATGCAATGATACCGGGGGTCCTCCCCCAAGCTATCTGGAGGCCTAAAGATCAGGGTCGAAGCCTTGGAACCTCCAGAATGCTTCCTCACGTTCACGGTGAGTAGCCATGTTGGACTCCAACTGGGTCCATCTCTGCTGGCTCTGCTGCTCCCAGTTCTGCTGCCAATCCCTGGTGTTTTGCACATGGGAATTGAGCGTGTGCTCAATGTTCCTAGTGCGGACGTCAAGGTGCTGCAGCTGGATCCCGATAGCCTCCACCCCATGTGGTGGCTGCCTGTGCTGGACTGGTGGGGGCATATCTTCGGAGCTGCTGTCCAAGTCATACCTGTTGGCCCTCCATGCTGATGCATCTCCTTCAAAGCCACTCGATGATGCCGGTGTTCGAGGCGGGCTCCCACCTAGGGTCATACCAGGGTATTACCCCCGGGTCCCCATAGGGTGAGGCCATCTTTGCCTCGAACACCGGGTGCCGCCGGGGCTGTGGTCGAGGAGTGGAGTAGAGGCCATGGGAGGAGGATCCGACCTCTGGCCTCCGGGTACCGTGTGAAGTACCGATGGGGGTATCCTTCCCTTAAGCTATCGCCAGCCTCGAGCTCAAATGTTAGTACGGGCTCTTATACAACCGTAAGTCGGGTTAGGTAACCGAACTATAGTTGCATAGCCGAGGAAAAAAAGATGACCAAGCTCGCGGATGGTAAAACCTTAATCAAGTGACCTGCACTAGCTGCGCAATGGTCCAATAATATCTGGGTGTGGAAATGTACTCTATTTGTTGATGTTCCAAAGCCCCAATCGCAAAAGCGAGGCGTGTGATGAGAGATGCGTGTGACAGGAATAGCAACTTTTGTGATAACATGTAAAAATTCCTGCACATCTCCACTATGGGGCTACCTTAACCTTGTGAACAACAAAGATAGAGTAATTTCAATTCAACTTCATTTACCCATCTAACCCCATGTCTAGGAAACAAAGTCATTGAGATCCAGCGGTGGATAAATCTAAGTGATGGGTCTTTGGATCCGTGAGTGACGGGGTTTGAAAGCACCGAGCTCATGTGCACCCGAAATTTCCTCCCAAAAAGTGGTTTCGATAAAGCCGGGAGAGCAGCATCTATGTTTGTTGCACATCTAAAATGAAACTTCTAGTGACGAGCTAGGTCCGCCCATGTAACGTGATAAAGTGTACCAAAGAGGTGGAAAGAAATTCCTAGCTGATCTTCTACTAGTGTGCATAAAAACTGAATTGTAAGGGAGGCGAGAACCTTCCTCCTCGAGAGGGAGAATGTCATGCCACCCAACTGCTCTCCAAAGGATAGGGAATTCTTCGTCCATACATTTGTTCGAGGAAGGGATCAAGTCCGGTGTGTGTTGGAACACACGATCCTTGAGTAGGAGATATGCTTGCATCTCCCGGTCTCCACGGATGTCGAGGTACGCGCACGGGCGCATCGGCTTCGTCGATTGTCGGGGAGCTTGAGCTTCTTCCCTCCCGACAGACAAAGCATCTTCTTGCATGGGTGATCCTTCAAGGTCGTCGAAGTTGAGGGCGGAGCTTGAGCTTGTTTGTCGTGAGCTATGCCTTGACGACCGCCTCAACCCGGCCGAAGGAGGGTTTTTCTTCATGGCTCTTGCAAAAAATAATTGAGCGAGACCTCGGGTGTGCAAGGGTTAGTTGAAAGTATAAACTTTCACACCCGTGATCTTGCTCGGCACAATGTTTTTGGTGGAGAAAATGGAGTGTAGAACAAGTGGGAGAGAGTGTGAGAGTGAGAGAGAGTGAAAATGAGGGGTGGGAGCTCTCACACCGCGCCCTGGGCTATTTATAGCCGAGCACACGGCCGAAGGAGCGTTCACAACGGCTCCCCGACCGCGTTGGCCGGGGCGGGCGCCGCCGGCGCCAGGTCTTGCGCGCGCCGAGGAGGGTGCGCGCGCACCACGCCCGCGAGGTAGCGGGCGGCTTGCCGGCGCCTCCAGCGGTCTCGAACGGTCAGGTGGCCGTTGGCGTGGGTCCTAGGGCCCTGGTTCGACCGTTTTTCTCCTATTTTTGATTTTTCTCCAACAATTTTCAAATATAAATTTATTTTTAAATAGAAAAATTATTTTAGAAATATTTTTGTATATACTTTTTATGTAGAAAATATTTTTCTTTTTTTTTCATGTAAAGACTTATTTTATTTATAAAGATTTTTTTATTTTAGTTTTCCAAAATATTTTGTTAATAAAAATATTTTATGAAACACATAAATATATATATATATATTTTTTTTTTTCAAATATACCCCATTTTTTTTTTTTTTTTTTTGGATATACCCCATTTTTTTTTTTTTTGGATATACCCCATTTTTTTTTTTTTAGATATACCCCATTTTTTTTTTTTTTTTTTTTGGCGGTTTTTATAGTCGACTGTCGACTCTCCTGTTCAATGGCGGGAGAGGCCTTCAGGGGTCTCGGGCAGATCCTTCAACATTCCACACCGGTCTTGATGATGATGATTGGGTGTGTTGTTGCTTGTACCCAATGAATGGGCACTTTACCGCCTTGTCTTTGATATGGAAGACGATGAAACCCTTCCCTAGACTGATGTCGGCCTTGGCAAAGTATAAAGGAATGGTCTGGGGAGGAGAGACACATCCTCCTTTGGGCCCATGTCCAAGACCACAAAGTGCGGGGAATATACTCATCTTGGATTTTGATGAGCATGTCTTGGTATCCCCTCCGGGTCGCCTTGTTGATTGGTGCGCCATTTGGTAAGTGTCCCTCCATGGATCTTGTTGAAGGTGACCTTAGACATCACGTTCTCGGCCCGTGGGTCACAAAATGCATTTGCAAAATTGTGGGGGCCAATGGCGGTGGTGATGATTGGGCGTCGGGATCGCCCTTCTTGGCAATGAACGGCGAGTCCACGGGGATCTTTTCAGCTCTGCGGGTTGGCCCGAGCCTTAGAGATATCATGTTTCGTGTGGGACCTCGGGTTGCCCCGGGATCCGTCCCGAGTGGATTAGCGGCACTTGAGCAGCTATCACGGGCGGGGCATTTGTGTTTCTATCATCTTGTTGAAGCGAGTTGGTTCTTCACGGTGACGTCAACCCTTCAAGCTTGTTATTCACACCTTCCAAGATCTTGTCTTGGTGGCTCATCTTTTGGTGAGATTTTTGTTAATTTTCGCGGCCTAGTACCGGGTCCTTCAATGACTTGGTGACGGGGTTGTAGTTGGAGTTGTATCCCTGGTTGCCTTGGAATGGCGGTTGGCGATACCCGTTCTTTGTTGTTGATGAAGGCAGCTTCTTCATGGGTCTCGGGGGCAGTTATCCCACGAGTGGCCAACCTCACCACACGTCTCACAGGTCATGTGAGCGTCGTGGCGTAGACCGGGCGCGGGCGGGTAGTAGCATCCGTCTTTGCGCTCCTCCGATCTCTTCAGCGAAGATCCATTTTTGCGGCAAGCATATCCGCCTCCCTTCACGGTATGCATGCCTTTTTGTTTTGGCCAGGGGCTCTGTCTTCGCCCGGCTCCGATTTGCCACCATCTTATCAATCGGGGCTGTTGCGTCGATGGTGGCGATAGAAATGCGCCACGGCAGCCGGCGTCGAGGTGCCCTTGGATATGGTCGTGAGACCATTGTAGAGATGCGGCACCGGCCCGGTTCTCCATCCCGTGGTGCGGGCATGCTTGAATGTATTCTTGCAGCCTTTCCCACGCCTCCGGAATGGGTTCTATCGGGTTCTGGCGGAAGTTGGCGATTCTCCCCTCGGGGCATTGGTTTTGCCCATGGGGAAGAACTTGGCGAGGAACGCCCGCGGAACATTGTCCCACGTCTTCGGCGACTTCCTTGTCCTTGTAGAACCATCGTTTTTCGCCTTTGAGACGATGACGTCGGGCTGCGACATCTTTGATGATCGTACGACTCAAGGAAGTGTTGGAGATGAGCGTTTGCGTCCTCGCTCGGCAGATCCACGAGAATGGACCGGCACGCACCATGGTGATCGGCCCTAGTACTGGCTTCGAAGTTTTTGTCCGTCACATTCACCGACGGCCCGGTGGCACGTTGGTGACAGCGGAGTTGAGAAATCGCGGCGACGCCGGGCCATAGCTTCGGTTAGGTTGGTGCGGGGATGTCGGTCTCGGCCCCGTCGGTGTTCGGCCGAGGAAGAAGCGGCACGAGTCCGGTTCTTCCTTAGGAGTGCCTGCGGATCGGAGACGAAGTTTTTCGGCGGGAGGAAACCCGACATACACTATCCTGTTTTCATCCACAACGGAGAAAACATAAAAGATTAGCCTGTATGAGCAAATGGCATCCACGCACACGTTCATATTCATAGACTTTTTTTTTTTTTTCACAATGCCTTCTTCCGACAGCGCGCCCGAAATGCTTGTTGACATTTCTTAACGCAATCAAAGGAAATAGGTATAAAACCCATCCACGATGAAGGCGTCGAAATGTAAAGCCCGACATTCCCAAGTAAACCACCATGTCGGTGATTGAAAATGAGGCTGTTAACAGGGATAGATCTTGTCATTGTAGATATTCATGCAAGCGCACGGATCTATCGTTGTAGCATTTCACCGGGGAAAATAGAGGGTATCGTTATTTATATTAAGCCCAAAGGAAGACATGTGATTAATAATTTAGCATGGCATTTGAATAGAGGAACATGTGTTTGCTTAGACCAAAATACTCATACTTGAGGGGGTAAGCATGAATGGTTTTAAAGATAGTGTGACACACACTTGGAAATCCACAAACAAAAAGGATAAAGAAAATAGATAAAGAATAAATGAATAAATGAATAATCCTAATGGAGTAGCACTAATGTATCTAGCCTTGACCATACAAATGAATAGTTAATCATCATATGCAAACCGATCTAAACATGGTTAAGTCTAGGATAATGGGGAGACTTCCGGTTACCATACGGCCCGATAGGAAGCATTTACGAACTCCTACGGCCCAGGGCGAGCGTGGGGGGGATTTCAAGGGGCCGGACAAGGCTTGTCACGACCAAGCCGCCTACCCCTCAACCGTGGCATGCACTCATATTCACAGGTGTCATAATACCGGGCACCATGCCCACATACGAAAGCACTACTCTTGTCCCCCCCGGGATCCCCACTCGTCGAATGGCCGGACTAGAACAAGAGCAAACCCGAAGGTACAATGAACCATTATCCCACCTCTAATCAAGTTAGGCATATGATGAGCATTAATAAACTGTAATGAACATGTCAAGATTATGATATGTAAACTATATGCTAGTTCATATACCAACACAAGAACATGAACAAGACTATACTCTAGTTCATAAGTTAGGCCAAGAATGTAGAAATAGGACTGGCAAATAGAAGAATGCTCCATAGAGTAGATGTATTACCAAAGTGCTTCTTCTAGGAGACAAGCCCTCCTTGTAACTCTTCTACTCCAAGTGTAACTACTAAAGAATAAAGAAGAAGTAGAAGAAGAGAGAAAGGTAGAGGTGGTAGAGGAAGAGATTCTTTGGTTTTCTTTGGACTCCAAAATGGTGTGTGTTGAGAGAGGGGAGAGAGGGGATCTATTTATACACTTGGAGGAGGGGCCTAAGTGCTATTTTACAACCAAACCGACCTAGTAAACCTTCCATGTATTCGCAAAACCGACGGACATAAAGGCGGTAATCCCGTTTGGAAGGTCAACGAACGCCTCCCGAGGTTGGGCGCGAACCACCTCAGGGGAGGAGCGGGCGCCAGTGGTCTTGGCGCCCCCCGAGGTCGGTTCGGCCCGAGCCTCCGGTGGGGTGTCGTGTTTAGATCTGAAAAGTTGTGTCTTGGGCTGCGCTTTCGGTCAGATTTGATGTTTTGGGTCGATTTGCTCTTTGGGCTTGGATTTGGCAAAAAAATGTGCTTTCGGGAAGGCGTACTTTGGTTGGTTTTCCACTTGCTTTTATGATAAATCTGCAAAATAAAATACAAGACACTACAAGTGGAATTTATTAGTGGTAAATGCATATGAGTATAAAAAGATTTAATTTTACTCCTTTATGGTAGTAAGTTGTGGGTAAAATATGTGGTTGGTTACCGCCAGCGGTGGATAAATATCTCGCCCGGCTCCCTCTTCTCTTTATTCTACGCCTCCAACTCCGCCGCCCGACCCCGACCGCCCGCCCGCCCGGCTGCGCCGCGCCCGCCCGCCCCGCTGCCGGGCTTCGCGGATCGGCCCTCCCGCCCGCCGGACCCGCCCCGCCCGCGCCGGCGGGCGCAGCGCCGCCCAGCGGCGGACTCGCCCCGCGCCGCCCGATCCGGCCCGGCGGCCGCCCATAGCGCCCGCCAGCGCCGCTTCGCCCCTCGACTCGTCCCTCGCCCTCAGACCACCGGCGCCGTCACGCGGCGAGGCCCGCCGCTCCGGCCCGATCTGCGCCCGCCCGATCCGGCCCGGCGGCGCCCGGCAGCGCCGCGGCGCCCGGCCTCGCCGCTCCGCCCTCTTCCGCCCCCCAGGCCCCGCGCGGGCGCCTCCCGTTCGGCCGGCCCTGTTCCCGGAGGGGAGAAAGGGGAGGTGAGGAGGAAGGGGAAGGTGAGGAGGAAGAGGGAGGAAGAGGGAGGAAGGGAAGAAGAGGAAGAGGAGGAAGGAGAGGAGGAAGAAGAGGAAGGGGGAGGAGGAAGAGGGAGGAAGGGAAGAATAGGAAGGAGAGGGAGGAAGAAGAGGAAGGGGAGGAGGAAGAAGAAGAAATTGCCCCATCCGACCGGCCGTCGTTCTTCGTGTTGCTGCGGTGTTCGTGCTGCTGCGGTGATCGACGCCGTCGTCGCCGACCGTTACTCTTGCCGTTTCCGCGGCCAAGGTAAGCCCTATCCTTCTAGTAGTGGTTAGTAGTAGTGGTTAGTACTAGTAGTTAGTAGGGTTAGTAGTAGTAGTGGTTAGTAGTAGTTGGTGGTTGGCGGCCTTCGTGCGCATATTGATGGTTGGTGGCCTTCGTGCCCATATTGGTGGTTGGTGGCCTTCGTGCCCATTCTCGGTATATGCATGTGGTTGTTGGCCTTCGTGCCATGTTTTTTGCAGGTTTTGGGAACCTCCCCGTGCAGGGGAGGTGCTGCCGAAATTTTTAGTCGACACTAACTATTTTTTGCCCTTGTTTTGTAGGAGGGACCTGTGCGAGGGACTCGGCGACCCCGGTCGTCCTCGTGGGAGGGACGGGTCTTGCTGCACCGCGTCTCCACCGACCCCGTAGGTATGAATCACCTCCGTCCCGTCCTTGTAGTTGTCTTACATAGCGACCCGGTTAGGCGTCTCCGTCCGAAAGAGATACGGCGTTGGTATGCGCATCGTGCATATATAGGATCTGGTATGTTTCGGATTGTCCCATTTTTTGGACAGCCCGTGGATGCGTAGACAAGGTTAGCATCCATGCTCGAGGTCCCGTCCGAGCGGATTTTTTCTGCAGGACCTCCCGTTGTTCTCGGATACACACTCTCCCCGCCGGGGCGTGTATCGGAGAACAAATGAGGTGTCTTTCAAATTCGGCTCCGGACGAGCCGAGCATGGATGCTAACCAACGCATCGGTGAGATTAGGACCTATCCCTCACCTATTAGATGGTAGGAACGCCCGTGTAGATGTAATTCTTGGTTATGTGGCTCACGACATGGGTGGAGAGGATGGATAACCGTGAGTGGATGTACACGGGGCCGCAAGTAAGAGCCTTGAATGGGTTAGGGGGACCGATGCTTTCCTGGAGCATGCATTTGGCCCAGCTGCTAAGGGGTCTATTCGGATGCCGTGTCCGTGCAGCAAATGTAAGAACAAGAAAAAGCGAGTCAAGGTTGAAATGGGCAAACATATTTTCAACAACGGATTCGTCCCAAACTATAGCCGCTGGATCTTCCACGGTGAAGTCGATCGTATTAGAGAGGACGTGGTGAGGCCCCTCCTCGAGGAGTATGATCAAGATGCGGGGATGGCAGACATGATGGCAGACTTTCACGATGCACAGTTCAATGGAGGATTGGAGGAGGAACACGAGGAAACCGCAAAGGCGTTCTACGAGATGATGATGGGCGGCACAACAGCCCCTTCACGAAGACAATGGTTACGAATTTGGATGCCATTTCACGTCTTATAGCGTTGAAGTTGCAATTGAGCATTAGTCAAGGCGGCCGACACCTGGCTGTCGATTATTGGGAAGCGCTTCGGAGGGTCACGCCCTGCCGAAGAACACGTACGAGTCACAAAGACTTCTTCGTGGACTCAAGATGCCGTATGAGTCGTACCATGCTTGTCCAAAGGGGTGCGTCCTATTTAGGGGAGACCTCAAGGAAGCAACGCCTTGTCCAAAGTGCAAAGCCTCTAGGTTTGTGGAGGTAGAATGTAGTGATGGCGGGAAGAAACAATCCAAGATCCCCGAGATGGTCCTCGACACCTTCCTTTTCGTGCGAGGCTCCAACGATTTGTACATGACGAGAGGAGTCCGCGAAACAAATGACATGGCACAAGAAGGGCAAAAGATACTGATCTGAGAAGTTGGTACACCCATCGGATGGTGATGCATGGAAGCACGCCGATAATATGCATCTGGAAAAGCTATGGAGGCTCAAAATATGCAGCGTGGCGTTCGCAGCAATGGGTTCAACCCCGATGCGGTCAGCTGGCGGCCCGTACACTTGTTGGCCCGTGTTCGTGATCCCTCTCAATCTTCCCCCCGGTGTCATGTTTGAGCTCAAGCACTGTTCTTGATGCTCATAATACCCGGCACCGGGCAACAATATGGGTGTGTTCATGCGGCCCGGTGTGGGATGAATTGCAAGATGCTTGGCAAAATGGGGTACCGACGTACGACCGAGCTACAAAAAGACAAACTTTACAATGCAGGTGTGGTACCTATATTCAATGCATGACTTCGGCTTATGGCATATTCGGCGCATGGTGTGTTCATGGGAGGTCCCCTTGCCCAACATGCAAGGCGGTGTGCGATTCACTGGCTTCTCAAGGGTGGCAAGTATTCTTCGTTTGACAAACATCGTCAATTCTGCCCGAGAACCATGAATTCAGACTAGACAAAAGCACTTCACGAAAGGTGTTGAAGTCACCGATCCCATCCCAAAGTTTATGACCGGTGAAGAGGTCCTTGCCGAGCTAGCTGGTCTCAAAATCGATGAAAAGAAAGGTGGTTTTGTTGGATATGGTACCACACACATGTGGACTTATATATTGGGCTTGACTAATCTCCCCTACTACAAGGATCTTCTTCTTCCACACAACATCGATGTAATGCACACGAGAAAAGAATATATACGAGGCACTCTTCGCAACAACCATGGACCTTAAGAAGTCAAAGGACAACGTTAAAGGCTAGACTTGACATAGAGATCTTTGTGATAGACCAAAGCTAGTGATAGAGACCCCTAGCCCTGGGAGGAGATGGAAAAGGGCCCGGCCGACTACATCATCAAAGGGCCGATAGGAAGGAAGTGCTACAATGGATGAAGACGTTATTGTTCCACGATGGGTATGCGGCGAACCTGAGTAGGGAGTGAACTTGCGGACTATGAAAGTCTTGGGGATGAAGAGTCATGACTTCCACATATGGATTGAGCGGATCCTTCCCTACGATGACTCGGGGATACCTCCCGAGCCGGTGTGGCGGCGTCTGGCGAGTTGAGCTTTTCTTCCGCCCGGCTTTGTGTTAAGGAGTTATCTCGGGATGCGATTGCTGATCCGGGCGTGGTGCACCTGTGTTGATCCGCAAGTTGGAGATGATATTTCCACTGGCTTCTTCTGTCGATGCAACACGATTTTGCACTGCCCGGCGAGAGGCACGGTTGGGGCCCCGTGCGGTTCCGTTGGTGCTATCAATCGAGAGGGCTCTCAAGGTACTTCGGAGAAAATGCGGGAATAAAGCCGAGAAGTGAGCCTTCCGTGGTAGAGGCATACATTCGGAGGAGGTGTCGACCTTCACACGGGCGTACTATCTTGAGAAACTTCCGGCGTCCACAATCCTACCCCTCGTTACAACGCCGATGAGAGTTCATCAAACCTTAGCCTTTTCGGAGGGCAAGTCGGAAGAGGAAGCGCAGCTACCCACAAGCACTTGTCCTTTGATGAGTGGCGCACTATCATGCTCTATGTGTTGTTGAACCATGACGAAGCTGCTCCTTATCGCCAGTAAGTTCTCAATGAGCTTGTTCCATACGCCGTCGGTATCCTCCACCTATCGACCCTAAACCTCGGCCTTGTTTTTCGAGGGAATTTATTGGTCAACACCGGAGAGGGAATGGGGCTCCTACCTTGCAACAAGAAGACAATCTTCTAAAAATGGGCAGCCCGATTTTATTTCCTGGTTACGCTCAAAGGTACCATCCAACTAACCTCGTTCCGACTTTGATATTCCACTTTGGTCCTAGTAACATATAATGTAACGATCTCACGTGGCCTCACCTTGCGAGGCCCGCACGGATGCCGAAATGTGCGAAGATTTAAAGCAGGTGGGCAATGACTTCCCCGTAGGGTCAACTCGTTCACCGTTTATGATGTGAATGGCTATCGCTTTCGCACGAGAAGCTACGAGGAGAGTCGGCCCAACCGCAAAACAACGTGCACCGGAGTTAAATACGCCCGGCTTGGATAAGAAGGACTATTACGGCATAGTCGAAGAAATATATGAGCTCAACTTCGGGGTCCTAAAGAGCTCAAGCTAGTGGTATTCAAATGCCATTGGTTCAATCCCGATGACGAAAGTGGACCCTACGATTGGGCAAGTCGAAATTCGACGAGGATTCCATATATGGAGGAGAGGATGTTTATATTGTGGCTAATATACACGCCACACAAGTTTATTACCTCCCATGGGCGTGCCAAAAACACGAGGACCTTGCGGGTTGGTACCTTGTGCGGCGGTATCGCCGCACGGTAAAGCGCGCCTGTTCGAGCGATGATGATTACAACCACGACCCAAACACTGAAGAGTTCTATCAACCCGAGGGGGCTAGAAGGACGTTTGGAGATAGACATTCTTTTTCGCTGATGGGCATGGAAGTAGACAACGCCATCGATGAGGGACGAGGGTGATGAGGTGCGGGATGCTAAGGACACGCAAATTCTTGAACGATGGAGGCCGGGTGCGCGAAGGAGGCGTGGAGGGCGATGCACATGCCGAGGACGATACGGATGATGAGGATGGTGACATTGATGATTACAATAGTGGTAGCGATAGTGATGACTACATGCCCGGCCTTAGGCATTCGGGAAGATAATTTCTAAATCATGTAATACTATTTTGTTATTATTGTTACCTTTCAATTATATTTCGTTCATTTTGCAATACTAATTGGTTTACTATTTGTCTTTGCGGGGACTCGACAAAATGCCGGGCGGAAGGCGGCAACGTCGGCAGGGGTCCAGTCCCTCTACGCGAGACCCCCCACCCTCTCCCCACGCCGGCGAGGAGGAGGCCGACGAGCAGCACTGACGGTGGAGGCGTCGAGGGGCGGCCGACGTCGCCCGTCCACGAGGAGGCTTGAGTTTGTGTCGTCGTCGGGCCAGCCCTCGTCGGGCCACACCGCTTGGACTCGGACTCCGGTGTGAAGAGACACTGTCGAGGCGTCCTCCTCGAGTGCCGGCAGGGTCTACCAAGCGGGGCCTCGAGCCTCCCACGAGGGGGCCGATCCCTTTCCCCGCCGCCCGGTGATTCGACCCAACGGTGACAAGTAAGTAGCCATTGATATTTTCACTACTTGTTCATATGACATGTTGCAAATCAAACTTCGGACTAACAATTTGTCTTAATGGCTCGTGGCGATGGCGGTTGATTGTAGCGAGGGGGCAGTTCGCGCCATATCAATGGCATCGAGCCTGGCTGATTAAAGAGAACTACGGCCTTGGTGACCGTCGGGGTCGTGAGGGGAGGTTCCCTGGACGTGGGACCACCGCGCTTGGTGGAGGAGGGCGCCCTTGCCGGGGAAGATCAAGACGGACTTTTGGGTGAGTCGTATGCGGGATTACTTCACGTCGTTTAAATACTATGTTTCTTAAATAATTGAATGAGACATGTTTTACGTATGCGAGAACTACTTCACGTCGCGGGCGGGCGGGAGGCGGTGGCCGCTAGAGTGCGGGGCCGAGGGTCTGTCGAGACCGACCGAAGGACCTGTACCACGAGGCGCGTGTTTTGTGCATCACCTCCTTCAACGCCGGCGTGCTTGGCAAGGTGGTGAGGAAGAACGAAGCAAGGGAGATGATGCTCAGAGGGAGACCGACCTCACCGGGGACCAGTACATCCAGGTTCGTAGAACGCATTTATTGAATTCCTTCAATGAAAAATAAGCGGACTTCCATTAATCCTACGCTATGTCATGCGGATGTGTCGGAGTGGTGCGGCAAGTACAAGGGCTGGCGGGGGAGGCCATTGTGGACAAGTGGCTCTTGGGACGAGGCGTGCGAGACCAAGAGACTCCGTCGGAGATGTCGCTTGGAGATGCCGGGCGCTCCACACCACCAAGGGGCGTGCCCCTCCCGGTGTATATGGATAGATGGGTACGATTACGTTGATTTTTTTATTCAAGCGCTCAAATCTCTTCACTTCTAACCATCTCGTGTGTTCTCCTCGCGATCGGCCGCATGAAAACCAGCGGATCGCGCGAGTGCGCGGGGTGGGCCTTGACTCACGGCGGCGGAAGCGCCCGGCCCGCCAACGTCTACGACCGGCGAAGGGGCCCGAGGCGTACATCAGCGCCCGGCGTCTACCCCAAGCTTACCCGATGCGCCCGGCGGCCAAGCGGCGCTATGGGGATGACTTCGATCCAACCACCGCGCCCTTGGACCACGGACACGGTGATGAGGTTGGGAGGAGGGAAGCAAAGACGGCCGATTACGGATGGCCAACGGCGCGATCAACCCGTCCTCTGTTGGCAGGCGTGCGTGCCGCTCAAGGAGCACGACCTCCACCAACATCCCCATAGCACCTCGGCAGAGAGCTCCACGCAGATGATGCGGGACTTTCGAGGTAACCGGTTTCATCGGTCGTTCCTTTGGTTTTACACATGTCCGCTACCTATGCATTGTTTCAATGTTACGGTTGTAATATTGCGGCCCGGATGGCAGAGTTGGAGGCGGTAGGCGGCCCAGGGCGGCACGGTTTGAGGCCGGGGCGGCGGCCCGGGCAGAGGCCCATCGGCGGGAGTTGGAGCGATCCGGCAATACTCGGTGCGCCCGGCTGCGGGGCGTGGCGAGCTACTTCCCTGGGGCCTCCGGATCCCGGTGTGACCCCTGCCTCCGTTGCCTCCTCATTTGTTCGCTCCACCACCGTTTTCCCATTCCTCCTCCCCTGCATGGACTCCGGTGAGTATATGTTGTTGTTTATTTATTTGGCCTGTGCGGCTCACTGCGGTACTAATGAGATCGCCTCTTCTTTTGTGCAGCCACGGTCGGCGGGTTCGAACCCGACTCCTCCAGGTGACCCTTCTCCACCCCATCCGGCCTATCCGGTCGGCCCGACTCCACGGTACACGTGGCCGGTGGCGTTCCTCCTCGGGCGCAGCGGCAGCCCACACTACGGGCTTCCACACGCCCCTCCACACCACGGGTGGGCGTTCGATCGGCGCAAAGACGGGTGGTATCCGGGGCAAGGTGAGGACTCTTCGCACCCGGGGAGGCCACGGTTCGGGGCCGTGAAGTTGAGGTGGTGGTGATGGATTTATTTTCGATGTTGGACATGTTGCCTTTGTGATGGATCTAGTTTCGATGTTGGACATGTTACATTTCGTTTGGATGTTGGACATGTTTAATTTCATTTGGATGTTGGACTATATGTGTGAATTTGTGATATATGTGGATTATATATGTGGATTTGTGAAATATGTGGATTATATATGTGAATTGGTGATATATGTGGTCTATGATATATATATGAATGCTTATGGTATATGTATATGTTGATGGAGGCTGTGAATAGAATCAAAAAAAAAAAAAAAAAAAATCTCCCGGCTTTGCCGAGTGCGGCACTTTCGGCAAAGCCGGGGACCCCCGCGGCAGGAATGGCAGATTTGCCGAGTGCGAGCTGGCACTCGGCAAAATGACCATAACTTTGCCGAGTGCCGGTGCACCGCACTCGACAAAGTGCATTTTTGGTTTTTCGTAAAATAATTACTTTGCCGAGTCTTTGGGATACGGCACTCGGCAAAGTTTCAAAAAACAAATCTTTGCCGAGTGTTAGGCGTTCGGCACTTCGCAAAGAACCGTTCCATATTTAACGGTCGGCGTCGGGTTCGCCGAGTACTGACATGGCACTCGGCGAACCCTTCGCCAACTGCCAGTTTTGGCACTCGGCAAAGACTTCGTTTGCGAGTCAATCTTTGCCGAAAGTGGGGTTCGCCGAGTTTAGCGGTCGGCAAATCCTTTGCCGAGTGCAAAACTGTCTTTGCCTAGTGCTTATGCACTCGGCAAAGCCACCGTTTCCTGTAGTGTTGATGATCTTTAAATCCATTGTGAAACCATAAAAAGCTCTTGCTGTATAAATAGATAAATAGCTTCTATAAGTTCATATTTATTTATCATCATATAATTTGGATCCCTTTAGGTTACATTATCACAACTATTTTGCCTAAGGCAATAAAAATCAGAAAATTATAAACCAGACAATTGTAAAATGTTAACCAAAAGGAAAGAAGATTTCTAGCTTCTAGGGAGGAAGATTTCTATCTTGGTTCCAGTCAGATAATTAGCGGACTACTCTAGCTAGAGCAGAAAATGAGTTTAGCAAATCATACATATTTCAGTTTCAAAAAATGAGTCTAGCTGGTGTAGCAAATTTCATTTTCAGTTAGCAGACTGATCCAACTTTTTTAGTTTTCGCACCTGTTTAGCAAATCACATATGTACTAAACTTAAAAAAAAAAAAACACTACATATTGGGTTTAGATACATCCGTGCCAGATATTCCATTGCTTTCAACGCTAAAAATCACATATAGCAACTTGAGCATTACAAAACACGCATGCCGTGACTACTGCTTTTTCAGAAAACACTACTGCTCATGATCACTAAGCCATTTAGCGGCAGCCTCCCTAAAAGCTTCAGAAAAGAGCTAGCAGCTCATGATCCCTGTTTTAAATAGTGGGCTAAGCCATTTAGCGGCAGCCTCCCTAAAAGCCTATTTAGCGCTATAGCGAGCTATGATAGCGGGCTAAGCCATTTAGCGGCTAAGCAAAAAATATGCCAAACATTATATAATTTTATACACATAATAAAGATAAAAACATAGATAGTTCAAAGTCTTACTAATACATTACATCAAAGTAGTTTGTAGTTCATACATGATACATCAAACATCATCACATAGAGAAATACATGAGTTCTAATACCTTGAGATGAGATTTGGGCCTGCCAATCAATTTGGACCAACGGAAATCAGCCCAATATCTTATAGCGCGCTAAATGAGCTGCAGTTTAGCGTTTTTAGCGCGCTATTAGCAGCTAATAGCGGCAAATAGCGTTTAGCGCTAAAATGGCAATAGCTTAGCGTTACCCTGCCCGAGCGCTATTTAGCGCTATAGCGGGACGCTATAGCGCGCTATTTAAAACAGGGCTCATGATTCAGGGTCAAATTGCATAATCTCAATGAAAAAAGAGGGTGCGGTTTGCAGGTTGATTGGCTCAAGTAGTTGGAGAACTTCAAGACATACCTACTGGCCTGCTGCTCAGCTCCTACAGTCGTTGTCTCGCCGGTGGCCACGTCCGCCGCTGCTGCCGGTGTGTATCGCCCAACTTGCACGGAGCCACGAAGAACACGGGAGAGGATGGGGCGACGCGGCACGGACAGGATCACCGGACGGGGATTTGGGAGGCGAACTGGGTACTACGATGCAGGAGGGGCGGCGGCACAGGAGAGGATTGTGCGACGCGGCACGGACAGGATCACCGAACGGGGATTTGGGAGGCGACCTGGGTACTACGACGCAGAGGGGCAGCGGCGGCCGTTTTAGTTAGGCTGCGTAGACCCTGGGCAAAGCACGAATAGGGTTATGTCCTGCTCACATCTGTTCAAGAGCCCGAGCGGAGGCTGAAAACAGCTACACTGCTCACATCTGTTTGAATCTCCTTGTTTTAGTTACGCTACGGTGGGGTAGGGAAAAAATAAATATAAGAATAGCACACGGACGGCACAGGGGGTTAAAAATAGCACACGGACTTTAGAGCCTGAGCGGAGGCTGAAAACAGCTACACGGCGCGCTGCAACACTTCAGATACAACAACATTACTCATGTGTCGCTGCTGCGTTGCCTGGAACAGATACATTAAACGTTGCTAGGTATCCGTTGTTACATGGGGGTTTCTCTTACATTGTAGAGATCCTATAAATCTTAACAATGCATGTTGCAGTAGAAGGAGCGCATCCAAAATTTGGCAAGTGGCTGAAAAGTGTACTGTAACATTTTTCTTTTGTTTGTGGTAATTGTTGTCCTATCATGGGCTAATTAGGCTCAAAAGATTTATCTCGTAAAGTACATCCAAACTGTACAATTAGTTATTTCGTTTATCTACATTTAATGCTTCATGTATGAGGCAAAAGATTTGATGTGACGGGTAATCTTTGGAATTTTGTGGAACTAAACACAGCCTATATATATACTACAGCCTGTATCATTCAGAAACGACGAACAAGAGTGGTGATCGATCGATCGATCCTGCATCGGCTGCGTGGGATCGACAGTCGCGCGGTGCAGTGCCAGTGAATCGTCGTCAGTACGATGCAGGATACAGCTAGCGGCCGGCGTATCTGCTGAAGACAGCGCGCGTATCTGCTGCGTTGCATTGATCCGCTGCATGGTACTATCATCAATCCCGATCCGATCCCCGGCCACCTGGCGCATCATCCAGTCTTTGATTTGCGGGTTGATGCGGGTGGACCGGTGGATTTGCATCATCACCTAAATTAAAAGTCATCCACCGGCCGGCCACATCATAAAAGGCAGGAGCCTGTTTTTAATTTGCAGGCGGGCCAAGCAGGTTGGCCTGCTGCATCCCTCCCTCTGCAGGTTGGCAGGGGAACGTGGTATCTGTATTCGAGCACCCCCGGCGGATCGGACGCCCGCCGGAGGAAGGCCCAAGGAAGGTGGCCATCCACGGTCCGTGCAGGTGCAGGGTGGGCTCCTACGCGCCGGGCTGAAACTGAAACAGACCGGTGGTCCGACATGCATGCTTGACTTCATTTCGTCTCCTGAAACAGAAACAGACGGGTGTGGTCGTGGTGGTCGCTCCCACAGCCGCGTCGATCGTTTGTTTGCTCAGCCTCAGATCTAGCCGCGTCCTACGTCGTCGTACTCACTTTGCAATTTGCATGAATAATTTGCATGACCGACAATTCAATCAATTTGCATGAATAATCTACATCAATATATACCACAGGTCCCCTAAATTATATTTTAATCATTTGTTTATTTTATATTATACTATATTATTGATATTTATGAACCTATGATAATTGAATACTACATTTAATTACAAATCTAACAGTGTCGAAATTTTCCAATTTGCATTATAAGAATTGAATTTTTTACTCAAATATTGGTCAAAGATTTAAAGTTTGATTCTTGATATATGTGTGCGCCTTATTAAAAAATAGAGGGACTCATCTATAAATTGAAGACTTATCATATTTTTAATTGCTTATATGCCGAATTGAATTGAGTAGCAAATTTTTATAATTCTTTACTGAGTTGGTAAATAGATTTTACCAAAAATACATGTGACGGCACACCCTTTGACAAAATCCTATATCCTCCACTGATTGTTGCTGGCTAGATCTTCAGCTTCGGCTAGCCAGGTCTCGGTACGATGGAGTTGCTAGTTGGATTGTTTTTTTTTTTTTTTTGACCATGTTGGCTTAGTGTGAACAAGTGGATGGTAGTTGTCGGTCTTAATACCGAAGTGGTCGAAGTTTTTCGGGCTGAGCGATGCACTCTGCCTAGTTGTATGGTTTTTTTACTCAGTTTCTACTCAAAAACTAGGTCGGCACTTGTCTTTTATTTTTCTTCGTCTAATAAAAATAGTGGCACATTTTTGCCATCCCGTTGAGAGAAAAAACTGAGAAACACCACCACCATGGTTTGCTAACCCCACATGAAGCAAAAAGTGCAACTAATTAGAAAGGAAAACAGCGTGAAACCACATTGCCAAACTTGAATACATACCTACTAACACTTTACCCTAGATTCCTAGAACATTAAGCTTGCAGCACAAGCTCCTTGAAAGATAACAACCTCACTATGGACTACGTACAACATAATTTTTAGTTGTCTTGCATTGTAGCACATTGCATCTTTCGGCGCTCTATTGCACTGGATTTTTTGGGCAGAGACGCCTTGCAAGTTCGAGCTCTCCATCTTCCCCTTACGATGCTTATATGAACCACCCGGCCCTTCCCGTCTTGGTGCTTTAGCAGTAGTTTTAATTTTGTTCAGCACGTGAACAGATATAGAACAGACACGTAATGTAGCAAGACCTGCCATATACAGGAGATAGACTTCATCAACCTGTATTTTTTTTCTTATAATATATATGTGGGCTTCAAAAACCAATACCATCTCAGAACCACTTCAATTTCTTTAGAGTTTGAGAATGAAATAGGATGGGTGATATATAGTCCTTTGGATGATTAATTGCATCACGCGTGCGCGATCAAACACACCATACCACATTATTACCACTAACGAGCATGCATGAATGGATACAATACGTAGGCGAAGCAGATCGAAGTTTGATGAATAGAAGAAAGAGTATGCATGCATGTGGCCAAGTGAACGTACGTACAGTACTGGTGGTGCATGGAGGACGCCTGAAATTGCAAATCAATTAAGTTTGCGAGCGATCCACGGCAACAATGTCGTCGAGGTCGTCGTAAATCTTGCACTACTCCTTGTAGCATTTGTGCCTGATCATGTGCGACGTACGGTTTGAGCTAGCGGCGGTGATCTCGATCGGTGGAGCAGGTCGGGCATACAGCTATGGGCTCCCAGTTGGTGGCGGCGGAGGCGGGCCAAAGGTTGAAGAACTCCCATACCTTGGAAGTTCGCCTCCCCTGTGATGAGGGGGTGCCTGGCTCTGGCTCAGGCTGGCTGCTGCTGCTTCGCTTGCTGGCCATGGCGTTGCTATTGGTACGGTGCTTTTGAATATTGTCGGTGTTTTGGACCGTCGTCATAAAACCAACGAGTAATATGCTGCGCGTCCCTAGGCCTAGATGGTGATGCGAGGAGGACACAGGGAGTTTACACTGGTTCGGGCCGACGCCGGCCTTACGTCCAGTGTGCAGGGTAATCGTGTTCCTTGCACCGGAGTGCTTGTGGTAGGGGGTACAAGCTTAGGAGAGAGAGAGGCCGGAGCCTCAAGTCTCTGTGGCGTGCATGGTGGATTTGATTGGGCCGGAAGCCAATATCGTGTGAAGTCAAGGCGTGGAGTGCTATCCCCCACCTATGCTACCTCCGGGCTTCCCTTTTATAGGCACAAGGGTGAGCCACCGATTACATCCGTTCTAAGTGTCTGGCAGATACGTGGCGAGGTACTCCCATGCTTGAGTCGTGACTGGCGTAGCGTTCGTACTTGTTGACGTGGAAAGGGTGTTGCCTGCTCCGCGTCGCCTTTATGGCGACCATCTGGTCCGTGCCGAGGGGTGTGAGTCGCCAGGGTGAGATTGGCCGAGGCCGATTGCAGGACGCCGAGGTCCTTGCTTCTGTCGAGGGGGTCTCTGCCGGGGATGGTGGTAACAGTGCCCGAGAGCCGTGGCGACAGTGCCCGAGGGTACTCCGTCGTGGCTGCAGTAACGCCCGAGGCCTTTGATGATGGGCGTGCGAGGCGACGTTGCAGGGGTAGCAATTGGAATAGTGTCCGGTAAAGCGCGAACTGTGCTTAGGGGTCACTTCCGAGGCCTGGTGATTGTGTCACAGTGGGATGTGACCCCCATCAGTCAGTCGAGCAGGAATCTGGCGGTGTCAGGGAATCCCGGGCGTCAGTGTGCATTCAATGCGCACGATCCTGCTGACGTGGCCGCCCGTCTCCCCAATCCGCCGAGGGGGTAGAGCGAGAAGAGGGGGGGACCTCGCATGAGTCGGGATAGACCCTCCACCCGAGAGGGGGGCCTCACGCTGGTTTGCTTGGCCCCTGGCTCCCGCGGGCTCTCGGGTGATTATGTTTCGGGGGTCATTGGCCCTCGACCACGTTTTGGGCGTAAATTACTTTATGATTGATGCGTTCCGGGTGCCATTTATTTTGGTACCCGAAAGTAGCCCCCGAGCCTTCAAGGGGACGGGTTGTCCCATCGAAGGATCCAGTGTTGATGTGTTTGTTCGCTGTGTTCGGGGTCTTGACGGCCACTTCGTATGCTGGTTCCGGTGGGTGTGCGGCGAGCGCACCGCCGGCGTAGCCCCCGAGCCGTCGGGGGAGTGGGAACACTCTTCTGAGGGTTTTTTTCTTGCCGAGTCGTAGCGTCGCCGGGGCTGCCTTCCCAGCGGTTTTAGTGTCTTCGGGTGATGTCAGCCTGGGGACGCCGCGTGACGTAGGTGGGGATGCACGTGGCCATCATCGGTTTGGCGCGCGGGTTTCGAGGCCGGCGCGGATCACCGACTTGAAGCGTCGCGCCGTTTCGACTTTCCTGCTGGAAGACGAAATGTCGCTCGTCACCTATATATTGTCGCCCGGCCGTTCGGGCGCCTCCCACTCTTCGTTGCTGCGCTTTTCTTCCTTCCCTCGCCGTCCTCCTTGTTTCTTACGCCCGATGGAGAGCGGTGGGGTTTTTGGCGCCAGGAGGTTCGGTGGTGGCCGTCGCTTACCGATGGCACGCCTCTCATCGTCGGGGGCTATGTCCGCGTCGCCGCTGGGATTCCCATCGGCCGTGAATGCCGCGGTTGAAACCACGGTCGACGCTCCCGCCCGGCTCCGGTCGTCTTCCCTACGGATCCATTCCAGGAGCTTCGCGGGCACCTAGACGCGGTGAGGGGGGCGGCGGGAGCATCGACGGCCGTCGTTGACGTCTTGGAGCAGCACTTGGGGATGATGCGTCTCCATTGCGAGAACGCCGACCGCAATGCCGGTGAGTCCTCTTGGCTTCTTTTCGGCGTCTTGTTGGTTGACATTTTCCTGATCCGGTTTCTTTGCCTGTTTCAGCCCACACCGCGGAGGCGGAACAGCTGAGGGGCCAGATGCGCACCGTGGCCCTCCGCTGCCTCCATCTCGGCGCGGTGACGGGGATCGCGATGTCGGAGTCCTCGACGGGCGCCGACCAACCTCGAGTGACGGGGTTCTATCACGGCGACCACCGCGACGCACGCGGACGCCATTCACCACTACTCCGTGGCAGCCGACGCCGTGGTGGCGTCGACCGACATCGACGCCGTCATTGCTGAGGAGATGGAGGTCACGCCCTGATTCTTCGCCTCCAAGATGTAATCACACACACATATATATCTATCTATGTTCGTGAGTGATGATCTTAACGGAAGGGTAGAGCAGTTCGTCCTTGTCTTTTGTAGGTTTAGGCAGTTTTGACTCCGTCTGTTTCCATTGATGTCGATTGTAAATGTAGCATCTCGAGCCCCGGTTTCCGTCGGGTGCGCGGCAAGCGCACCCGGTGGGTGTAGCCCCGAGGCCTCGAGGAAGTGTATCACTTTCCCGAGGGCTTAATCTCGCTTAGTTTGCTCTGTTGATTCCCCGCTGGGAGCGTCGTGGGCCGCGCTAGGATAGCCCCCGAGCCCTTGCTCGTGCACGGGAAACGATCAGGGGTACTCGCGTCTTTTTGTTTCGTCCCTCGGACTATCTCTCCGCGAGAAGGGGGTGCGGGCACAACGGTCTCCTCTCGTTGGTTGAGGCCATTACGTCTCGGTGGGCTACTAACGAGTGAGTTCAAATGGAGGTCCATGCCGGGTTCGATAGGGGTTGGCCACGTAGGTTTGCCGAGGGGGTCTTTGGATTTGTTTGTTGAGATCCGAGGGCTCGACGCCTCCCTCATCAGGATCCCACACAAGACTGCATAGTTAGCTTCGAACGCTTCATAGGGTGTCCCGAGCATCCGATTGCTCGGGGCGTGGCCATGTAACGGGCACACTGTTGCCGCTTGTTAACGTTAATATTAAATAATCAACTAAGCATAGAAAATGGCATAAATGAATATCAACATAGACTTAGGGGTTTGCTACTAATGAGTTCCACAAGTTTTGGTGTTTTGTTTATTTTAGAGAGTGATTCGGAGAACGATTACAATTGGGCCAAATCTACAAGATAAATGGGCCTTGACATCTAGTCCTACAAGCACCAAATAAAGAGAAGCCAAATGCCATCACACAAGACGATGTCAAATGATGGATTTGAGTACACCACTGCGACGGGCTCGTCAAGGCGATCGAAACGGATATATCATTTGCTATATTTGGAGTTGAGAATGAGAAGATATGAATTTACAAATAATGGAATATTCTAGAAACAAGAGTCAGGGATTAATTGGGCCTAAACCAGAATTTGGCCCATAAAGGCTATGTGCATTATAATTAGATATGGTGGAAGGTTTAGTACCATATTGCTTGCTAAAGGTGGAGGGAGGCCGGGGAGACCCCTATATATGTAACCCTAAACCCCTAGGAGCCATGTACCCGATTGACTTGAGAGTTGTCCCATGAATGGATGGCCTCTCGTTAATATTAGAGAATTAGGTTTAGATATTATAATGTAGTAGAATAGATCTACTAGAGAGTTAGGGGAGAGCGGGGCTGCGTTCGGTTACGGAGAAGTCTTCGGCGTTTGGTATGTCTTTGTATCTTTTCATTGTAAGACTTATGCTTTAATATATTTATCTTCTCTAGTTACTTTTATGCCTTTCATTTATTGATTAGAATATAGTTGTTATATATTTGCATGGGATCTTCGCCGCATCGAGTCTTGTAGTTATAAATTGTGACTAGAGTAGTAATTAATAGTGTAGACGTGGTGTCTAGACTAGAGGTTACCTTAGATTGCACCCGGTCCACGGATAGTTGTGGTAGGGGTGGTAGTGTAGGTCCGATGGCCGCGTATTCCACCACGTTCGGATTGGTGTTGTAGGACCGTAGTCGGAGCTTCCTAGCCCCCTTCTCATCCCTTTCCGCGGCTAGTGTTCGATGTCCCGAAGTGCTCTTATATGATCGCTATACCTTTTCATGCTTCAGTTATCATAGAACCAAAGTACTAGAGAAGAATACAGGAACCTAGATCTCTCCCGTTGTCCTCTCGACCTAGCTATCTATTCTATATTATAATATTCTCCGGGTTATGTGCCATTAATTATCTTATCAAATATCATTTACCCCTCACTTTAGTTTAGTTGGTATAATAAGTTAGTAGATACATGATGGTAATTTATCATAGTCTTTACCCTTGCTTCCCGTGGAAAATATAAATAACGATACTCTGGAATACTCGGGTAAAAGCTACAATGGTATATGTTCGAGGCGCTATGAATCCTTTATATTATTTTTGCACTTAATAAATACCAACACACACCCATTGACGCCTGACGACTCTTTTATCCCGAGGTGGTGCCGAAACCCCGAGGGCCGGCCTTGAACCTACGGATTGTAGTGGGCCCAGGAGCCCGTATTTCGTCGAGGGGTGAGGCCTCAACGGATACTTTACCGCGTGGTTATTGGCGAAATCTCCGCAACGGATCTCTTGCGTTTAATGCGCCTGGTGCGGTTGCCGCCTCGTCGACTTCGCTCCTCCCCCTATAAGTCTGGAACCACCGCCTAACGCGGTGATATTTGCTAGGGGACTGGGTTGGCCTTTCGGGGAAGTGTGCAAGCCCCGTTGGGGGTTTCGTACTTCTTACTTGCCTGCTCGGCGGACGCGTCCGGGGGCTGTAACCCCCAAGGCTCCAGGAGGGCTCAGGGTGTATTTTGGCTTTTAGCCAGCTCATGTATTCCGGACGGCGGTGTGAAGTCTATCTACGAGCCCTTGCTCGCGCAAAGGTCCGATCGGAGGCACCCTTGTCTTTAACATTCGACCCTCGGACTATCTCTCCGCGAGAAGGAGGGTGTGGGCGTGCACGGTTACCCTCGGCGGGCGAACTGGGCATGCTCCATGAGCTGCTAGCAGGTTGGTTCAAGTGGACGTCCGTGCCCCGTTCGGTAGGGGTCGGCTCGCGGTCTGGGGACACATCCTTAATCATGCCGCACGGGTTTGTCGAGGGGATCTTGGGGTCCATTCGTTAGGGCCCGAGGGCTCGGCGCCTCCCTCGTTGGGATTCCTCACAAGACTGCCTGGTCGGCCTTGAACGTTCCTTAGGGTATCCCAAGCACTCGGTGGCTCGGGGCTAGGCCATGTAACGGACATACCCACTGGAACCCCGACTCTTTGTCCTGAGGCGACTGTCGAAACCTTCACGGGCCCAGCCTTCAAACCTCTGGACCGTAGTGGGCTCAGGGCCCAGTTCTTGCCGGGGGTTTCCCCCGGCGGGCTTTTACCTTCTACTTCATGGGGCGACACGTCTTTTCGCTTGTTGGCGCGTGCGGGACAAGTGGCGTGGGCATGCCTTCTTAGGCGGTATTCTCGGGAACGTGGGGGTGTCATAAAGATTGGCGGGACAGATGTGACGGGATAAGACTTACCGTACGGCAGCATGTCATGGCGCTACGATGGATCTGGGCATTAAATGCGCTTGACTCGGTTGCCGTCCCCCTGTCACTCCCTCCTTGTCTTCTAAGTCCAAAGTCATCTCTCGAGTGGAGTTGGTTGCCCTTATTGCCGTCCTTAGCCTCCCTCGTGCTGCTGTTGTCGCCGCTTCATCTTCATAGCGTCCCGATATCATGTGCTTGACGCCGACACGTGGCCGCGTTCCACCGTGGTGGTGGGAGAGTTGCAGGCGCTCGTCGAGCCGGTTTATGCGCGCCCTCACGCATTATTACCAGGTGGAGCTTCAAAACTTCACCCCTAACTCCGTTGCCATGCGGCTATCTTCACTTCCGTCTGTGAGGGGTACTTGGGGATCCCAGTCCACTGGGATCTCTGGAGGCATCTGTTCAAAGCGGAGCTCTTCACGGTCTCGGTGGAAAAGGGGTACCGTCGCGGCGGACGAGCCGGGCGGATGTGTCCTCTAGGTTCGGGATTCATCACGGTACATCTCGGCCAAACAAACAACGTCGAATCGAGGGTGGCAGCCTAGGTGGTTTTACCTGCGCAACGACGCTCCTGGTTTTCCGCCTTATACTGGTAGAGTGATCTCTGCCCGGCCGGAATCTTGGTGCCGGGGACCTCCGGCGGAAGTCGTTCCATGGCTCCAACCACTTCTTCGGGTGCTATTGGAGCTTCGGGATTTCAATCTTTCCGCCGTGATCGTCGCCGCCTATTTTCACCGCCGGCGGGTGCTCCCGTTGATGGGGGCGTCGGCCGCGTCTTGACCGGATCTTTGGATGGCTCGCCGGTTGAGGGGAACCGGATGTCGCCCGATCCCCTGGACGCGGCGGAGCTCCTTTCCCGTGTCGGGGAGTTGACGGGTGTGGATGCCGAGATTGGAGATCTGGCTAGTCCTGTCATGCGCCCGGTCGAGGGCTCCTTTGACCTGGTTCGAGTTTCTCGTTCGTCATTTGCTTTCCACCCCGCCCCATTTCATCGTCCGTCTTGACTATTTTTGCATTTGTTTCCAGGAGCTTTCCGAGATTGAGCCCTCGCCTCCCCCAGTCCCGGAGGACGCCGATGCGACGCTGTCCGGGTGGCTGCGGCTAAGGCCCAGGAGCCCGTTCTTGACGCCCCTCCCCCTCCCAGGCCGTTCGAGGCGTCCTCATCCCGGAATGTCACCGGGGGGTCCCGAGGACGGGCGCTCCTGCCAAGGGCGCGGTCGCGGTCGAGGATATGGGTGGGCTGCTGCGTCCCCCCAGGGGACTCTTCTTGGGTGGGAGGACAGCCGCCATTAGAGGCTTCCCCGAGGGGTTCGTCCGGATCGAGCCTCGGTCCCGTGCGAGGCCGACAATTGGCCGATCGAGGTATGTTGTGTTTGCCTTTCTCCGCCGCCTAGTGGTGGTGACTTACGACCGTGTGTCCTTGGCTCTGCTTCAGAAGCGGATCACGGAGGACGGACCGTCCCTCGTGCCCGTGAAAGCCCTTAGGGTGGCGGGTCGGATCTCGGCGAAGCGGCCAGCCCAGAGGTTCGCACGCCGCCATCGCGCGCCATCACGGAACCGGGAGTGGCCCGAGATTGGTCCGAAGCGGGGACTGGGGGCCGCGCCCGCTCCAGCCGAGACACTGCGGGCTCCGCCCTCATCCCTTTGTCCTTTGTCGGTGCTTGGGGGAGGGCATTCCGTCGTGGGGCGATTTGCGGCGTTGAGAGACACCCCGGTCGTCGTGGCTCACGACGGGGTCGTGGTAGCGGTCGCTCTGCATTCTTTGGCGGTTGGTGCCTCTGCCTCCGAGGTTAGTGAAGGGATGGCGGGCCCGCACTTACCAAATGCGCTGGGGGAGGGCTCGAGGCGGCAGACGCCTCCCGTGGTTGGCGGCGGATGCCGGGCGCGCAGACGGTAAGTGGCACCCTTGTTCGGCCTCTGGCGAGGCATAGAGGTGGCCAGTGTTTGTTGTCGGGTCGTTCGGCTCGGCGCTCCTCCCTCGGGGATCCCTGCCACTAGACCCTCGAGACGTGGGCGAGGAAAGACACTGGGCTGTCTTTGAGGGGCTTCGTCGGCGTGCCCAGCACTCCCTCGAGGCTTTGGCAAAAGTCATTGGCCAGGACATGGCCGAGGCTGTGCAGGTGATTCCTGGACGTCCCTTGGTTAGTTTTTCCTTTGGTAACGTTTGTTTGCCTCCCACTTATCCCTCTTTTTCTAGGAACTGGTGGGAAGGGCTTGGACAAGGTCTGCCTTTGTCCGTGGCGCGCAGGACGCCACGAACTGCCAACGTGAGAGGGCTATCCGTGCTAAAGAGCAGTTGTCCCCGTCTGCGTGCCGAGGTGGCCCAGCTAAAGTTGGCTCAGGATGACCTTCGGTCCGAGGTTGCCATGGTGCGAGGATGGGTGGCCTCCCTCTCGGGTCGGGTCGAGGCGCTAGAGGCAACGTTGGCTCGGGCGGTTGCTGAGAGGGATGAGGCCCAGGCCGACGCCTTGAGGCTTGGTGGGGTAAGTCAGAGCTTGGCGGGGGACCTGGAGACGATGAAGGTCGTCTTTCGGGCTCGCGCGGCCACTCTCGCCAAAACCTCAAGGCGGGCGCATGATGTAGAGGCTTCCGCCGCCTGGTGGTTTAGGCAAACCGAGGGTAAGATCCTTTCCCGTCTTCGTCTCCGGACGACGTTCCTTCATTGGGTCTACCCCGGATTTTGTCCAACCCCCGCTTTCGGCCTTCTATGGAGCAGCGGCTGCGGAGGCAACTAGATGGCGCAATTTCCACGCCGATTCGCCGGATCGCTTCGATCTTTGAAGTGGCCGAACATCGCGCCCTTCGTGGTGTGGTGGTCTCGGTTTGCGATGTCTTCGGCGCCCCGTGATGGCGTGGACGGAGCCTCGCACCGACGCCGCATGAGTGCCTTGGTTGGCCGATGCGTGGTCGGCTTGTGGACGCCCTCCACACCGGGTGAGGCGAAGCTGGCTGTCATCCGCTCTCACTATCGCGGGCTTGAACCTTGCACGGATTGGCGAGGGCGGGTGCCGGACGACGATGACGGGAAGGCGGCGAGGGCTGCGAGCGCATTCGAAGAGGTTGACGCAGCCGGGGCGCCGACGCACGCATGTTCGAGGAGGATCCGTGCTCGTGGCCGCCCGACGATTTCGCCGACGCTACCGGGCGGAGACCCCTCCGAAGCTCTCCCGATGGTCCGCGGCCGTGGGGCGGCGGCCGAGGCCGGGCGCTTTGAGGTCGCTAGGGCTCCGCCAGACTTTGGCCATTCTTCCTATTGCCATGGCGTCCTCCTTGGGGGAGGCCGAGCCGTTGCTACTTGATCGCGACGCGTGATAATCTGCGCCAAAGTGCCTTGTAAAGTTCGGCCTAGACTTAATATCGGGTCTATCGGCCCGTGGTATTTCCGGCCCGTGATCGTGTGTGTGGGTTTTTTTTTTACTATTTTTATTCTTTTACTCAAGCACTTGAGGGTTTTTGCCTGGATCCTAGCCCCCGAGGGGAGGCTGTTTCTGCTGGTGGTAGGGCGGGTCTCCCCTCTCGCGCACGGGCTTGTGCGTATTTTTCCGGATAGGAATTTTTCACTGCTTTGCCATAGCGATAGAAGTACAAGGGTTCGGAAAATATTCTTGGAGGGAAAGCATCATAGCTGCTCTATTGCCATAACCTTTCCTTCGTTGTCGGCGAGCTTGTTTACTCCCGGCTTTGACACTTGAGCGACGGGTCCCGCTGCGATCGGATCTCGCTTGTGGCGCCTCCCGCGAAGTTCTCGGTGCTTGCCTTAATGCCCAACCGCCCACCCCGAGCTCGCGCGAGGTTGGTCCCGCCGGGCGGCGACGTCGCCACGGGCTTCGCCCTTCCGGGGGCTGTAGTCATCCCGCCGTTCCCGCCCGGGGCCTTCTTCTTTTTTTGTTGTCGCCGTTGGTGGGGGGGGCTGCGCGGGGCAGTGGTACCCGAAGAGGTCGCGCTCCTCAAAGGTCTGCTCTGCGAGTCATCTGAGGTGAGGCTCGGCGTCGTGTTTCGGCCCCCTGCCGATGGAGTCAATGAGGTTCAGGGTCACGAGCCCGGGTCCTCCTGCGGCTCTGACCTTGTCTACTTGGTGTACTCGTCCGTGGACCTGCTCGGCGAAGCTATCGAGGCGTGCTACAGAGGTTTCGGCATCAGCGAGGGCCTTTGCTCGCCTGACGCTCTCCACATCGCACATGTGCGCGTGCTGGGGCGAGGAAGTGATGGTGATGACTCCCCTCGGGCCTGGCATCTTGAGCTTCAGGTAGGTATAATTGGAGACCGCCATGAACTTGGCGTAGCACGGGCGCCCGAGCACGGCCTGGTAGGCGCTTGGAAAACCTACCACCTCGAAGGTGAGGACCTCCATTCTGTAGTTGTCTGTTGAGCCGAAGTAGATGGGAAGGTCGATTTGTCCGAGGGGGTAGACGCGCTTGCCAGGCGTGATGCCGTGGAACGGCGAACCGTGGCGCCTGAGTTGGGATAACTTGATCCCCAGGAGGCCTAAGGTTTCTGCGTATAGGACGTTGAGGCTGCTTCCTCCGTCCATCAGGACCTTGGTGAGCTGGGTGTGGCCGATAACCGGGTCTACCACCAGGGGATATTGCCCCGGGTTGACCACCTGGTAAGGGTGGTCGTTACGGTCGAAGGTGATGGCCGAGGGAAGGACCACTCCAGGTAAGCCGGGGCGGCTCCCCTGGCGACGGGGCCCTCCTGGTGGTTTCGCCTGCGTTGCCGGGCCATGAGGCTCACGGAGGGCCCTCCGAAGATCATGAGGCAGCACCCGTCGTCGGTGAGGAGGTTTCCCAAAGGCGATGCCCCAACCGCCTCTCCCTCGGCGTCGACGTTGGTGGGTCCGCCCAGGAGGGCGAGGAGCCGCTGCCTTGGTCCTTGGCATAGCACCCGCTGAGGAGCTTCCGCCGGGCCTACGTCGGCAACATTTGAATTGACAGCGCTAGAGAGCTCCGCGCGTAGTTCGGAGAAGCGGCGAACGTGGTCGTGGAGGGGCTCTTCTAGGGCTTGCTCGCGCCTCGCAGTCCCCGATCCTCTTCACGCGAGCACACGCGCCCTCTTGGGTCGTGGAGCCGCCCAACCCGCACCGTGCCCTTTCGCTGATGCCGAGGTCATGCCCCGGCCTTGGTCCCCGAGGGAGGGACGGTGCGGCGCCGCTTTGCCGCCACCCTCGCTGCTCTCGATAGCGGCCTTGACGGATTTGCAGGCGCCGTCCTCGTCGTCGGAGCTAGCGCTGGTGAGGCAGAAATCCCACGAGGCCATGAGCTGCCGCATGGTGTCAGGGTCACGGCACTCGGAGGGGTCCAGCTTGGCCTCCGCGCGGAGGCTCCCAGGGGTTGAGGAGTCTGACGTGGCGTTGAGCAAGTCGAGGGCGGCTTTGTAGGAGGTGCTCGGGAAGGCCGCGTGGGGACGCCAGCCTTCGCCCCGGCACGGACGACGCACGCTCGCGCGGGTAGGGCGGCTAACGCGATCGGCGACGCGATCGCTTCCCGCGGCCGCCAGCCCCGACCGAAGTGGCGGCGTGACTGCGGCAGTTGATGGGGCTCCCGGAGCCTCGGGCTGCTTCTTTTTGCCGAGGGTCAGGTTGAACAGGCCCTCAGCGAGAGATTCGGTGACGGTGGCCGAGTCGGTGGTGCTGTCGCCGGGCGCGGCATCCGTCAAGACTTGTGTGCGTCCTGTTCGGCGGGCACGGCGAGAACGGGGTTGAGGGGCACCTTCCCCCGGCGGGGTGGCGCGTCCGGGACTCCGGGCGGGAGGAGGACCATGTCGTGGCCCACGCCCAGAGACACGAACTCCAGGCTCCCAAATCGGAGAACGGTGGCCTCCGGTAGTGGCTGGAACTGTTGGTGATTGTTAGCCGTCTAGGATCCTTTTGGAAGGGTGATCGACGCGCAGCCCCCTACCTGGCGCGCCAATTGTCGGTGTTTTGGACCGTCGTCCTAAAACTAACGAGTAATATGTCAAGGCCCCTAGGCCTAGATGGTGATGCGAAAGCAGACACCGGGAGTTTATACTGGTTCGGGCCGACGCCGGCCTTACGCCCAAAGGTGCGTGGTAATCGTGTTCCTTGCACCGGAGTGCTTGTGGTAGGGGGTACAAGCTTAGAGAGAGAGAGGCCGGAGCCTCAAGTCTCTGTGGCGTGCGTGGTGGATTTGATTGGGCCGTAAGCCAATATCGTGTGAAGTCAAGGTGTGGAGTGCTATCCCCCCACCTATGCTACCTCCGGGCTTCCCTTTTATAGGCACAAGGGTGAGCCACCGATTACATCCGTTCTAAGTGTCCGGCAGATATGTGGCGAGGTACTCCCATGCTTGAGTCGGGCCGGGCGTAGCGTTCGTACTTGTTGACGTGGAAAGGGTGTTGCCTGCTCCGCGTCGCCTTTATGGCAACCATCTGGTCCGTGCCGAGGGGTGTGAGCCGCCAGGGTGAGATTGGCCGAGGCCGATTGCAGGACGCCGAGGTCCTTGCTTCTGTCGAGGGGGTCTCTCGCCGGGGATGGTGGTAACAGCGTTCGAGAGCCGAGCGGCGCCCGAGGGTACTCCGTCGGGGCTGCGAACGCCCGAGGCCTTTGATGATGGGCGTGCGAGGCGACGTTGCAGGGGTAGCAGTTGGAATAGTGTCCGTAAAAGCGAACCGTGCTTAGGGGTCACTTCCGAGGCCTGGTGATCGTGTCACAGTGGGATGTGACCCCCATCGCCGGTCGGCGGGAATCTGGCGGTGTCGGGAATCCCGGGCATCGGTGTGCATTCAATGCGCACGATCCTACTGTCGTGGCCGCCCGCCTCCCCAATCCGCCTAGGGGGTAGAGTGAGAAGAGGGGGACCCCCGCATGAGTCGGGATAGACCCTCCACCCGAGGGGGTGGGGGGGCTCGCGCGGGTCGCTGCTTGGCCCTTGGCTCCCACGGGCTCGGGTGATTATGTTTCGAGGTCATTGGCCCTCGACCACGTTTTGCGTGTAAATTACTTTATGATTGAGGCGTTGCGGGTGCCATTTATTTTGGTACCCGACAAATATATATAGAGAAGCCTAGCTATATAGGTGCTTAGGATAAATTGAGTGCTGACTACAGCATATTAACGGGTAATAACCTACGGGTCGATCGGGCCGGGCCGGCGAATTATATATCTCCCATTGCATGCAAAATCTGCGGTGATCAGATTTTTCTGGCACGCCCTGGCAAAGCCGATGCACTTGACGACATACTTCGCGCTCTCTCTCTCTCTCTCGTCAGTGCAGTACTGCATCAGTTGCAAGCCCGTTACCTCGATTTATGGACAGTCGAATGATGCATGGACAGTCGCGCGGTGCTGTGTTTAGTCCCAAACTTTGGAACTCCAAACTTTGTCACATCAAATCTTTTGCCTCATGCATAGAGTATCAAATGTAGGTAAACGAAATAACTAATTACATAGTTTTGATGTATTTTGCGAGACGAATCTTTTGATCCTAGTTAGGTCATGGTAGGACAACAATTACCACAAACAAACGAAAAGTACTACAGTACTAAATTCAGTACTACAGTGCATGCGATGAGATTTTACTACTGCATCCGTCCTGCAGGATCCAGCGGAGTATCTGCTGATGACAGCGCGCGTATCTGCTGCATGGCATTGCATCATCAATCCGCGTACAGTACGTCCAACTAAACGCCAGCGCGTATCGTATCGGCTCCTCCGATCCTATCGATCCCCGGCCTGGCTGGCGCATCCAGTCTTTTTTTATTTAATTTGCTGGCGGGTTAGTTGATGATGCGGGTAGTCCACCGGCTGGACACATCATAAAAGGCAGGTGACTGTTTTTGCAGGCGGCCTTGCATGAATACACCATCAAGTAGTTGTTAGTTGTCGGTCTTTGTTCAAAGTTGTTCGGCTGAGTGGTGCACCCTCCCTAGTTGTGTGGCTTTTTTTCACTCGGTTTCTACTCAAAAAACTGGGTAGGCACTTACCTTTTGTCTTTTTTCGTCTAATCAAAATAGCGGCACTCCCTTTGTCGTCCCTTCGAGAAAAAAAACTGAGAAACAACACCACCATGGCTTGCTAGTCCCACATGAAGCAGAAAGTGCAACTAAGAAAGGAAAACAGCGTGAAGGCCATATTTCCAAACTTGAATCCATACCCACTAACACTTTACCCTAGAACATATAAGCTTGCACCACAAGCTCCTTGAAAGATAACAACCTCAATTAGGACCACAACATATATATTTTTAGTTGTCTTGTAGCATCACTGCATCGTGGTCCGCCATTGCACTGGATTTTTTACTACTACGTACTACTACTACTACTACCAAGCTCATTAACCAGTTTAACTGAGCCAATTACATGCACCAATCGATCAAGACCAGAACTTGATGATGGATATGGCGCCGACGATGCCGATACATATGAACCCCGGCCCTCTGGCCGTCTTGGTGCTTTGGCAGTAGTTTTAATTTTGTTCTGCATCACGTGAACAGATATATAGATCAGACTCACGCAATGTATATTAGCAATAAGACCTGCCATATACAATAGATAGATAGTTTTTCTTATAAATATAAATATGTAGGCTTCAAAAAACAATTAATACCATCTCAGAACCACTTTAATTTTTGTAGAGTTTGAGAATGAAATAGGATGCATGGGTGATATATAGTCCTTTTGGATGAATTTCACGCGTGTGCATGCGAACCTCGTACACACTAGACCACATTACCACTGACGAGCTAGCATCGAGCATGCATGAATGGATACAATACAGTGTATATATGTAGGCGAATGAAGCAGATCGAACAGAGACAGAGAGGAGGAAGCTGACGTACAATAAGTTTGATGAGAAGAAGAGAGAGTATGCATGCATGTGGCCAAGTGAACGTACGTACTGATGATGCATGGGGCCGGGACGCCTGAAATCGCAAATCAATTAAGTTTGCGAGCGATCCACGGCAACAATGTCGTCGAGGCCGTCGTAAATCTTGCACCACTCCTTGTAGCATTTGTGCCTGATCATGTGCGACGTACCGTTTGAACTAACGGCGGTGAACACGGTGGAGCAGGTCGGGCATACAGCTATGGGCTCCCAGTTGGTGGCGGCGGAGGCAGGACGAAGGTTGAAGAACTCCCACACCTTGGAAGTTCGCCTCCCCTGCTGTGAGAGGGTGACTGGCTCTGGCTCTGGCTGGCGGCTGCTGCTGCTTCTCTTGCTGGCCATGGCGCTCGTTGCAATATTGGTACGGAGCTTTTGAATTTCATCTGAGTGGTGTGTGTGTGCGCGCGCACCTGTATATATAGAGGAAGCCTAGCTATATAGGTGCTTAGGAATCTGCTGACTACAGCATTAACGGTAATAACATACGGGTTGATCGGGCCGGGCCGGCGAATTATCTGCCATTATTTCATGCAACGGCTGCGATGATCAGACTTTTCTGACACGCGCTAACTGGCAAAGCCGATGCACTTGACTAAGTCGTCCACCAGTAGATGCTTCGTGCTGCATCAGTTGCAAGCCACGTTACCACGACGATCTATATGACCACATTACCACTGACGAGCTGGCCATGGCGCTCGTTGCAATATTGGTACGGTGCTTTTGAATTATATAGAGGAATTGAAGCCTATATATATATATATATATATATATATATATATATATATATATAGACACACACACACACACATACGGCAGGCTTAAAATGCACCCGGGTGCATTCTATGTACAGAATGCACCCAACCTGTCCCAGCGTGCTAATTAAGCAGCTGGGCCACGCCTCCCCAAAGCGCGCTGCCACCTGCTTGCTAATTAAATTAAGCGGCTGGGCCATGCTTCTCCCTACCTCCTTCCCACGACCGGGTACTGAGGGAGTGAGCGCGCTGGCCTGTGGAACTGCCACAAAAGGTCGATTCCATTGGTGGGGATCCTCCCCGGAGGTGAGCAATGGCGGCCTCGCACATCCGGGAGGGCTCACAACTCGCCCTGGTGAAGGCACAAGGCGCCCGCCCGATGTGAGCTGCGGCGGTGGCGCCCGCATCCATCCGCCACTGGCTGTGCGCGCCGGTCGAGGCTACTCGCGAGCGGCAGCCGCTGGCCGGCCGAGGAGCACCAGGGCCCCTCGCGCGCCCCTTGACGGCCGCAGCTGTCCAGAACGCCGGTCCCGCCTGACGTGCGCTGGACCACCCTCCACGCACCGAAGTTGGACGGAGGTGTTGGGGGCGCACGCGACAGCGCCGCCGTGGCGCGCGCCAGCGGACGGGGTGCGGGCCGGAAGGGGCGTCGGTGGAGGGCGGACGCGGTGGGCTCCGGGATGGGAATCTGGTGGAAGGCGGACACGACGCGATGATGGGAGATCCGCGGCGGAGGCTGGGCTGGGGGCGCCGCCGCTGCGCCGATGTGCCGCGGCTGCAGAAGGAGGGTGCGCCGCCCGGTGTGTGGCAGGCCGGGGGAAGGACGTGCGGTAGGCTCGGGAAGAAGGCCGTCGGGTTCGGAGGAGGAAGGCGGTTGTTGAGTCGGGATCGGGTTCGGGAGGTGGGGATTGCTAGTTGGTGCAGCCGAGTCGGAGTGGGCAGGCTGTTGGGTTGGCCTGGGTGCATTCTATGTAGCGAATGCACCCAGGTGCAGTATATACATACATATATATATATATATATATATTGCTTAGGATAAATTAATTGCTGACTACAGCATTAACGGTAATAACCTACGGGTCGATCGGGCCGGGCCGGCGAATTAACGGCAAAGCCGATGGTTGACTTGACTACTAGTCCCCGTTACCACGATCTATATGGTATGGTCCACCCAGGGCCAGGGGCCAGTGAGAGCTGTCACTCCCCGGCCCGCGCGCGGAGAGCCCATCCACACTGCTACTCCGTACGAGCTACCGGCCGCCGGCCATCCACACTGCACCGAGCTGACTGTCGGTCTGATTCATACTACGTATGTCCCATCTGACGTGATCCTCGATCTGTTTGCATGCATGCGTCCGGCCGGTACTAAGTAATAGCCTTAGGCAAAAGTAAGCTCGGGGAAAATGAGCGCACTGTAACACATGATGTCCTCCGATCCCTAGCACGTTGGGGCCAAGGCGTGTCGTCGTATCAACAAACTTTTCTCGACCTTAATACAAAGATATACAAACCTTTTGTGTATTCGAAAAAAAAAAATACAGAGATGGCTTTGTCCATAACACAACACACTCTCGTTTTTGCCTCCAGGACACTACGAAGATGTTGCTTTGGCCACAACACACACCACACCAACTATTTAAATCTTTCCTGGCCTAAGAGAGGGATACATCATAGACATATTTGTGCCCTTGGTGCTCCATTCCGCAGCCTACTTTTTGCATCCTGGGAGTGCAACTTCTTCCAGTCTTGTGCTTCAATTCAGCGTGTCGCTAGATCGATGCTAAGCTCTTGCTCAAAGCCAGCCAGCGATCCATGTTGGATGTTGTCGTTGTCAGCGCGTAGATTGTGCCGAGACGAAAGCGGGCGCCAGCAGGCCGTGCCGCTGGCTTCAGCTTCCCAGATGGCCTGTCTCCCGCCATGCCTGCCCGGTGCCCTCGCGACATTCGCTGCCACAAGCCCGGCCTCCATTACAGGCTTACAGCGCGGCTGCTCCACTTTCGGAACGGCGTTCGCCTTCTGCTGTGCGCTCGTGGCCGCACGCATGCCCGTTGATCCCTGCATCATCGTTGGCGCAACCTTTGAACCACCCATCGGCACGCTTCCCCGCTCTATGCTGCATGCATGGGAGCGAAGGGCACCAAGAGCACAAGGATCCAGGTGGATGTATGGTGATATGGGATCGCCGAGCGTGGTCCACGGCGGCGGCCCGCGGCCGTCATTTCCGTGGTCGCTCCGTGAGATCTGTACCACTGTAGCACAGTACGGCGGTGGTGCCGCCGTGGCCGTATTCCATGCCGACCTCTGGGGGCGCCTGCGACCGCCGGCCGGGCAGGGAAGGTGACACCCATCGCACAATCAATGGCTGTTCCCCTTTTTGCGGTTTTGACTCCACCGCCCAGAGCCACCCCCCCCCCCCCCCACACACACACACACACACCACCCCTCTCTCCCCTATTTATTCCCCTTGGATTCACTCCCAAGCGAAGGACCAAATCCTACGTACCATGAGTGGTGGTAGCAAAGGACCAAAGAGGTCCCCACTCCTGCTTGATGAATTAGGGGTTCTACATCCACCAACAACATGTCAACATGCTTATGGTGTGATATATAATATTGGTGCTAAGTATTTATTAGCTAAGCCAAATTTTCATGTCCACATAAAGCATATTGAAATTGTGTTTACACCAAAAAATGAACAGGTGTCCTAAGGCCCGAGGGTATAAAGATAATGAGAATTAGATGATAAATTTAGCCGATTTGAATCAGTGTCGGGATCGGCTGTTGTTAATAAAAGACGTTGGCAGAATATGGAACGTCAAGGGAAGGCAAGATGTATCGGACTCTAAAGTAGGGGAAGGATTAGGGTCCAAGTTATCTTTTAATTTAGGGAAAAATTCCGTAATAAGTCGTGCTTGAGTCGTACTTCTGCTTTGGTCCCGGATATAAATAGGACCCCAGATGTTGTAATTGGACGCCAACATATATCAAAACAACCTTTCGGCTCATGCCAAACCCTAGGAGTAGGAGTACTGTAGATCTCTTCGAGTTCTTCGACAAACAAGGTTGCATCGGCTGATCGACCTCTTGCTTGCTTGTAAGTACCGTCACGGTTTATATCGTTAAATGTAAGG
>JADLZK010005887.1:0-165799 GCA_015847255.1 Hyparrhenia diplandra
TCTCTTAAACTTGCAAATGCTCCTTATGTTGGAGGACAAATCTGATATCTATAGTGACAGTGTTGGCCTGCAGACAAGATCAACATAGTTAACCAATTACATCAATTATTCTTCATAAGGGTAACAATACTACAAGAAACAAGCATGCAGCAGAATGAACAGAACTAGCATTAGATAGCGCTAGCAAGGTCATCTCTGGATGCAAAATGATAATATCTCAACAGAGAAGGTAGCATAGGTCATCAGTAAACAAAGCTAAGACATGCACAAAAGCCATCAATTGCCAACAAAGGGAACCTGATGGAACTAAAATCCAAATATATAAGAAATTAAAGGCATGAGTTTTTGTTCAGGTACAGAGCTAAGTGATAAAACCAACAAAAAAGGACACTAAAATAATTGCTAGTTCTACATCTCCCTTCTTTATTCCATAATGACCAAAAGCTCAGTGAAGACACCACTTAACTGGCAGACAATGGATATTAGACTAACCTCTTTTTGTAAAGACGAAGTTTTTTGAACCTCTTGACAAGTCCCAAATATTAGCCTTGATCAGTGATACTTGTCGGCTGTCAAAACGTCATTTGTACTACAAGTGTGAAGAAAGGCACACCCTTATATCACCAACATACAGGAATTGCCATCCCATGCGGGATGTCCATGTCTTCCACAGTGGTGCAATCCTTCCACTAATAGCTGCTACCCGCCACTCACCAGCAGTTCCTGTAAAAGGTTCAGTCAGATATGATTGCAAGCTAACATGATTGTTTTTCACAAATAGGCACTTATAGTCGTACCATTGAAACCAAACAAGGCATGCATAGATGAGCCTGATTCCTGCTCTACCTTGGAATGACCCTAATTCTTATAGTTACAAATATTTTCTATGGAAAGACAAGGACATAAGAGGGTCGTATCCTAGCATGCTTGTGAACTAAAAAATTCAACTTGACAGTGCATACCTAAGGCAAAGGTTCTAGAATTCACAGCAACAATCTGTTACATATACATGAACAGCAGGAGTAGACACCAAAAATATCACTAGCAGCCTAGCACTGAACAAAAATTTCACAGCCTATTTTTTGCATAGCACACTGAACGTCTATGATCTCAGCAACTAACTCCAGATCCAAATAGGTTTTAAAATTCCTGAACCATATTCAATGTATGTGTAGTCAAAAAATTTTAAATAGGTGGCAAGCTTCCCAAAAATCCAAATAAACAGAGTTATCCACCATTCAGCAATTCCAGCAATCTAATTCAACAGGTACAGACAAAAGCACCTGGACAACATGAAAACAAAACAGAGGACCTCACCCTTAGCTCGACAGAAATCCACACAGAGTGAAAACAGATAGTAAGCTAATTTTTGGCATAAGGGAGGAATGGGGCGGGGAAATGGGTGATATCATACCACAAGCAACACAGCCACCAGCGTTTCCAGTGCTCTTGCTGAGCTCATGCCCACCTGAATGTACAAACATAAAACCAACAGTTGTTAAGATTACTATCTATAAAAGCCTAAAATCACCTGACTAGAGTGTCTCTAGTCAACAGTGCCTCCACAGTGGCTCCACAGTGGTATTCTTGTTTGCAAGGCCTAAAAAGCAACCTATCGGTGTTGCTGATGGCATTAAAAAATCAAAAGAATTTGTTGGTAAACAAAAATTAACTAGAGTGTTCCTGTAGGAGTGAACATTACAGATATGTGTGTGGAACTGAGTCTGAAAGTCCTTTAACCAGTTGCATAATCAATTGTTCTACTATTTATACCATGTTCATAATTTCAGACATTACAAAAAAGAAAATTGCACGTTTCAATTACTGTAACTATTACTTTTTGGAAATGCAATTTCTACTATATATGTATGCAATTAGGGATGGTGGTAATCTGATGCCATTGTCAGATCATTTCACACAGGGTCTCACCGCGGCACGCATAAGCACCATCAAGTCACCTGAATTTTGAACTTCGGTCTCAGCCCTGTGACAATGTTTGTAAGATTAGCAAGTATAACCATCTAAAACAATTCAACATTCACTTCAAAGTAGCATTGAGCTCGACATTATTGCACATTAATGAAAAAAAAATCAACAATGTCAGAAAGCAAACTACCTTGACCGCAAGCTTCATATCATCATAGGTAGCAGACTCCTCAAGCCTAACAGTCAGATCAACAACAGAAACATCGACGGTTGGAACACAAAAAAGACATTCCAGTCAACTTTCCGTTAATAATAGGCTTTGCCAACCACCTGGTTTGTCGATGCCTCCACCTGGTATCCACAAGAATAATTTAACAAACAAAGCTGTAAGTAATTTTGGAATCCAACCAGGAAATAGAGAACTTCAACTAAGTATATGCTTGTGCGCACATGTCAGAAGAAGCACAAGACAGAAAATTCAGAAATGTGAAGAAAATGAGTATACCATGTGTAAAGAGAAGTATCAAAGAGTTAGAAAAATTAGGTTTCCAGTATAGTTCTCAACATGTCCAGCTATAAATATATCAAATGCACTTGGGAGAAAATTGAAGAGATGATGGTGAGTTCACAACAAAAATATACCTCACTTGGGTCTACCCATAACTTGCGCAAATGGAAGTAAGAATCACCTAATCCCTCCTCGAATACAACCTTTGACCACGCAATTAGACATGTAGACTAGCTAACGGGGGAACAAAATCAACACAAGCAAGCTACACACAGTACACAGGTAGTGTCTTCTTGAGTTAAGAATTGATATTGCGCATGTTAAATACCATAATTTCAGTAATGCAAATGTGCAATTATCTGCTAATAAATGTGCAATCTAGAAATAGATGCTAACCAATGCGATCCAAACCTGTGAGCAGCCAAAATTAGGACAGCAAACAACTGAAAATAATTTGGATACTTTCTGGATAGAAAATGATGGACTGACACTCACAAGGCACAAACAGACTGTAATATACTTTAAACCCTGATTCAAGTACTTAGGCAGGCATGTGTCACGTCATAGCACGACCACATGGGTGGTCACAAAAAGTCTCATCGCGAATGCAGTAAATTGTATGGTTGCATATATTATTCTGGTATCTTGTCATCAGTATTGTCCAGGAGCATTTCAGATCCACACTGTTGCTACTTGCTAGTATTAGGAGTATGGAATAGTACAATCAGGCAGCCTGTATGTGTTTCCAGGAACAACACAGACACATAGGTTCACGATTCAATCAGTTTGCTACAGCAGACTCAAACTGAATTCCTTGTGCTCTATATTTCTAAATAACTATGCTGCCAGTAGGACGACATGCTTTGAGACAAACTAGTTGACGAATTTTCACTATGCAGAGAACCTGACAGTAACCAAGTTCCAAGCTATGGAGTATTCTATTTCTGCAGCCTAACTCAGGGAAAACAGTGAACAATTGAGCACAACTGCATAGTGACAATCACAAATTTGAACTGGTAACAGCTTGGATCTTGGGCTGATGGAGCTAACAGAGACAGCTTGGAAACTGCTATATCTAAATTGCTATATAACAGCTCAACAATACCCTAGGGTTCCAAAATCACTATCATATAGTTTCAGATTAACTAACTACCTCCATACCCATTTCTTCTGTTATCTGAAAGCACAAACATAGAATTACATGGGGCCTGCTAAAATGCATGGTGAACATGTACATGGCACCGGCAGCCACATGCACACAAATTGACTACTAACCGCCGAAGCATCACTGACCATCCCCCATTCCATATATGAACTTATAGCCAACATGCATGGCAACAACTACAGCTAAGCATGGCTTCTTGGAAGCAAAGCAAGCATATCTTAGAGGCTCAAGAGTGAGGACCCAAACCTTATTAAATCATCATGCAGAGAAACGCTGACAGGCTACTGAAACACCAACCAGCACTCTCATAACCTGAATTCCTGAACGAAAAAGAACAATGGTCAGCAAAAGGAATATATAGTATGCTAGAGAAACAAAGAGAGTAGGCTACAGATTAGATAACATGGGGAGCAGGAGCATGATGCCATGTGTTTAAAAACAAAATGTTGCCATGTGTTCACTCATTGAACCACTACTCCCATTTACAGTTAAAATTTTTTCTCATGTTTGAAGCTCACATGTGTTGTCAAAAAAAAAAAAGGCTCACAAGGAAACAGCTCATATCAATCAAACCTTCAGCAGACCAGACCATGACAGAAATAGAACATGAGATACAATAAGACAACTTACCCACTGATACAAGGCTACCAAATGTGATATAAAACCTAAGTAGATACGTTCTCAGCATACTTAACTAAGCGAGTGTACATGGCAAATCAAACCTAAGTAGATCTCTGTGCATTAACATAGTTTGATATTGGTAAAATAATAAGGAAAACCAAATAGTAGAAAAGTTATATATAAAGACTGAAGATTGCACATACTATACACCATAATTGCAGTATTTGAGGTGTGTAATTTACTACTTATAAATGTGCAATCAGTAATTTATTACTACTTATTCCAAAAGCGGCGCATTTTTGGGTTGCTTAATTGCTATAATTTCTCCATATTACCAAGCAAGAAACAAAACAGGCCATTACCAAATTGTAACAATGGATCATCAAGGCTTAGCTTTTCCAACAGGGAAAAATAGGGCTGTGATTATTACATCACTAGTTCACTACAAAAGTATTCAAATCTAGATCACTACAAGCATTTCAAGCATCAGATAGATTTGCAACCAACAATCAAGTGTAAGTTAAAACCAGTTACTTTTTGTTCAATCTCTTGCCAAATAATGGGACGGAGGAGAGGGCGTAACGGGCAGTGTGGAATGGCGGCAGAGGAGGAAGATGAGACTGCGCCAGGGAGAAAGGCAAGCGGAGAGCAGCCCAGTGAGCAGTGCGGAATTGCAGAAGAAGGTGAGGCGTGAGCAGTGGACTTGAGCTCGATATCTGTTTATTTTTCTGAGTCCAAAACCAGTGAAATTTAAGTGGCCTCACCAGACATCCAAACAAATTTTTGGACTCAGCTGTAAAAAAAAATTCAGACCCCATATTTTACAGTGGTTTTGAGTGCAAAACTTGTCTTCCAAACAACCCCTAAAAAGTATATATAGACTAAAAATACAAAGGCATGTAGTCCTCACCTTGGCAAGATGAGCCAGACATTCAACTCTGTCAGACACTTAGTCCTTCTGATAAAAGGAGAGAACTAGGTCTGTCTGTACTGAGAACAACTGCGTGTCCACAAATTACTGTCAAGAAAAACAAAGCACGATGTAGATTAGTCTGTAGAGTGGATATCGGCTAGAGAGCTATAGGATCTGAGCATGCCAAAATTTGATCCCTGAAGAACATAAAGCTGAATCAAGAAAAGAAAAGAGCACTTGGCATTGACAATATTTTTTTTGTATTTTCTTGCTTGGATGTCACTAACATGACTTATTCTATGCAAACCAAACACTCATTTAAAGGCAAAGGAAAGAATGTAATTTAGTACCTTCATAAAAGGCCTATCTCGGATTGGGAAAGAACAAATAAAGCTCTCTCTTAAAAGTAAGGAAACCTATGCAAAGAAAAATAGAGTCAGCAACCAACATTCTGACAACTGTATAAGCATGCCAAAAAGTATACCTAGTGATTCTATACAACATCAAAGTTTTTTATATCCAACAACAAAACTGTAATGTGGTATGGTATCCACAGTTCATACCAAAAAAAGTGTCCTCAGTTCACACTAATAATTCACATATATATAGAAATAAAACTAAATCATCCAGGACAAAATCTCAGCAAAGGCAGGAGAACAAACCTTGTCATTGTTAGATTGCACATTGGTAATTGTGTGAGATCTCAGGTTCGAGCATAGTGTGTCAAGGTAGTCCCTAAGCACTGCCAAGAAACCTTTGGCCGTCTCCACCTGCATGCTTAAAAGGTTAGATACATAGAGAGAAACAGTGTAGACACACTTTACTACTTTAGAGTCTGGACTGTATAAACAGAATGCTTTACCAGCCCAACATGTTATATAACTACAATGAAAACAGGCTGCCCTGACTAACTCTAAATTTTGTTGGAAAATAATAGACATAATCTGATGGATCCTCTACTTGCAAGTCAAAGAAAAACGAAAGGAAAAAATAAGGCAGATATATATATATGTCCATTCAATTAGTCCTAGAGAAGTTCAGAAAAGCGTAAAGGCAACAAAATAATACAGTAATCCATCTGTACATTTTTGAAAAAAAAAAGATGGGAGAAGATAGGACAGATCATGAAGAACTAGTAGTAGTAGGTAGCCAATACACAACCTGGGCATCTGTGCTTTCGTAAACAGGATGTTTTCTTGCAAGATAACTTTCACCAACAAGTATTGAATAATATGGGCGCAAGGCAGAAAGCAACTCTCGGTGGTCTGGTAGTTCTTGAACTGAAGAAGATTTAATCTGGAAACAAGGAATTCATGTATCAGCAACCCTTAGCCTCCAGTGATCAATCATGCTACTAGCAATGTTCTTGAAAGGCAATTAAATGGCTGAGAACAGAATGAGGATTCAGAGAACATGAGTTAAAGTGCTACTCAGATTATGCACCAGAAAAATTAGGAGAAACTTAAGAATACTACCAGTCCTAGCCTACAAATTCAGTATCAGTACAAAGTCAACAAAGTTACCTATTTCTTCTTATCATTTAGTCCAGAAAGTGACATGTAATAAGGTTGTGTACCTAATTCCTGTTGGCATCAATGACCACGGCATTTGGTAGCCTGTTGAGCACATCTGGTGTCTTGCTTTGTTCCTGGTGCAGAGTCCTCTCCTGGTGGGGGGTGTGTGACATCTGAACCAAAGACGATTGTTGGGACTTCTGACACAAAGGGTATGCCATTGCGTACAAAGGCTCACTCAAGAACCGTGTTGCGCCCACCAACCTGCTTAAATGAATGGAATTAATACATTCCTGCATTAAACAAATAAAAAAAAAAAAAATATAGATTTTCGGACCTTGACATTGATTTTGAGTGCAACATTTTCCAAATATTGCTTGTTTGGCCTGCTGGCATGCCTTGGCAAACAACACTGACATACAATTCCAATGTCAGTCTCACAGACTCTTTTGATTTTAAACAAGATTAGAATGGTATAGCTAGCCTTAAACAATTTGTTCTTAGTTATGGACTCCCTGTGAGCAGTAGCAAACATCTAGGATAACAAACCAATGTCTCTGCACTTGCTACTCTTCAAAGTATTTGACTGAAGGCAATGGTAGAACCTTGAAATGGAAGATAGATCATTTTACAATAAACAACAGTTACTCAGACACAAGTAAGTAAATTCAGCATTTTGTACTTACTAATGTCAGGGAGGTCTATTTCAAGACAAACAAGATCCACAAGCTAAAAACCATCCATGTCTGACATGTCCTAGAACAAATAAGAGAGTCATGACCTAGCACAAAGGACAAGATACAAGATAAAAACAGTGGGTAGGGAACAAAGATAAGCAATATAATACAATACAATACAAGGCAAAAAATAAAAGGCACAATGCAAGGGCCATGACAAATTGTTTAAGGCATCGAAGATTCAGAGCTAATCTTGTTCAAGGCTAGCTATACCATTCTAATAGTTGGCAGTATCTACTGCAAACTGATATCACAGGTACATGCATGATGCATGATACTATTTAATACAAGGTCTATCTTAAATATTCACTACTAGGTACAGAGTTCTTCACACCATGTTTATTGACATGAAAATTCTACTAGCAAATTTAAAAAGCTCTGGTAAGAGAGTACCATGACATCAGAACAAATCATCTACTCAGAGGTATGTATATACAATGAAATTGTACTGTTAGTTGGAAAACAATTGCGGACCATCCATTTCTTGTGAGCAGTCCAAAACCATTGAAAGATGGACACTTCTGATATATGTGGAATTTTTCAGTCATACAAACTACATACATACTGTCTATGCAAGTTCCGGCAGTAAAAATCAAATAAGAACATTAAAACTTGATTGATAGTCATTTATTGTTAATTTTGAACTATTTACTACATTGGCAGTCATAACTGCTACTAGTCCACAAACATTAGAAGTTTAGAACAGAGCATTCACTAATGAATCAGAAAAACACTGAGGTGCTGGAAGATCTCATCCAGTTTCCAGTGCAAAACAATGTCGACCAGATACTTTTCACACTTAAGCTGCTAAGAGCAAAGCAGCTCATTTAACAGAGTTACCATGACATCACAACACTAGACTGAAAATGTGTACTACTGTTAATTGATAAACAACTGGGCAGACAATTCATTTCAGTCCATTAGTCTCAAACAACGCATAATTCTGTTTTGCAGTAAGTTTTCACGCAATCTCAAGATCAAACACATGACAACTCAAATAGAGAGTATTTTATTAAAGGCATATATAATATAGCAGTCAAAAACCTGAGCACTCTAGATAAATGTGGAATTCTTCAGTCATATAGCTATGTTCAGGTCTGAATTAACATCATGCAAGTACTGGTAGCAGTATATCTCAAAATAGAGAATGTGTGTCAGCAACAATCAAACAAGTCCACTGGCAAAGCCTTTACCAACGTGGCTGCAGGGGCAATCCTCACCAGAGTGCACGAGCACTACGACACAGAGATGGAGAAAAACAAACACAACAAGGCATTGGTCTCCTGTGTAACAAACATTGGTCTGCTTCCTGGCAGGAACACATTCACACTAAAGTGAACAAGCAAGACATCAAAACAAGATCTACATGTTAGCCTATCCATCAAATATGTAAATCGAGAGAGGAACAGAGATGACAAGTTCCTTGCATGACCCAATGACAACATCTAACTTATAGATCCATAGGCCACAACATTCAAATCAATCAAAGTGATTACATCCAGAGAGAAACAGAGGACAAACCCCAATCCCATTCCAAATGCATTAGACAGACGATTCCCCTTTCCAGACAAGCCCCAATCCGTCGACCCAAAAACCTAATCCCACCACGGAATCATACAATATGCATCGATCCAGAGAGAAAGAGAGGAGAAAACCCAATCCCAATCGAACTGAGATAGACAAACAGCACATACCCCATTCCTGGCAAAACCTACAAGATGGACAAACTAACAGGTACCGAGCACAAGAGCTATAACCATTGAGGGATTCAAGGCGAGATCTACAAGCTTAAGCTAAACAAACGAGCACAGAACCACCCTTCCGCCGTAGAGATGCATGAAACAGAGGGTACCTCCAAGTAGAGGAAGAACGTCCGGCGGCCCTGGACACAGAGGAGGAGGAACACCGCCGGACAAATCGCCCCCACCGCCGAGGAATCCGCCCTCCGCCGCGGAATCGCCACCAACGCCGTCGAAACAGCCCTCCACCGAGCACACCAAAACAGCAAGACGTTTCTAGTCTCGCCGGAAGCGGGTGGAATTTAACAGTGACAGGGGAAAGGATTGGCATCCAATGCACGAGACGCTATCGGGTTTAGCAAACCGATCCGACAAGGATTCACCACGGACCCGACAAGGACACACCTGGGCTTGCGCCGGCGCGCCGCCGGGCGTCTCTGAGCGAGCGACGCGTGTCGGCAGACAGAAGCGCTCGTCGACTCCGCGCGAGCCGCACGTCGCAAGAGAGAGAAGCGCGATTTCTTTCAAAAGACAAGTAGGAAAAGTGTAAAACTAAAAGGTTTCATTGGGATTTCTTGGACGAACAGAACAATTACTTGATCTCGCCGAGCAGAGAAGCGCCAAGACGAGCGGAACAAGAAGCTGCAACACAGCAGCAGATACTACGTGTTGCTCTGTATAATTCTGAATATATACAAACTGCCCCGCCATGCATCCATTGTCAGCACTACGCATCTCGAGTCTTGTGTGTGTCCTGCAGCGATTTCGCTTCAGCTATCGCAGCAAGTTGGTGTGGTGCTATTCTGTGCGATTGCTTGCATTGCATACGCTACTATTATTATGAATTGTTAATTTCCAAGTCGATTTGGATATATAAAGTCAAATTAAATATTATTGGCTATTGGTTAACCTGTTCTTTACCAGAAGATTATATTGCAAATCAGGCTCAGTATGGATTAATCTTCTGTGTGTAGATCTTTAATTAATGTCTGGGGCTTATAAGTTATTATAACAAGTATAAGCTGACCTGCATTTTCTTGGTGTCCGGATGGGTATTGCGTGTGCCGTGACAAAGCTGATGAATGGAATGTGTTGTTGATCCTGTTTTTGTTGCCTATTTCAGGAGACTGAAATTTCAGAAACCATGGCAATGGAGGCCGAGATGATCGATGAGTATATGGATATCTGTGTTGAGATATACCACCAAGTAGCCCAGGCAGCAAGCCAAGTAGCTCTTTAATTTAAAAAATGATTGCAAATTTTGACTCCATCTGTTAATCAGATCGGGATGATGCACGCACCTTGGTAGCCCAGTCATTGCTGGCTTCTTTATCTGACTGTTATTTTGGACTACAAAGTTGGCTCCCCTTTCAAGATTGAAAACATATTGCTCAAGGAAAGAGAAATCCCAGAAGCTTGCATTGGAGCACTCTCAAATGGTTATTGCTGAAGATCAAAGCTCCAAAACCCGTGCATCAATACCTCAGTTCGTATTCACAAATTTGCAAAGTACCAGCTATTTAGTACAAAATTGAGTACTGTTTTCTAATAAGTGATGCATTAGACTAATTAGTCTACAAATGACATATTAGAAAATGTTTTGTACTTTTGTTCCATTCTTTTATCAGAATGCAGTTTGTTGTCTGCGAATTTTCCACCATATACAAGATTTGCAGCATATATATTTAGCAATGAAAATTAGGGGGATTGGTGAGGTAATGTCTCAGCTTACTTGAGCATTGTGTCAGCTATGTTGGGTCTAATTTGAGAGATTGTTGTCTCTCTCTCTCTCTCTAACGTATTATTCACCCGTAGACGGAGAGCAACGAACGAGTGCGACAGAGCGAGCACAGTGCTTACCCTTTGGCCCATTCCTGGAGAGCAGGGGCGCCGACCGCCGCACGTCAGGGGCGCCGCGCAGGCAGCAGACCACCTCGGGCCGCCTGGGGACGCGTCCCGGTGCGAAGAAGTGGAGCAGCCGGATGCGGTGACCACCCGCGGCGGCCGTCGCCGCGAGGCGGCGGGCGCGCGGCGAGGAGGAGGCCTCCGGACGCGGCGGCGGAGGACGAGGCGGAGGCGGCCATGAGGAGCAGCGAGTCGAGGGACGGCCGCGGAGGCATCATGGGTTCCGGCAGGTAGGGTTCCGGCAGCCTGATTGGCCAGAAGGGAGAAGGGGGTCTGGGTTTTGGAAATCGGCCGCCGCGCTTGCGGCGTTCCGTGGGGTTTTGCGCCGTGTCTTACGGGCGGGCCCCGCTGTCCAGTGAGGGATGGTAGGAACCTGCTGAATGAATGAAAGACTAGAAACTCTAGCGCGGCTTTGCCGCGCCCCCCATGGAGGAGGCCAGTGGAGGATATATCTATCATGAAATAAACATGTTATCTCGTCTTTAGTATACAGAGAGGGTAAAATCTTATGATGATTTTTTTTTTGCAAATGTTAGTTGAGATATTGATGAAAAATTTACCTTGACAGTTTTCTAGAGCTATGCTGAGAAGGTATGAAGAAACGTATATACTTTAATATGTAAAATGGATATAGTTGGAGAAACTACAGCGTTAGTACTGTATATTCGAAATTGCACTACTGCATACGATATTGATATTATGTATGTATGAAGCAAACGTCTTAAAATTTGGTAGGCTATAAGTTAGTAGTCTTAATAATATATTTCCATAAACCATTGTTTGAAAAATAAAACTGTCTATTTAATTGAGAGAATCATAGGTTAATTTCGTAATGGGATAATATATATTACTTAAGGGGAAAAAAATAAGTGCCTTAAAAATGTTAGTTAGAGTACCATTTTGTGGGATCTTTAAAATATAGAAATCTGTACTGTCGAAACCATAGTAAAATTTGATTGAATTGAACTTTATAAGTTATATTAAAAAAAATCTAAGTGGCTAAACCACAGTAAAATTTTGGGGCTAAACAAAATTTTTTGCCTCCATAAACACTGGGTCCAAAGGGTGAGGTGTCGCGTCATTGGTTTCGGCGATATGGCCGGCCGCCGCGGACGTCCGTCGTCCTCGTTTCTTTCCAATCTGAGGGAAAGAAAGAGAGAGAGAGAGCGGGCGACGGAGAAGGGAGCGCCCGTGGCCGGGCATCGGTGGCAGTCCCGGCGTGGGTCTACAACTAATCTAGTTATTTAGAAATTTTCTAGAAAATTTTTTCGTTATTATTTACTTACCGTTTTAATATTCTCGCAGGTACATTCCCGGGTGCATGTAGCTCTTCCCTCACTTGGTTTGTGTAGACCGTGTCTACGAGGAAGAGGGAATGAAGTGGGGTTAATGACAGATGGGGCCCGCGGCCGATCGTGGCTTGACTCTATTGGTCGGCGGCGGCGTGGCCATGTGCTCTTGCTGGCCTCCTTGTATACCGGGCCGGGTGCCTTGCCTTGCTTCTCGCCTCTCCTCACGGGTGCGGTCGTGAAGAGACGTGAAACAAGAGACAACAGAGAAAGGGCAAACGAGCCGGGAGGGCAGTGAGCAGACGGCGCGCCGACTCGACGCCGCCTCCGCGTGGTGGCGAGGCGCAGCCAGGCGGCCCGGGCAAAGAGGGAGCGAAGCCGCGCTGCCGTCGCCGGATCCGGGCTTCGCCATCGCACCCCACCTGCCTTCTTCTCTTCTCCCTCTCGACTCTCGACCCGACGGCCCGGGCAAAGGCCAAGCGCCGCTTCGGGGGCCTGGCCCGCCGATGGATCCCTAGTCGCTGGCCACGCGCGCCAGCCCGCTGCGGAGGGGGCGGCCGCTCGGCGAAGCCCGCTTCGCGGCGGCGAGACCGCCCCGCTTCCGGGCCGAGCCCCGGCGAGGCCGCCCGTCCGCCGTTGCGTTCGAGGTCGCTTTGGGCGAAGCGGGCTGCCTCGCGGAGGACGGGCGGGAGACCGCCATGCTCCACCGAGCCCGCGAGGCCGTCCCGGTCCGCCGTTGCCCGAGGTCGCGCCTCCTTGCCGCATAGGCCGCGGCCCGCGACGCCATCGCGCCCCCCTCGACAGTTTAATTCGCGGCGCACCGAGAGCGGGGACCCGGGCGGTGCGCTCCGCGCAGAGTGCCCCTCCGGGCGGGAGCTCGACGCCGGCGGCCGGGCCGCCCGAGCCGCTCCCCCCCCAGCGCGCCGCCATGGCCTCCTCGTTCTTCCCAGGCCGAGCCCCCCACGCTTCTCGCCAGGCGCCGGCGGCCTGGGCCGACCACCGCACACCGCCCCGAAGAAAGGTGGATGCGGGAAGCCGGGCGCTTTTTGAAGCCGCGGCCGACGCTCGAGACGCTCGAGAACGCCGCAAGGCAAAGCGACGCCAAGACGGACCGAGGCGTATGGATCGCAGGTTGATTTCTATAAAACCGAGGGTCTTATTGTAAAATTTCCAAGACTCGCACAATATGGACCGCCGACACGCCCGATCGACGGCTGGGAATTGAGGCAACGTGGCCACGCCACCGGCCCGAGCTTGAGCTCGATTCGATAGGTAGAGATATTGCCTCCCGTCAAAAATATTTGGAAATATTTTATTTTTTTTTCCTATATATAATCCGGTTTTTGACCGCTAAATTTCCGTAGGATTGTTATTGTATATGAGTAGTTCTTAAAATCTTATGAATCTGCGGAAATGTTTTGAATAGCTCTATGTAGATAGCTTGCATTTTTTCCATAATGAACATGGTTGTTTTTAGATTTAAAGTTTTAGGCAAACATGACATGATTGCTTTTATGATTGGGGTGAGTTTAAGTTAAGAAGATTGTAAGAACGACTTCTCTAAATCTGTTAACTGAAGATGTTCTTGAGAATACTTTAACATTAATTTAAGATATCTCTTACCATACGAATCCCCGCACCAAAAGAAGGCCACCTGGCGTGCCACGTCACGCCGCTTTTTTTCGGCCGGATCGGATCGACGGACGGACGGCCCGTGATCGGCTTCCATCGGTTTTTTTGCAAAAAAACCCTCGAACTTTATCAAAATAGAACCCGCCGTCCAAGCCTCCCCTCATAGTAAATCTTCAAAAAAACACCCTCGAGCTTTTCCTAAATAGCACCCGCCATCCAGGCAAATGTATGGGCGGCCTGTCATCACCTTGATGGGCCGGCCTCATCGTTCCAATACTGGAATGGGCCAAAAACGGCCCTCGAACCAATTTTCCTTTTCTACGTTTTTTCTCTTTTCTTTTCAAATCAAAGATCTTCCAAAATTCGTATAAAACCATAGAAAAATTAAAAAAAATCAAACCAGTTTTGTTGAGTTTATTATAACTAGATCTATGCATTGAACTCAAGATATCATATGATTTAGTGCATTCTATTTGATACAGCTATACACCTATATTTTAAATGTCATTGCTTAATTTTTTGCTCATAACACATATGAACTAAAAAAAACCCCCCACCTTAACTCCAAATCAATTCCTTATTTTCCTAATTCTCCCCACCTTAACTCTAAATCAATACATGCCCTCTTTCATAATATTTGTTTCCTAAATCTTTAATTTAATGCTAACTTGTAGTGCACATACTACAAAATAAATAATTGTTAACACACATATAGGAAGCAAAATACTTCCCTACACATACAATGCATAGCTAAACACTAGCCATAAGCGGCAACGCCGCGGCAATTTCTAGTAAAAGACTATTATTGTAAATAAACTTATCTCATATGTCTCCTTTATTTAGGAAATAAGAGATATTGTTTTTAGAAACTAGGAGTATCTTATAAAAAAGTATAGGTATGGAGGATGAGATATGAGATCTCTCTTCCGGCACCTCCATCTCTTAAAGTAATACTTTTTAGGTAGGTAGGTATGTATAGGATGTACTGTATATATCGTATCTAATGAAGATGCTTTGACACTCCATAATTTGTTGCAAACACCTGTGAGTTTAAAACGGTGGGATAAAATGATTAGAAGAAGGGTTTGCGCATAGTACAACCAAAAAGTGAAGAATCCTACTACTAAAAAGTGTGAAAAGGAATCGTTCACCCCGGCAGATTCACCCCGCTCCCCTCGCGTGAAAACACGGCCCGGCTTCCCCTCGCCCCTGCGGTCGAAGTCCGCCCGGCCCTCCCTCATCCCTCCACGATCCAAAAGAAACTGTCTGAGATCGTCCACCCTGCGTGGGAGTTTCCCTGGCACTCTCTCTCTCTCCCCACATCGACGTCGGCGCCTCGGTTTGGCATGGTGGCGCTCCAACCCGGCAGGAGTAGGGCGGATTCGACGGTGGCAGGGCCCTTCGATTCACCCGCGACGACCCTGCCCCGACATGGTGCGGGGCAGCAGGTTCTGGCACGCTGCCCCCGCCGGCTACCTCGCTGGTGCTGAGATCACCGCCGTAACCCAGCGATGTGTATGCCTTCATACAGGTATTCCCACCCTTTCTCTTGATCTGAATGTTATGCTCCTCATCCTCTTGATCGGAGTTTCATCGCGGTCATCAAGTTCTTCGCTGACTGGTTGGCCCCTCGTGATTGATTCTTTTTTTTCCCTTTTGGTTCCCATTGTTTGGATCCGGCTGGCCTGGTTACAAATCGATCGGTGAGTGCCCAGCACGACGCGCTCGACGGCCAACGTCCAGAAGCTTGTTAATCTCCGCATCCAAAGGTACCGTGCCTTTGATTTCCCCAACGTCCACGCTGATGGACATCAACCGATTCAGCATCAAGCTTTGAACCATCTCATAGATTATCTTTTATTGTTTCTTCTCTCCCCGACTCCTGTCTGTTTGACTTTCCTTGCGCACTACAACTACTTGAGTGACGCTCCCATGGTGTTTGTTGAAATGTCTCTTAAGTCGTTGCAGCGTTTATTTGATAACACTAGCCAGTTTAGTGGGAGAGATGGGAGAGCATGCCTGGTGAGCCCCTGATTGCACTATCCTGTTTCATGTTTGGAGAAAAATCCTGCTTGCACTAGCACGTTTTTCATTTCTTTTATTTGGGAATAAGCACATGTTTTCTTGTTTCAGTATGGGGCTTGCAGTAGTCGGTTCAAAATTCAGACATATACATATTATTGCACCTTTAGAGAATTTGTCTTTGTTTGGTGATCAATGCTCAGACAGTGATTAAAGTGGCCCGGCCACGGACCATCCTACCATGTATCATTCTCGGGTCTTGAACTCTATTATTAGTATGAATCAAGGCAATAATATGGTCTGTTGGCCATTATGAAAAGTGTATTCTTACTATGCTGAAATTTAGTTACAGCACTGTAAAAACAAATATTAAAAAGGCAAGTTTGTCACACCCTCAGTAGTTTAAATGAATGAGTCCTCACTTTTTTTTTTTTTCTGAATAGCTATGCATGCAAAATTACAAATGATATGATATTTGTACTTCGATTAGAAATCACAACCAAAGTAGTAATTAACTTGATAGCATAAATATGCCTTCTCCAATTGCATTACTCTGCGGACCTACTTGAACTGGAATGCATTGCAAACCTACATGTTGTCAGAATTTTTCCAGTTTGCTGAAGCTCAGAATTCGTACTTTCAATTCAGTGTTTGCACCATATCAATGAATATGGACCTCAAAAATAGAATATTGCAATAAATGAAATTATGTATAATATAATGGTCCTTGCATCGAACTAAAATTACCATTATATTGTTTCTGTATTACCAATGCAGATCTCATTGCTGGTGACCATGAAAATGGTTGAATTAACAATTCTAGAGCTTTGTGACAGAGCATGTTGGTCTGAAACTTCCATGTGCTTCCATGTCACTTATTGAAGCCCAATTTTTTCCCAGGACAACTAAGGAGGCTTGCAGCTGTGAGATAAGCAAATGGAATGTTTCCGCAGTTTCAGTGAAATCATGTCATTATGGAGGCTCAGAGAGATTCAAGCTGGCTAAGTGAGGTAATAGTTTAGATTTTCTATTTAGAGAGAACCTGAGCAGGCGGATAATCATGTGTGGAGGGGTTTTGAATAATTTGTTCTATATATATTTAATTTAATTTCACATTTTTATATTATGAATGTTTTTAGTATAAAAGTTAATTACTCTATAGCAACGCACAGGCACTTAACTGTAATCAAATCAAAACCATGATTCCTTTGATATTTTTTGCATATTTGTTAGCGAGAAAATGCCTAGGTTTGTGTGAACTTTAAAAAACCCAGAAGAACGCACGGCAAGACTTACCTAGTATGTGTGAAATCGGAAATCGGATTGCCCACCCAAACAGGCGACGTGGGCCAACAGGACAACAACATTACTGGTCTAGCCCACCCAAACAGCCCACTCCAAAAACAATTTCCACAGGCCATCCTCTCGATCTTGTAACCATGGCCCATGAACAAGGCCCAAGGCCTCACCATGCCACGCCCACGCGCTGACCCAGTTCCGAAGAAACGGACGCTTGCTTGCTTGCACGGGCGCGCTTGAATTGAATTCCAGCGACGTTGCCAAGTTTCCCCGGCACGAAGAACACCGGGCGCAAAAGGCAGCCCAAGCAAAGCGCGTGCGGAGACGACGACGAAACTCCATCTATGGCTTATCGTCTCGCCCTCGACGAGGTCTGCAGGTTCTTTCTTCTCTTCCATCTATCGCTAGTCGTATATAGCACTAAAGATGTACATTTGGCCCGGCCTTTTGGCCCGGTCCGTGGCACGCGTTCGGCTGACATGTGCGGGCCACGGGCGGCCCGGCCGGGTGCCGGACGGGCCATGGGCCGTCGCCTCGGCCCGTGGCACGGACTGGTCCGGCCCGCCATCTGCCATTTTTTTTTTTTAGCAAAACCGCCTGCTAATAGCTAACACACTTTGGCCCATCTACCTGCTAACACCTCTGGCCTGCTAGCACGTTGGTGGCACCGGCCGCTAACGGGGTCGCCTGGAGGTCTTCGTAGGGGTAGGGGCGCGTGCGTGTGTTCATAGGGGTGAGTGTCGCGTGCGTGTTGTGGCGTCAAGCGTTGCACGTGTAATTCTCAAAAAAAGATAGAAAAGTCCGATGCCATCCGCTGCCTTGCAAGCTAGTAATAGCCAGGAAAGCTAATGTTGTATTGTTGTGTACTGCATCTGCATCTTCGTTCGGCATCCCGGCAGCGGCGGCTAGTGCGCGGCGCGAGAGGCAGCAACGCGTGAGGTCGCAGCGGCGTGGCAGCAGCGCGAGGCCGTGGCGGCGCGGCAGCAGCGCGCCGAAGCAACGCGAGGCAGGCGGCGGCGGCGCGGCATCGACGCAGAGCAGCGCGAGGCAGGCCGCGGCGGCGCGGCATCGACGCAGAGCAGCGCGAGGCAGGCAGCGGCGGCGCGGCATCGACGCTGAGCAGCGCGAGGACGCGGGCGGCATGGCCGCGGCGGCGCGGCGCGAGGCAGCAGCGAGCAGGCAGCGTGCCGCCGTGCTTCGTGTTGGCCGTGCCAACGGGGCCGCCCGATGGCCCCACGGACGGGCCATGGGCCGCAGCCTCGCCCCGTAGCACGGTGGTGACACGCCCGGCTGGCCCGTGGCCCACCCCGTGCGTGCCGCGGCCCGCCCGCCCGGCCGGGCCGGCGCGCCGCCCGGCCCGATGTACATCTATATATAGCACGTGATCAAAGTTAGCTGCTTCTCTCTCGGGTCGAGCGAGTCGTAGAAAGTGATCCAAGATTCAAAGCTGCTTCTAATAACTCTTTCTCTCTCCATTTTCACCCCTGGTCTTCGTCTTCCTCTTATCCAAAGAACGAATAGACGTCGAAGTGCCAAGGCGGCTGTAGAAACTAGGTACCACCAGGGCGGGTGAAATCAATCGACCAAGACCGCCGCCCGCCATTGTCGTCGTTTTCATATAGCTCGCGCCTTGCTTAGCTCAGCTTCTTGACCCGTCGCCGTCGATCACGACCGTAGTAGCTAGAGCCTATAAAGCTTTTGGTTTGATCCCACGTCGTCCTTCCAAATGCACACAGCTCCTAGCTTCGTCAATTCGAAACGTGCTCCTAATTTATATATATACTATTTATATATGTATATATATATACCATGAGGATTGTTTCATCGCGTGCCAAAATGTCGCGCCCGGCCGTGCACTCAACAAATATATACTACTGGAGTATCATTTCTGTTGGTATTTGCAGGTTAATTTACTTTAAGTCTTCAGTCAATAAATAAACTAACCACCGTACCCTGGCTGGCCATATTTTCTTCATGCTAACGCGTTGCATGATGATGAGCTGCGAGCTGGAGTCTTACAAATTCATCGTTGCCATTTTCAAATGGTACGTCGTCGTCGACAATAATACATATGTGTACGGCGTATATATATACACGATATCGAAACGTGTAGAAGCGCCAACAAATGTGTAGTGTTCCCATTTGGTTGACCTTCACATGTAGCCGTCAAACGTAGCATCCGATGCATTGAACATCCACAGCTAGCTAGGGTCAAATATCAAATGTATGTATACTACGGAAAGGGTATCATTGGTGCATGATTGTACAAGGGGGAAAAACGTTTGAAATCGCGCAAGGTCCAACGATTATTATTAGCTACTAGTCGTCGCTAGCCGCGCTCTAGAAAACTATACTCCTATATAACACGCGTACCAACTACTTCCTCCGTTTTCAAATTGTAGGTCATTTGACTTTTTCAATCTCAAGTTTGACCACTGTGCCTTATTCAAAAAAATTTGTGCAAACACAGTCAAATTTAAGTCATTCTTAAGGACCTTTTGTTAATAAAGCATGCCACAACAAAAAAAATTATATTTTGTATAATTTTTTTAAATAAGATGAGTGGTCAAACTTTGGGTTGAAAAAGTCAAACGAACTACAATTTGAAACGGATTTAGTATCTTTAATGATCACCCCGCTTAGGTTTTGTTTTAAGTCAATTTTTAAAACTTTGATCAAGTTTTATTAAAAATACGAACATTACAATATCAAATGAATCCAATTAAACTGATCTAATTCTTGTAGATGTTGATGTATATTTTAGAAGTTCGTTAAAACTAAAGAGGCTTGATTTAGAATAAAAACTAAAATGATCTCTCTCTCTCTCTCTCTCTCTCTGTGTTTTTTTTTTTTAAGTGTCGTTATGGTATTCGTGTTGTTCAAACTTTCTTCATTGTGACTACGTTTGAAAAAAATATTAGCAACATTTATATTTTCATATAATATTATTATGAAATAAGATTCAATACACGTTAATATTTTCTTGTACGTATTTGATCAAAGTTGAGTATGTTTGACTTCTCGAAAGTAAGAACAAAAGTTCAAAAACGACTAATTAATTTCATACAATATGCCTGAGTATAGATATTGACCTATGATTATTAACTTTAGTCCATTTTTTTGAAACAACAACTTTAGTCCATTTTTTTTAAAGAACAACTTTAGTCCAAGTGGAAAATGATTTATTGGACGATTTTAAAAACACCATTTGATCATTGTCACCTGTTCCTTAAAAAATGACCATGAATTAATTTTTTATAGTATACTTATCTGGTGTTACAAAAATTTAATATTTTATATAAATTTAATCAAATATTTGACTAAGAATTGTGGTTAAATTAAAGGCCAAGCGACCAAAGACCATAAAATCTGGGGAAAAAACTCACGCAGATATACTTTCACTATAGTACTATACTGAATTATTATCAACAGTATTTGAACCAACGGGGGATTTTCTTAAAAAAAAAAAACTAACGGAGGATTTGTTTCAGGGGAAAGGAAGCGTACTGTTAGTTTGTACTGTAACAGAGGTACTGGAGGAGGACGAGGAAAGGAACCTATATATATCAGGCTATTGACTATTACGGCTGGCTCTTAAAAGTCGGTACTGTCAGCGAGTCTTCAGGAAAACTGTTTTATATTTCCTGGATTCCACTCTGAGTAGTGACAAGTCTTCACCAATAATTAAATTTATACAGGAGTTCTCCCAAATGTAATAGGATAGCACTGTCGAGGATAAAGAATCTGCCCAAAAAACACAACCTATCAAATTAACGCTAGGTAGCTAGATAGGATGAAATTATTGAAAAGTTGACTCAACAGCGAACTAGCAACTTATTAGCAAGCTATATTCCGAACTCCAAAACATATGCTCTTCATTATCATCCAAACTCTGAAAACCTAAGTTGAAAACTTGAGACTATGATAACTATCCCTTCCATTCAGAGTTCATTTCAGGTCGGCCATATATATTATTATAAACAGCACAAGCAATACCATCAAAAACATCTCGGAACAAGGTTTCGAGCGGCATGCCAAATTTATCCGAAAAAGAAGAGCAAAGCAAAGGTAGCATGGCCAAAAGTGTATACTTATGTGGAGATCGACTGAACAATAATATCCATTGTTTTCATAGAACATCTGACAGGAGGCCTCTAATCTTAAATTTACACGCGCACTGCAAATGCGCGGATGCATATATATAGCAGACTGCACATATATATGAAATTAACCCTCGCCGTCGTTCTTGTCCCGGTAAGAAACCAGTGAACATAAGAAGGCTAAGAAGAAGAATGACGAGAATATGAGAAGAATTAAGAAGAAGAAGAAGAAGAAGTGACAAGAAATCAAATAAGAAAGTAGGCATCAGCACTATACTAGCTACGTAATAAACTGGCGCGGTTAGGCACTTAATTCAGAGAGCGATGCCTGACTTAGCTAAAGAAGGGGATATCGATCGGAACGGCTGATCGATTGCTGAGCAGCAATTTCGATCATCATTATATGGATATCGATCAGTTCCGGGAGCGCGGCGACGAGACGGAGACGGCGGCGAGGACCTCCTTGAATTGGCGGACGTCGCAGGGCACCCGGAGGATGCCTTCCTGCTTGTACCCGAACTCCTGCGCCGCCATCTCCAGCAGCGCGGCGAACGACGGTGGCGCAGCGCCTCCACGCGCACCACGAACCGCTCCGACGACTCGCCGCCGCCGTCGCACACCAGCACCGGCACGCACCCGCGGGCACGCCGTCGCTCACGCGGTCCGTGAAGCTCAGCCGCCGCATCAGCTCCCTCATCGTCGTCGTCGTCGATCGTCGACGCTGGCGTACCTTCTGATCGATCGGCCGACGCCGATGAAGACTAGCTACTAGCCAGCTAGGTCTTCTTGATCTGCATGCATGCGTGTGGATGGGGTTGTGCGGTGCTTGGCCGGCCTGGCCGGGAGCTCCTTTATAGCTGCCCGGCAAGCTATTGCCATGCCAGGAGATGATGGGAAAGTAGAGGATGGATGGAGGACATGGACTAGTGAGAGGGTTTGTCCTGTTGCCTGACCCTGATCGAGGGAGAATTGAAGTGCGTGGTGGCAGTTGCATGCGCTTGTTTTGCTTTGCTGCCTAAGAGCAAGTATTATGGAAGGCTGTAAGCCGGCTAAATACTGATGTGGAGGAGAGAAGAGAGGAGAGAGATGAGAAGCGGGCTGCAAGCTTACAAACGGCCAAGACACAAGAACCAAGAAACTATGTGAGATAGATAAGTGGGCCCTGCATTAATTAGAAAGAAGCTAACTATCATGGGTGGGGTTGAGAGAAGGCTGTAAGCGAACCTTACAGCCCGACTTGCAGAGAGACCACGGAGACGGAGTGGGTGTGGGACGTTCAAAAATGTTGGCTATCATGAGCATCTTTGAAAGTTAAGAGAGCCTGGAATTTCCAGGCACAAACGCACGGGACGAATAATTGAATTCAAGATACAGGGGAAATAAATGGGCAAATGATGCGCTATATATATCACCGCTATAAATCGATTTGAAATTTTTTGTTTTGAATTTTTCAAATGAGTCGGATGGAAAATGACTCAAACCAAAGTTGCAGAACTCGAACAGATCTGCAAATTTATAGTTGACTATACCTTTTCATTTGAAATAATTTAGGATATCGAAATTCTTTTTTAAGATTAATGGTATTGAAATCATTTTTTCAAATAACATCGGATGAGAAAATGATCGATCTTAACTGAAGTCGTTGTATTCGAAGAGAATTAAAATTTTGAGTTCAAACTTTTTTTAGGGTTGTTTGGATCCATAGATAGATCATAGTATGTAGGATCGAGTAACGGATTAATTGTTGTCTATTCATCAACTAGTCTTTATATTAGCAGATTTAAGATTGTCTATTCATCAAAAATCCCTTGGGAGTTCATTACAGGATTGCTATAATCTAATCATAATCTTGGGTGTTTTGTATCTAGACATTACTTTATCTTATGTTACTATAATAATCCAAAGTTGATCCAAATAGGACTCAATAAACACGAGAGAAAATTGAAAAAGCAGGAGAGCTATTTAAGGCGGCCATGCACGCGCGATGAGTAATACACGTACTGAGCGGGCGGCCTGGAAGATTTCAGTGGATTAAATTAAATTTAAATAGCAACAAAATCTTGCATGGATCTGGATTAGTTGATTTGAAAGCGACTTAACCCCAAGCAGCTTTTTTTTTTTTTTTTGAGCAAAACCCCAAGCAGCTAAAGGACAGTCAGTCGATCGATCGGCTTGCTATCCTGGGCCATGAAATTCTACCTTTTGGTCTAGCGTGGACTTTTGGGGTTTCTGAACGTGCGATCTGGTATGTTAAGGTGGGCTTGAAATTGTTGCCGGCGGAAAGCGAGCGACGACCGGAACTCCCAAGCCAACGACATCTACTTTTGGAACGGGCAACGAATCGTAAGCATGCTGCATTGCTGCCGATAATAAGGCGATTAGGGCACTCTCAATGCAGAAAACATCATAGTTTCTATAGACATTAATTATATTGCCACCTAAGTGCTTTTTACTGATGTGACAAGATAGTTATCGAAGAGATAGAGCAAAAAAATTATAGAAAACCAGGTCTAACTTAGAAACCATGTCTACACGAGAACCATGACGTGTCCGTCTTGGAAATAACGCTATGAAATTCTCCACTGAGACTGACCTAAGAGCAAGACCAATAATAGAGCTAAATACTTGGCTTATAGCCAAGTCATAAGAGCAAAGCTATATAATAGTTCATATTCTACTTGTCTCCAAATATTTTATTCATCATTATATAGTTTCAATCTCTTTCCTCCTCCTCTTAGGTACATCTCTATGGGGACCCACTATTACGTATATATGCATTTGTGCACAGTTTGGTGCTTAACTTAGAGTCAAGCTCTCATCTCTCTCCTCTCATCTCTCCTCCACATCATCAAAAAAAATGCCGACTAGCTTGGCTATAAGCCCATTATTATACTTGGTCTAATGAAGTAATACTACTAGATATCCAACCCTAGTCCCCACACCCATGGCCCCACTCTAGGGTACCAAAAAAGTCAGATGAATAATGTACACTGATGTCCTATAATTGTCTTAAAATTGGCAAGGTCAAACATGCATGACGAATTAATCAAGTCGAATTTCTAAGTAATAACATGATAAATAGCAGAGGTATGTGGAGTAACTTTTTTAATGGTACCTGGATTTGCAAGACTGCCCTTGTTTTGAGAAGGGCTCAACTATATATAAAATGATAAATAGTAACTTTTTATTTCAAATTTGCAAGAGATCGCCCTTGTTTTGAGGTCCAATTATATGTTTGCCTTCATTTTTTTTTTCAACTTTGTATCTTTGTCCCTATTTTTAGTCTTCCAATTGTATGCATGGTTGTCCCACAAAACTTGCAATTCGAGCTCAAAATAGGGAAAAACTGGGGCAACCGTGCAACTAGAAGACTAAAAACAAGGACAAACATACAAATTTAAAAAAAATCAGAGTAAACATGCAATTGGACCTTAAAACAAGGGAAGTCTTGCAAATATCCCTTATGTTACTGGTGTGTAAAGGGGTTTGGGACATCACCTCTCCTAGGCTCCTAACATATAGATGTTGTAGTGATACTGGGAAAACACAATTAGACTAATGTTGATGGTGTTAGTTTGAAGCTAAAACAATTTAGAGAGGGTGGTTCCTTGTAGATATGCATGCACTTAGACTATAGAGGACGATGCATATATGGTGTATTTTTGGACATCATCACTGATTTTGTATATTATGCCCGCAGGAGGTGCCTTTACAATCACCCCTACATATGTAGCTTCACATTGGGTGGTTGCATGGAAGACCATGTGTGGTTATTGTACAAAAATCATTTTTTAGTTTCTATCCGAGCTCATTTAAAAATTAAGAATACAAGAACACCAGTGTATATTTGAGCTCTTCACAATCTGAAATAAAAAAAAATATTACTTAGAAAGTGTTAGAACTTATTAAGCTTTAGAGTTTTGATATAAAGTTCTTAGACTTACCAATCTGTAACACTATGAATTTCGGTAACAACCGCAACCAAAAATCGATTTGTAGGGTCGCTAGTGTTACCGACACTAGCTAGAGATTGATTTTCCAACCAAGGTTGTTAGCTATATGTCTATCAACGGACACCTCTAGATCAAGCAGCTGAAATGACAACCACCCCTAGAAGGTTAAATAAAAACTCCACTAAAAGTTCTATGGTATTGTGGGGTTTGGTTGTGTTGTTGGAGATGGTGATAGAGGGCAGGGTGGTGGAGCATTGCCATTGTCTCTCACGGTTGAGAATAAAATGCAGGGGTTGGTTCTCTAGTTGTACTAGGGGAGAAATTACGGGTTCACTCATTCGCTGGCCCGAAGGCAGGAGGGGATATCAAAACCCAATTGTATAGGACGTGATGTGGTGTTTGTAACAGTACAGACGCATGTACTTTACCCGTTAAAAAGGCGGAATATGCATGGGATCGGATCGGCCGATGAGATCAGGATGGGATGGCTCACGGACCGCACATATATATCGGAAAGCTCATTTCCTCACCGGCCTTCCACTATGAACTGCATTGCATGCTGCGATGGATCCGGAAGCAGGCAGTGATTCATTCGTGTTGGCCCGGCCTGTTGGGAAGTCATCGTCCCCCCAAAGCCCCCACGTCGACGACCGCTCGCACTACGGGTTGCGGCGCCGGAGTCGCAGACCGCACCTGTCCTCGATCTAGTCCTCTGCAGGACCACTTCCACTTGCACATCGATCCACCACACCACGCACGTACGACGCATTGCAGCGACGACGACGACGACGACGACGACCAGCACAGTCGTCCGTCTCGGCCGTCCGTCGGTATGCAACGCGCAGCAACGACGTCCAAACTCCAAAACCCCGTTGGGTCCTGCGGGCGGTCACCGGCCTAACTTTGACACGGCGGCGCTGAAACTGCTGATTGCAATTGCATTGCCTACCACCACACAGAACTATCTTATCCCTAGCTCGTAGGACGGTAGGAGTACGTCCTTTGAGCGTACGTCCATCCCATCCGTGGGTGCATCGAGTCAGCTCCAAAATGTATGTCCGTCGTCTATTCCAACGGTGATTTTTCTACTGCCTAGCTTCGTCACGAAACATTCGTTTGCGTGTACTCTCCCCGTTCCAAATTATTTGTCATTTTGGGTTCTCATGCCGTGAGACTAACTCGATTTTTAGAAAATATGTGTAATATTTATATCTCAGAATAAATTTGTTAAAAAAAACTAGATTGAATGATCTTTTACGATGATACAAATTACGTAACATAAATATTAATATTTTTCAATATAAATTTAGTCAAACTTATTTTCGGGAAGCAAAAAAAAAAATGCAAAAGCGACAGTTAATTTGGAACATAGGGAGCAAGTAATTCTAGCTCTGATTTTACTTAAGACAACTAATGTTTGGCAACGGAGAAATATTATCAATGTTTATAATCCCACACAGATAGGTAATTGCATTGTAAGTAATCTACAAACATTTCCCAACCAAGCTACTTAATTAAACTGAAAACAGTTTCATCTGGTCCTTTGTATTGTTTTCTAGATAAGACAGAGGTCCAGTCAATACAAGGATTTGACTGCATCCATCTTCTTCAGTTTCTTCCCTACACATAACCAGCCATGCATGACACATGCGCTAGAGCCATCGGTTTCACGGTCTCTCTCGCTACGACTACGCCATTCATGTCCCGAGTCTCGACCTGGTCTGCGTACTCCGCCGAACGAAGCTTCACCTGAGCTTCCCAGGAGGCACACTGTTCCTTATATCCGTCGAGAATTCAAGAGAAAAACCTACAGAGATAGATACATTTCTTGGCGCGTCTAACTTTCAGTCGTTTAATTTTATATACCACGTGTGCAATAAACGTGTGTATCATCTCGGTCGAAAAAACTTGTCGTCCTGGCTAGAGTATCTCTACTACGTACCAGCCGTGCTTGATCTTTTTTTTTTTTTTGGCGGTCAAGTTCCTTTTTTGAGAAGGAACATGTATTAATTTTGGTGCATTACACCGACCCTTTTACAAACAGAAATCTTAAGAAAAGGAAAATTACAAAAAAGTACAAAACTTTGCTCATCTTACTCCAAGCCTTTAGAGATCCGTTCGTCACCGCCGTCGGCCGCTTCCCAATCGTCGTGGGGCACGAGCCAAACTCCACAAGGTGGAGGCCGCAGAGGAGGACTTACTTCTAGGCGAATCAGCCGAATAAACCGCCTCCCAGCGCATCGGCCAACTCCCGCTCCCATGACGCATCCTTCGATTCCACCGCCGGCAACCCGAGCAAAGCTCAGATTTTCACCAGAGAACATCTTCCTTGAGATTAACAGGGTCAACAACATCATCACCTGAAGAAGACGACGATGCGCCGGCCCTCGACTCCTGAACAGGTCTCCACAGCCTCTCCATTGACGTCGGAGAAGATCGCCATCGGAGAACGGAAGAAGCTGCAAGAATTTATTCCGCCGCGCCGCCGTCGCTTCCGCATCGCCGGCGTCGCCAGGAAAAGCAAACCGCAGAGGAGCCACGCTCCTCCGGTACGACCTAACTCCACCGACGAACATCGACGGCGAGCAAACCCTAGACCTAGGTGGACTCGACCAAGACCCTACAAAGACAGCAGTCTGTTGAAGAGACGGACCCCGCTCCTCGTCACCACCGGGCGGCGAGGCCGGAGGCGAGAAACGGGGCCGCAGAGGCGGTGGCGGCGGCGGCGTCGCCCGCTCGGGCGCTTTTTCTTTTCCGCGAGAGGCCTAAGCGTACGTTAGGCGGTCACGGCGGCCACGCGAGATCCAGCCGTGCTTGATCTGACCACATGCACGTGCGGCGCGCTAGAGAGACTTTGTTGGCCTCCTGATCCATATTTCTTGCTAGTTGAAGTGTTCAAAGCAATTCTACAAACCAGAGACCTACCTGCTTGCTCAAGCTTCATCTTAGTCGTTCGTTCTTGTCGTCATCAGGTGATGCTGCCACTGGTTCTCTTGAAAATGTCCAACTGCCTTTAAATTTCGCCGCATACCGAGTCTGGAACAAAATTAAAGTTTCAGATCTTGCATTGACGACGTAGTTAACTCGCTCTCAGCAGCATATCAATTCTAAAATAATGTTCCACGGGCATCTATCGGGCCAATGATAGAGGTTTTTTTACATATATTTGGACGACGAACGACATATATAGTATTGATTCTAAAGTTTCAGATCTTGACGACGTATATATACTATCGGCCTTTATTTGGACGATCAATCAGCCTCAATTTATTTTTGAAATGATCTTGCATTTTTTTTCGACAAAGGCTCTGCCACTCTGGTAACTATATACACTAAATATGTAAGGATGCATACAACCATTATATTTACTCCCACAAGCATCTCTTTTTTTTTTTTTTTTTTTTTTTTTTTTTTTTTTTGAGAAATCCCACAAGCATCTGTTTACACACTAGGATTTAACCCCCACCACCAAAGAGGATGGTATATATTTCATGAAATCTTAAACATAGCTCGTCCATTCTAGATGAAGTTGTACATCACGAGAGTCCATTTCTCAAATTCGGTACGTACAATGAATACAAAATCCTCATACCACTAGTTCGTGTGAGCATTGATATATATGGTGTCATGGTGATGGATAAACTCGGTCTAACTCTCTTTTTTTTTAAAAAAAAAAAGTCAAGAGTCAGAAGATGACGGAGTAACGACTCATTTGTCAAACCAAACACCCCGTACATGTTAAGATTTAACCCCCACCACCAAAGAGGATGGTATATATTTTCATGAAATCTTAAACATAGCTCCGTCCATTCTAGATGAAGTTGTACATCAGGAGAGTCCATTTCTCAAATTCGGTACGTACAATGAATACAAAATCCTCATACCACTAGTTCGTGTGAGCATTGATATATATTGTGATGGATAAACTCGGTCTAGCTCTTTTTAAAAAAAAAAAAAGGTCAAGATTCAGAAGATGACGGAGTAACGACTCATTTATCAAACCAAACACCCTGTACATGTTAATTACTCAGGTCCCTCCGTTCCAATATTAACCCTGTGTCAGTTATTAAGCAAACACTCGGTCTTATATTGTTCCATCATCAAGACTAGGTCGCGTGTATAATTGCTATCACTTTATTTCTGATGACATGCCATATATATGCAGCAAGCATTGGATTCAAAGCGAAAAAGACGTCGTGCCTCTGACTCGCCGATCGTCTTTTCCTCACTGGCTCTTATTCTACCAGCCTCTGATTTGAAGCCCCGCCTTTTTTTTACCTTGAGCTTTCACCTTTCAAGTACAAGTACAATTGTCGTTCCAAAATAAAATAAATAAATAGAAAGTAAGTAGAAGTAGAATTGAAAGGCATTCACTTTCCTGGGCTTTCCAATTTCTCGCGAGGCGAACCAGCAGTGAAAAGTGAATTATTTATTCATGCGTGTATCAATCCATCGTTCTAGAAGCAATTGTAAGGGTCTCTTCACGTCTCTTCTTTTCCCCGTCTACAGTTGCTCGGGGCGACAAGAAGGCAACGTGTGATTCCGGCAGTGATTCGCCAGCCCTTCTCTCTCCGGTGGCCGGACGAGGCGGTCAACCTCGGACGGTTCATGAAGGATCCCTAGGCCTCCCATATATCCTTATACATGTACGTATCCTACGCATGTTTTTCTTAAAATATAGAGACGTACTCAAAATATCCACCGTTCTAGAAACATAACCATGGTGATGCGCTGTTGGAGAGCAATGCATATATAATACTAACTAACCTCTCAGCTCGCTCGCCCCTCGGCAGATTTTCCCATTTCCATGTGCACCGGATGCTGCCCTAGCAATACCTTGGATGCACGACTCGCTCGGCTCGGCTAGCCATGAAAAGCCTAGCCAATTTTGACTGCCGGGGTCAGCGGTGAAATCTGATAGATGCTGCGCGCTCTAGGTGTTTGGTTACAAAAGTCCTAGGACCTTTTAGTCCCAAGGACTATTAAAAAAAGTCCCTCCAAGAGAGTCTTTTTTAGACTAATGGAGGAAAAGTCTCTAATAGTACCTCCATGTTTGGTTACTAGGGACTTTTTTTAGTCCCAGAGACTAAAAAGTCCCTCAAACCAAACAGCCCCTGAGTCTCCAACCACAACTAATCGTATCCAGTTATCCAATTTTGACTGCTACCATGCATGCATTATTTCCCATGGAGGAGCCAATCGTATTCAGATTAATTATCCATGGACGGGCATGTACTGTACCTTCATGGAAATGGGTGGGGCTCTACGATCGATCTTGACGGCCGTAGTCTACACGCCCGTCCTGGTCAGTAAAATCGGTCGTCGTGTGCAATCGTGTGTGTTTTTTTAAATAAAATGGCCACATGGAAATGGAAGGTGTGGACTTGTGGTCAAACTGTTTACCCGTCACGTCATCGTCACTTGTTTGTTTGTTTAATTTGGGCCCAAAAGGGAGGGTTTCCATTTTATTTGTCTCAGTTCTCACACTGCATTTCGAGAAAAAAAAAAAGTTCTCACACTGCAACTAACCGTGCAGATCGAGTGCATGTCATGTAGATAAACAATATACAAGTAAGTAGGAGTAGTACTCAAGTAGGACATGGATCCATCATGCATGCATATGAGAGCTGGCCTTTTCGGACGGTGACATGACTTTCTTGGATCTACCAGGAGTGAGTGAGTGGCTCATCATGATAGAGTTTTTAGATTAAGGAATAACTGGCTCATGACAGAGTGAGTACGTGGGGGCACTTACTAGTAGTACATGATCTGCACGTTCTGCACGGTACCAGATGCAAGGTACTACGGATCAAGTGAGTGAATTTGCACGAGTGCGGCGTGCCATTATATTATATCAAATCCGAAGTGCGAGCTCCATCGTAAGCCACTTGGAGGACGGAGAATTCCCAGTTCGAGAGGCCACGTTGTTACTTTTCAAAAAATTGAAGGCCATGCCGCCCCCCATCTCATGCCTTTTCCAGATTCGGAATAATATCACCCCCTTACAATATGTTTTTTTATTTGGTCTGTTAGAAGATAGAGTTGTTAAGATAGTGTTCAGGTTAGATAGGGTTGAGCCATGAGCTCGGCATGTCTGATGTAACTTGTATCTCAAGCATAGTCTTGCCGTGTAATCTAGATCAGTTAGTTGGATGTACTTGTAACACAAGATGTTGTATCTGCTTTTTGTACAAGCCACGCCCGTCGTCGGGCGGTTCTAACCTATATAACACGTACCCGAGAGCCTAGGCATGGCATCTCGTTAACCCATTTTTGATATGGTCACACAAAGATACGGAACTTTTATTGTTACAATAACATACGGAACAATTCACACAATGGCAGGATAAGCAGAGGCCAAGAAAAAAGGAGAAAAAAATAGGGTCAACCTATTTCACCCACCATGACTCACTCGATCGATCTCTAGCCGGCCGTGTGGGCCCAATGTAGTTGAAGCCCAAGGCCCAAGTGCAAGAGCGAACCTACAAACGAGGCCCGCCCGCACTGCATACATCACACCGAGAAAGAGAAATTACTATTCGCAGTAGTATAGTCTGTTATGAAAGGTTAGAATGTTTGCTAAAAAAATGAAAGGTTAGAATGACACTCTGCTACATTTGATAAATTGATACCCAAAACGGATCGATCCATCAAAAAAAGCCAACATTTCGTGCACATTAGTACCGTAAAACCACATTCCAGCTCCCCCAGTTTTTCCAAATCCGTGTACGTGTGTTTTTGTCCTAGCTAGGCTGTCTGGACTCCACACAAAGTGCAAGCAAATAAAGTCCTCTCCCTCCTGTAAAAAAAAAAAAAGTGCCCTCCCTCCTTCACACATGACACCAACCACAAGGTCCACAAGCAGTGCTGAAGAATCTGAATTCTCAGAGGAGCGAGACCGTACAGTACAGGGTACAGCCTAGTAGAGGAGAATCTTGGCAATCATCCAGCCGTCGTGGCTTGCTGATTCGGCTCAACACCGAGTGAGCCAGCTGCCATTCTTGCACCGAGTAGAGTAGAGTATTCTTTGCGCATGCCAAAAAGAGAGAGAGAGCTGCTATGCTCTCTTCAGCTTCGCTGGCAAGAGAAAAGAGCGAGCGGATGCGGATCCCAGGTTGGGCCATGTGCAGCGCAGCCACCCTTTGCATGGATGAACCCGAGCATAGCATTGGCCCCGGGGGATTACAGATCTGTCAGCGCGTGATTACATTGGGTTCACGGGAATGATTTGATTGATCCGCTGATCCATCGATTGGCCTACGCCTACGCGTTTGCGGCTGCTGCGCTGGGCCCATCTCCGTGTCTGCCTTGGGCGTGCTGTGCCTGTGCCTGTGTGTTCCCATGGAAATGGGACCTCTCCAGCTCGCCGGCGGGTTGACAACCAGGCCGTCTTTTTTTTGCTTTTTAACCCTTTTTTGGAAAGATTTTCATAGAAACATCCTTTTTTGTTTTCGTGCATAATATGGACCCTTTTCACCGGCGCCATGGGGCACGGCGCCGAGCTATAACGTCTCGGCGCCATGGGGCACGGCGCCGAGCTATAACGTCCCTCGGCGCCACCACCTATGGCGTAGGGTTCACGGCGTGGGAACCAATTTTAAACGGTGTGGCATCGAAAATTTTATATTTTCCCCTCGGCGCCATGATCCACGGCGCCAAGGGGGAAAATGCAAAAATTGCATTATTTTTTTTCCTTCTCCTTTGGCGCGTTAGATGGCAAGTACAAAGTTTCCGAGCATTGTATTGAAATGTTGCTGTGGTTCAGCTGGTTAGTGGCGCGTGGGTGCAGTCTGGGCCTGGGAGACCTGGGTTCAAACCCCTGACAGCCTCTTCTTTTTTTGATTTTTGGTGTTTTTTTGTTTCCCTTCTTTTGGTTTTTAACAAGCAATGTAAAAAAAAAAAAAAAGACGAATGGTAATACTTTTTTTATATATTACATAATATATTACCAAAATTGTATATAATACCTAAATGATATATATTACCTAAATTATATGACCATTCGCCTTTTTTTTTTTTTTTTTTTTTAAAACAAGCAATCAACAATGTAAGATGTAACAACAATTGTGCAATTACAATAATATTCTTTTTGAAAATTATAATACCCCTACGGTATTAAGGTATTTTAGAAATTTTATTAAATTTGACGGAAATTGATTTAGAATTAGATGTAACATAAGTACGAGAACACATGCTTGTACTCCACATTTTCTATATACTTAAAAAAAAGTTGTCAAATTTTTTTTACAATTAATAGTGTATAAAGTAATATTTATTATATTTATTTATTACTGCAATTGTTAATGAAGTAACGACAATTGTTACATTTTGCTTATTAAACCAAAAAAAAAAAAAGGGAAAGAAAAAACCAGAAATAAAGGTAAAAAAAGGTGGCCGGTCGGCTTTTGAACCCAGGTCTCCTGGACCACATACGTGCGCGCTAACCAGCAGAACAATAGCACCATTTCAGTAAAGTGTTCGGAAAGTTTCTACTTGTTGTATGAAAAGCGCCAAAAGAGAAAAAAAAAATGCATTTTTTCATTTTCCCCGGCGCCGCCGTGGATTATGGCGCCGAGCTCGGCGCCGTGATCTGTGGCGCCGAGGGGAAAAAATGTAAAATTTTCGATGTTACGCCGTTCAAAATTGGTTCCCACGCCGTGAACCCGCCGGCATAGGTAGGTGGTGGCCCGAGACGTTATAACTTGGCGCCGTGACCCATGGCGCCGAAAAGAGGGGTCCATATTGTGCACGGAAACAAAAAAGGACGTTTTATGAGAATCTTTCGAAAAAAGGATCAAAAAGCAAAAAAGACGGACAACCAGGTGGTCTGTCTGGGCTTTGCGCTAGTATTCCTATCACTACTAGTAGTACGAGCAAGCAAGTGGCTTCAGCTGCGGCGGCTGACGACGACGACACCTTCGTCTTGCATTCATATGCATGATTGCAAGCTGCGTTAACGCTGCCACATCAGCTGGTCTGACTGACATGATCCGGTTCGCCGCAAGTCGCGCAACAAAGGACGACGTACTCCTACGGCACATCACTTCCTAAACTACGCGGCTGAATCTCAGGCTGCTCTGCGTCAATGCCTCAATAACTAACCCAAGCCGAGGATTCAAGGCAGATGAAAGTCATGCATGAGTAATCCCATGGCTGTCCTATGTTGCTTGAGAAGAAGAGAAATTTTAGACGCCTCTAGCAACTCATATTCATACTTATGTTCTTGACTCGGAACTTAAGCGTCGTCCTGGCTTGTTCGTTAGCTTTAATTTCTACTCTGTATCTTGTTTGGTTACTGACTCCATCATGGTAGGACTACATTGCTATCACTGGCGATATTGTCACTGCACGAATAATCCTCTAACCGTACGTACGTTACGTACCTACTATGACGACGTTGCGCGCTGCACCATGCCGTACGTACCTCCCCGTACCACGAAATTTCCCCTGTGATTTTTCTTACTACAACACGTGGTTCAAAATCTTGACTGTTTGATGACGACTCGGACAGTACAGATAATACCTGGAGCAGGTAAATCTTGGATACGAGCACACGTACGTGCCATGATCACGTATCACTCTCATCGTCTCACTCAAACCAATTTGTCTCCGGTCCAAGTCCAAGTTTCCAGATCATGTGGTGTGTGACCTGTGAACGCGCAGCGAGAAATTTGACCTGTCGCCTCCTCCAGCTCGTACGTACGAATACGTGCATTGAGAACTAAATCTAGACGAAATAAAAAACTAATTACACAATCCCCCTTGTAATTTGCGATACGAATCTAATGAGCTTAATTAGGTCATAATTAGACAATAATCTGATATATTAACACATGCTCTAATGATAGATTAATTAGCTAGGCTTAATAAATTCGTCTCGTAGTTTATAAATGGATTCTATAATTTATTTTGTAATTGATCCGCATTTAGTACTTCAAATGTACGCTGAAATATCTGATGCGACACTTTACACCAACCCATTTTGGATCGTAACGCAGGTACAAACGGTATATATACCGGTGAAGTCACGTCAAGAAAGCAACGGCCATAGCATTTGCATGCCCCGTGATCGACGACTGAGACGGTCTACGGAGTAGTAGTATACTATAGTAGTTGGAGGGACGTGGCTATCGGAGTTTGACGATCAATTTGGCGACGACGTTCGTTTGTTTCTATACAGACTTGCGAGCTCCCCACTTTGAAACATATATGTATGGCCTTCAGCTCTAAAAATTTTGGATTTAAAGTTGAAGACTTGTTGAGGTCAGCTGGAGCTTGGAGGTAGTGATTCTACGTACCTACATTGTACATAGAGGTGGAAGGCAAAGCAAAAATTGGATATCCATGAATTTTAGCAAAAGGACTGGGAATTCAAATTTTGATGAGAGCTACATCTAATTTTTTTTTTTTTGAACGGGGGTATCCATTGAACATCCAGCTTCCACCTATAATTGTACATGCTCGACTAGTGGATCCATATCATATCGCGGATAGCAACGGGCAGCAGCTGGCGCGTTGATCTATCTAGCTAGCGTGATGACAATTGACAAGGCATTGCAATCTGCTGTGGACGTTGCGTGCGTTGATCGGAAAATATATAAACTCCGTGCGCATGGTGATGTCTAAAGCCGAATTTTCCGCACCTCTTCTCCTTCATTCATTCACGTGGTCGACGTTGGCGCGCGCATGCGTCAGGAGATTTGAACGCCCCGCTCCATCGCGGGAACACGTACACAGCAGACAGGTACGGTCACCGGTACGTAGCTAGCGCGTCCCTCTCTCCCTCTAGATCGAATGAACTTCTCGTCGATGCATCTGGAAGAACTTGACTTTTAGCTTTGGGAAACGTGATTCAAACTCTAGGTACATGTAGTAACAACAAGCTGATAAGCACAAAAAATTCGAACTATACTCCTACCAAAACCGCGCTGATCCTTATATAAAATAGTGCAAGTATCAGAGCTGTAAATTGCTGCGATTTGAGAGAGTGGCGATAGAGAGTCGAGTAGCACAACCCAACATCAGTCGTCCAGACACCACTCAACCCAAAGCCAACGGAACGGAAGCAGCGACGGGGACGGCCGGGAGGGAGCACAAAGGACGGACGGCCCGTGATTCCGGACTGTACGGTATGGGGCCCACCGCCGGCACGATGGTCTTGGCAGTTGGCCCAGCACCGTCCTCCCCGTTCCCGTACCGTACAGTACTTTGACAGTTGTGCGATCCTGAATTGTTTAAGCAGGAGGTGTGTACGATACGGTTGAGGCAGCACGCCGTGACAGGTCAGGTCCTGGGCTCCTGGCATGTGCCCTGCCCTGGACCGGCTCGGCGTGCGCACCTGCTCCGTACGCTCCTTACCTACCAACCAACGAACCGGCCGGTGGACGGCGGCGGCGGTGGCTGCCCGGGGCGAACGTGTGTAGTACACTGTTGTTACAGTACGTATACGCGGCGCATAACCGCCACACGGGGCGGCGAGCTGGCTACGCGCCACCGCCACCGGCCAGCCTATACGCGCGGCCGGGATGCAGATTGAGGGACGATAGATGATGATGGCCAAGTTGCATAGATGTACGTATTATAAAATATATGCAATCGCGTTCATGTCGCAGATTCGAGCCAAGAACAGAGGGAGAAATTATCTGGTTGCATTTGTTTATTGGGTCAAGATGCGTGGTACAAGTACAAGCGCAGTATAGTCTGCGATAGAGACGTTCGTTCGTTGTGGTTGGTGTTGTGTGAATGGCATATATCCCGGATAGCCCAACCAAGTTGGGGAATTATATATATTTCACCATATTTACGCGTCTGGAGTCTGGACGATATATTATACACACATATAATGTAGTATACTATGCAAGTAATAAGCAAGGAAATAGCTGGCTCTCAGATACGCTGCGTATAGAAAACCCCAGTACTATAATTAAATAAACCAGCTAATATAACGTCGTTGACAAGAAACGAACTCAGACTTCATATAAGTAATGGCGAATGATATGATTTAATCTGAATTCGTTGACAAGAGCTAATTTAAGCAAGGAAATAGCTGGCTCTCAGATACGCTGCATATATAGAAAAACAAGTGCTATTATTGAACCAACTAGCTAATACAACGTCGTTGACAAGAAACTGAGAAAGTTTATATATTGTAGATGGAATATACTAATGGAGAATGATATGAATTAATCTGCAACTCTCAACGGTTTGTCAAACGAACGTGAAGGATCAACATCACTGCATGCAGGAGTCGTCGCGTGCCACTGTTTTTCCTCACAGCGATCGACGCAGATGGAATATCCTATTATCTTATTCAAACAAGTGAATGATAGGATGGATCCTCAAGGGCGTGTTGTTGGATCAACTCGACCGCAAGAAATGTTTTTAAAAGAGAGAGAGGAAAACATTAATCCTCTCCATCCGATCCGCACAATGGCGATCTGACGCTTGGTGTCGATTGAAACAGGTTCAAGCCACCAACCCCGCTCGTCTCGAGACGACAGTCATCACCGACCGACGCTGGAACTCATGCAAGCGATACAATACAAGCGGACCATACACCGGCCGGCGTCAAATCAAAACCCCCCGACGGAGGCCGACGAAGGCCACATGCACCAATGCGTGCATGCATCGGTCACTTGACATGCTACCGGAAGTCAGGAAAACATTGCTGGCCGCGGCCAAGAGAGAATTGTTCCTCAGTCAGTGAGAGGCGACAGGCAGGTTTCAACTTGGTACTAGCGAAACACAATTACACAAGCACCTACGAACACTTGCGTGCCCGTGCCGGCCGGCGGCCCGTGGAAAACCCAGCTAGGCACCGGCTGCATGCATGGCTCCATCAGACATTCAGAATAGTACTCCACTGCTCGTAAGCTCGGGCTCGTCAACGTGTCGCCGCGGTGCAGCCATTGCCAGCCCGAAACGTACACTACCGAGGAGCCCAGGCCAGTGGAGCCAGTACGTGGTGCGTTGCGCGGGACCAAAAGATGTTAGTGACATCCACCGGCGCCGGAGTAGCGAGCGGGGCGCATCCCACATGGGTCTCATCTCATGCCCGAAGCGCGCAAAAGAACCGACCTCTGACACGGAGGTGCTTGCTTGCGCGGCCGCTTTTGTGCGTCTGGGAGAATCGACCACCCGTACGTCGTCACTTTTTTGGACACGTCAGGTCAGGTCAGGCTGTGTATGCACGGTTGGCAGCGACAATAGCGGTAGCCTTTCCAGAGAGAGGATCGGGTTTCATAATCCTACCAGTAGGCAGTAGGAGTACAAGTACTAGTAGGAGTACTACTCCAACAACAGGAGTAACCCAACGTACAGAGGCTGGTACGTACAGTACGACCGTAGTAGATCTGTTTGCCACTGGTCGACACGTCGGCACTGGACAAGGCAGGGAGAGTACGAGTACGGGGAGCCTGAGAGGTCTGGTCTGTGGAGCAGCCCGGCACATGCGAAACCCAAGGGACCTAGCGTGTCGCGACCCTGCCTGCCTGCCTGCCCGTGCCACTGCCCTGCACGGCCACGCCCGCAACAGCAACCATCCATGCACGGCTCTGCCCTCGCACCCCCCCCCCTGCGGCCGGCGTACAGTACGGAAAAAATCTTGGACGCACCAAAGAAACGGTCAAACCGACCGACGAGGCGACGACGTGGGCGGGGCAGGGCACGGCATCGCCCCATCGGGCCACGCGCCGCGCCTTTTGCCGGTTGCCCTTGGCCCTTGCCGGCTTGCCCCTTGCCCGGCCCGGTGGCGACCGAGGTCTTCTGGTCTTGGCAAGTTCACATGGACACTTGCCCGGTGGCGACCGAGGTCTTCTGGTCTTGCCCTGGCCACTTCGGTACTCGGTGCCTGCCTGGAGTAGTAGCTCTTGTCTCTTGTCCCGCCCGGACACAGAGGGGAAAGAGAAAAGAGAGAGAGAGCACACACACCACGTGGTGCCATCATGCCTGCCTAGATCGCACGATCCTTCTCGGTTTTTACACGCCCCGCCCGTGATCACCTTTCTTTCTCGGTCAAGTCAAGCTACTGTACTGGTGGTGCTACACCTACAAACGACATCATTCATCGCACCCACCCGTGTCTCTCCGAATTCGGCTATCGTAGTGTACAGGCACAACTTTTTACTACACGCCGCTGCTCACTTGCCGACACTGCGCTCGCCGTGACGACGACCTCTCCCTCCCTTCCACGGCAAGCGGCGATGGCCGGAATCTGCGGTGGAGTCCAACGATCGACGTCCGGCAAGAGCGGCCGGCGGCAAACGTCCGTCCATGTTCCTGTGGGCGTGCAGCCACGGGCGGCGAGGGTGGGGGGACCTGCTGGAGTACGTGCTGCCAAGTGCCACCGTCCCCAGTCTAGGGCGAGGTCCAGTGCCTAGGCAAAAAATACGAGCGCGTGCCGCTGCAACTAGCCTCTGGAGGAGGAGTAGCTGCGCACCGCCCTTTGGTTGGATGGGTGACCGGACCTGCACCTGCCCGTCGTCGATGTGTCGTGTACTATTGCCGTGCGGCAGATGTACGGACAGGGAAGGGAAGCGCTGTGCGCACACGCTGCCAAAACAGGAGGTGGTTTGTGACCGTACCGTTTTAACCACCACCGTACTGTACTGTATTATTACAGCTGCAGTGTCGTTGATACACGAGGGCTAACCTTCGTTTGATTCCGTATTAGGAGTAATACATGCGTGGTCAACTGAAGTTGGAAGATTGGTGTGGCACATGTGCCAAGTTCCAAGACCGTTAGTGAATTTAACTCTTTGAAATAATTGCGTGGTCGAGTTGAATGTAGGGCAATGATCGTCGCTTGCGCTGCTGATTGTTCATCTCGGCTGCTCTATGTGGATGTTTTGCCACCGTGCTGTGCAGCAAGCAACCTTTTCGTTGATATATCTTTTTCTCAATAGGATCAGGATAATAGGGTTTTGGGCTCAGGTTACCACTTTATAGGTATTTAGATACTATTCCTTTTCCTTTTCTCTATGTAGTCGGCTTCAAATCGTTTGCCATCAACTTTGTTGGTTTGTAGGTTGCACTATTAGAGTTATCTTGTAGAGGTGTCATGTAATTTGGTTACTCCTAATAAAATATTTTGCCAAGGCATTATTAAAAAAAAAAAAATCATTAGCTCCCTAGTGGTACACATGCATGTGGGAATTTGCTCACAATTGCACCGGGTGAGGTTTGGCGATCGATGGCTAACTCTCGATCGATAGCTAGTACGTACTTCCGTATACTCCCTCCGTCCCAATATAGTCCCAATATAATTGACGTTCTGGAGTTTGAAAAAGTTTCAGAAAGAAAGACGTTTTAGGTACTGCAGAGCTACTCTGCCACTACGCGCGCTTACTCCACCACCGGTCATCCATCACCCATGCCATCCACTTTGAATATTAAAATGAAAAGAAACGCTTATTTGTGAGAGGCTGTGAGAGGAGGCTCGTAGCCGAGATGCATGCCGCTGCTGTTGGAGGTTCGCCGTAAAAGATTCCGTAGGGGTATGAGAGTCTTTCTCCATTTGCATTGGTACACGGGACAATTCTAGAACGTCAAATATACTGGGACAGAGGGAGTACATATCACACACACTTCCCCTGCCGCCGGCATGGCATGCCTGCAGTCATGTGCGCATGAATCACGGGGGTTTGCACACGATCGGCATGTACGGACGTAGTACGTACACGGTAGACACATGCTTGGAAATGAGTTAGGGGCCGTGGCAATGTCACGTCGACATCCTTGGCCCGTCCGATCCCAAGATTCCGAACCTAACATTCCGGTGCAAACGTCGCAGCTTGATCGATCATCGATCCGCCGTACTTGCGTGCTTTGGGACAAAAGAGTACGTATGTGTGTAGAGAGTAGTGGTTCGGTGGCGCTAGCTAGCACGCGCTAGGTCGGCGTCATATATACTATATCCGTTTGATTTGATTTCACCGCGCGCGCCTGCATGTGCACCGAGGAGGACTACACTAGTCGTTTCATGCTATTGCTATGACTTTAATAAGGTAATCTCTCGTGTTACGGCCAGCACATGCATAGTTGATACGATGTTATGATGTGATGAGCTTCGTGATCGATCGGGCGATATCAACAGCTAGCATGATATATGTCCCGACCTAGATTATATTCCACCGTCTTAAAAAGAATGTAAATCTCGTTTCTCGAGAAGCCAAACGATTTTAATTTTGACCAAATTTATACAAAAAGTTAGTAACATTTGTATCTCCGAGTTGGTGTAGCATAGAAATATATTACAGTACATGATTAATATAAAGATACTTATATTATGACACAAATATTACTGCTATTTCGTATAAATTTGGTCAAATTTAAAATTATTTTGACTCCTCGAAAAAACAGGATTTACATTCTTTTTTAGACGGAGGAACTATATACAGCAGGATGGCCGTGGCGGGAACATGACGTGTGACGAATCAGGTGACCAACTCCCCTACGCACTCGAGCATCGCCGCCGTGTTCCTCGCCCGATCGAGAACCTAGTGCTAGGGCGGTCGCGCTTTTGGTATGGCTACTACATCGTGTCCTCGTTCACCCCGGGCAAAAACCCGATACCCAATACCCGCACCCGAACCCGGACCCGAGGTACCCGAACCCGAGGTACCCGATCCTAAGTTCGGATAGTGATTTTGATTACCCGAAATTAGTTTGGGTAATTCGGGTAATCCACGTGGGTACCCAAACTACCCGAAATTTTGTCTTCGACTTTGTTTTTATCATGTGTTTTTAGTTGAACACTTGAAACTATCACTTTATTTGAATATAATTCTCTTGGTTTGAACAAGTGACTATAATATATTATTCTTCACAAATTGTAGTTGAATTATACTCAAATTATTGGTGAAATTTTGTTTAAATTCTTACTAAAATTTTGTGCACTTTGTTGTTTTCTATAAATTCGGGTAGAATGGGTTTGCCCGAACCCGAACCCGAATTTACGGGCACCAAGTTGCGGGTAATGGATTTTCGGGGCTGATTTCGGAGTAGCAGATTCTATTACCCGAACTTTTAAAAACCCGAATTACCCGACCGATCGGATCGGGTAACCCGAACGCCCGAGTGAGTCCTCGTGGTCGTGGGGCATGCATCCATCCATACCAACTCCACCACCGCGACTCCGGTTGCAAGCAGATAGAGTGCGTACGCAAGGAGGGGTGGAATCTCACGAAGTCGTGGTCCTAACACGTCTCGCTTCGCCATTTCAGGAAAACAAAAGGAGACGGCGGCCGGCCGGCCGAAACGTGGATGCAGCGTTCGTGTTCGGTGGCATCGATCTGTCCCTATATCTCGCACGTTTCGTTGCGCATTTTTGATGCGTTATGTACGTCCTGTCGCTTTGGTGGCCTGCCGCCGGTGCACCGCACCACATCCTCGTTTATCATCGGCAGAACATGGTTGTTGTTGTTTACAACAATTTGGCACATGAAGCACTACGCAGAGCCGTATGGCATGTTATTATTATTATTTTTTTCTTTTGCGTAGACAATATGATCGTTAGACAATAGTGTACACAGCACTAGCTACTACGGCTCCAAATAGCGCACTACTACGTCACCTCGCAAGATCTTTTCATATATATATACTACTCCTACTACCACTATTATAATGAATAAATTAAAGTAAATACTGTTGGACACTTGACCGTGTCAAACGCTACCTTATAAAACCCACCGCTTAAGCACACTGTGCGTACGGACAGCACGGAGTATCCTCTCTGACTTCATCCAGAGTCTCGTGAGTGAATGCTCTCCCTCTCTCTTCCATGTGCCAGGTCAGTGAGCGGGCCCCGCGATAGCGACACTGGGGCGCGCGCGCGGACGCCGGACGGGACGGAGCCGTACGAGCGGAACTACGGACGACGGACAGAAGCGGCTGCCCCGCGGCACCGGTCGCGGTCGGTGGCGTGGCGTGGCGCCCTGCGGTCCCAGCCCCGGGTCCGATCGGCCGGGACTGGCCACCCCACCGGCTTTGCTCCGTTGTTCCCTCCCGTCCCGTGCCGTGTGCCGTGGTGTACCGGCACGTACTCCTACGGTACCCGCACTCGTACCTCCTGCCTCTCAGAGTCTTCGTCCTCGTTGAATTTCCTTGTGCCAAGCTTGGGGTTAATTAATGGGTTGCATTGCATACATACGGAATAATAAGCTGGTTAAACTCTCTTATGGTGAACACTTGTTTACTCTATATTCGGCCTTTGACTTTTTGTACTATAGACTTTTTTTGTACTAGTGTTTGATATAAGTTAAGCTGATGCTTAAGCGACATGCTCCTCAACAACATAAATTAATTAAAGATAAATGCCCGTTTCAAAAACAATACTCCTACTTTGGTGTACGATCAAGTGTTCCCCAAGCTAAGAAGTACTTTCATAGGGATGGTATTAGAAGTCGTTTTTTGGACGAGGTTTGGGGCCAAACATCGGGAATATAAATCATCAATAACTTTTAAGTTGTTGAGTTCAGTAAATGTAAAAATTATATGAGTAGATTTGTCTTAAAAAATACTTTGATAAAAGTATAAATATATCACATCTTTATAAATGTTTTTATAATAATAAAAGATCAAAGTTGTGTTTTGGAGGCAGTGTCACATTTTGCCCTAAACGACTTCTAATAACATCCGAGGGAGTATTTTTTTTCATAAGTAGGTAGGGCAGTATCAAGTGCCCACAAAGCCAGCCAGTCCACCAACCTGAGGAAAGGATTTGCAACTGGCAAATTGTGGAGAGAAAAAAAAAAAAAAATCCCAGAAAAATAAAAAAGACCTTGCCAAGCAACAACTTCTCAATAACTTCCGTTCCGTCCGTTATATAAAAGGAGGCAGGCAGGAAGCCACATGGCCACCACCACCCGACTCCAACTAGAAACGCATTGCCTCCTGCTCCGCTCCGCTGTGCGCCTCACCTCACCGCGCTGTGCTTTGCTGCGGTGTCCTCCTCTCAGCTGCTCCAAGCACCACCTGCGCCCCTCACCTCACCGCCGACGACCCCGCCACCGCCACCGCAAGGCGCCACACCAGCGCGCTCTCTCTCTTCCTCACCTTCTCTCCGTCCACCATGAAGCGCCTACTCCGGCGTCTCTCCCGCGTGGCCGCGGCCGACGCCTGCGCCGCCGCCTCAGCCGGCGGGTACCACCCGCTCCGGCCGGACGCCAAGGCCTCATCCACCGCGTCCGCGTCACTCTCCGGCGCACGGAGGCTCGGCGGCGGCGCGCGCGTGCCGGAGGGTCACGTGCCCGTGTGCGTCGGCGAGGAAGGTGGTCCCGTGGAGCGCTACGCCGTGCGGGCCGAGCTCCTCGGCCGCCCGGCCTTCGCGGCGCTGCTCCGACGCGCCGCGCAGGAGTACGGGTACGGCCACCCTGGCGCGCTCCGCATCCCGTGCCCCGTCGCCGACTTCCGTGACCTCCTCGTCCAGCTCTCTTCCTCCGCCTCCGTGTCCGCCTCCGACCACCACCCCGCCGACGACGACGCCGCGCTCTGCTACTACCACTAGGCTCCGGAGCGCCGCCCCTCCCCGTCCCGCTCTTCTGGTCAAAAAACATTCGCCGCATTTGCCGCGGAGGGCGTTATTGAGGTGAAAACTGATGAAACGGCCGGGCCGGCAGCGCCAAGTGCTGCTCTGCTCGCTCGTCTTCTTCCCCTTCTTACTGAACTAGTGATTTATGCGCGCCCATGCGCGCGAGGCAATGGCCGCGATTATAGAGGGGAAATAAAACGATAATACTGACAATTGGCTGGCTCTGTCTACTATCATTGAAACAAAACAAACCTAAAAACATATGCTATGTTTCCCCTTTTTCCACGTATGAGAATGATAGTTATTTGTTCATCACCTAAAAGGCAATATCTGAATATTTTCCCATCACAGCATTAAGAGGTTTGACAAATCTCGATCGATACATGTGATAAACCAGCAATTTTTCTAAAATAAATGCCAAATAGATAGCACATACATTACATAGCCATTGGACTGTGCATATAGAAATGGAAGACAATTGCAACAGAACAGATACAAATAGCGTCGAGGCTAAGAACAAAAAACACAAGATAAACTTGCATTTTGCCTCCAACCTAGCAACCAGGATAGCACCAAAACACTGTTTTGTATGACATAAACTCACTGGTTCGCATGACATAAGCTTTCAGTAGCTACATTGATCTAATGAGGAAGACAACATAAACACACATAATAGATATGCCTTCCTATGTACCCATCTGAGCAAGGTCATTGGTAACGTCCATGGCAAAAATGAGGACACACATACCGGCAAGGCTGGCTTCAGCCTCCATCCGTTCCCGGCGCCAGCGACAGACTGACTGCTGCTGATCTAATTACCTGAGACAGGAGATTGACGAGCACCTGCTCCACTGCTGCAAACTGCGGCAAATGAAACAAGCCACCTGAGATGCCAACTAAAAATGAAATTAGCAAACGCCCATTGATTGATCACTGCTGGACACAAGCTGCCTGCTGTAGTCGATAATTTGAACGCCCAGGTCATGCACGAGCTGCTGAACTTGCTGCACGCAACCAATTCAAGCACATTAAGCAAATACAGAGAAACGTATGCAGAGAGAAAAGCATGACTACAATGGAGAGGACAGAGTCAAGCGAGCTGCAGCTGCTGGAATTCAATTAACATGAACTGCTGCACCTTCTCTTGGTGCTGTGTGTGCACGGGTTCCTGGATGAACACCGATTGGTGCTTGGAAGCACTGGTGCTGAGCATGACCAGACACAGAGATGTGGAGAGCAACAACGAGGCTGGGGCAAGCGCTGGACCAGGCAGTGGGAAACCGGCCTGCTGCCCCTGGAGTCCAAATCCCTCATGCTCAAGAACGCCAAAAACCTTTTCTATAAAAAAAGAACGCCAAAAACCGAGTGCGGACAACAAGGAACAGAGGAGAGCGATAAGAGAAAGAAAATCGCTTGAGAACTGACCCAAATCAAAAAGGATTCGAAACCAAATCCAGCACAGGTGATCACAACTGAGTTGAGAAGCTACTCCTAGGAAATCATCGCCCGAAATAAACTCAAGCCCCGACAAATCCAGATCGAGTGCAAGAATGAAATCTTATCTCCTAAAACGAAAATCGTCGATTTCTCCGTGCTCATGTTGAATTGATTTGCATTTTCATAAATGCTAAGTCTATAAAATGAAGTACCAAAGCAAAACATGGAGAGCAGTCCTAATTATTTCTTGTAATCGAGCACAATGTTTTTGCAAAGGTAGGGAAAGAACTATAAGAATTTAATGATTGACTATACAAACAACTTCCTTTTATTCAAAATCGCAGCTACAACTCACTAATGTGATACATGTAAAAACCTAGAACTTAATCAATGAATAGGAACATTATTGATTAGCAACCTCTAATATATTATATGAATAGAAATCAAGAGTATTAGCACACTCGAGTCATGTAGCTTGCATAGAATCAACATAGCATCCCTTGCAGCAAGGATCTTAATAAGACTTAACAAAGAGGTAATGCTTCGCCTGGAGCATAGTAAACTGCTCTTTGATGCCATTGGTGGCACAATAATCAAAAAGTCTGTACAGTAGAATAATTTTAAATGAAAATAATAGCTGTGACTTGAAGCATAGAAGATGTAACTACAAAATATCATAAGTTTTCCTTTTATCATGCTAAGATATACACTTTGGATTCTGGATGCAGTAAGCCAAATAGATGCGAAAATAAGAAAGACCAACACTAAATCAGTGAAGGCATTTCCATTGGTTGAAGAATTGTTTTCTTTTCCCTTAACTGAAACCCTTTAACCACGACATCAACCAAAAATGAATGCAAAGGAGATAACAAAGGCAAACAGGCATGCACATTTTAGCTAGATAACAACGATGTCACTCCTTTAGTGAAATCCATTTGTGCAGATCCTTTAGGAAACAAGGAAAAAAAAAAAAAAGATTCAATAGAGCATCTCTTTTAAATCCATAAAGATAAAAATGGCATGAGAGTAAAAATAGAGCATTGCTCTTTCTGAAAACACTTTTTTCTAGTCAAGCAGGAAACTGTTAGAAGGAGCACACATACATGGTCAATATACATAATTGGAAACTGTCACAGGGTCAATAGAGCATGCATTATATTTCCTAGGGAATTATCAGTCGTACTTCTATATCAGTGTAGAAAGCAATGACCACCTTTAAAAAATAATGGTACATGATTGGAAGCCAAGAACCCCAACAACAATGGTAGGTAATCCAATGTGGAAAGTGGTGACGCCTAAAAAAGAGAAAATTGATAACAAATGCTGCATAAAAAAAAGAGAAATTATAAAAACTATAAAAATCCATACTTCTAGGTCTCGCTGGTTAGGATGACATATCTATTTGCGGTAACAAAGACCATCTTACCTGCAAGCTCATAAAGTGCCATAAATATCTAAAATCTGTGTCAAGATCAAATTTGATGTGATGGAAATAGGAGCAACTGGAATGTGGCTCTTTTTGCTCTTAAATGGAACTTTTGAAGTGAAAATAATTAGTGCTTCTAGTCATTCTGAATAATACATCTCAAGCTGCATAGAAAAGCATTGACCTGCCAGTGCTTCAGCAAACTGAGTGGCTGCCTAACTCTGTGGATTCCTTTTAGGATTTAGGAAATCCAGTCATTACTACATAAATAGTAAAACTGTGTGGATGACTAATTTTATTTTCTCTCTCATGCTATTTCTGAAGTGGCACACCATTACATCTTATAGCTAGAGACTTTCAAACTCTAGTATGGAAAAAAAAAAAATCATGGTACATGTTTTAAGCTGATGCTTCAAAAATCCATAGTCTGGAAACCAAATGTAGGTAACGTTTATATAAACACAATAACACTCTTAACCACCTTGGCTGACTAAGTAAAGGCATTCATCCTGTACTTTTTTGTTATGATGTCGAAAGAGAACTGAAATGGTCACCATGTTTTCCATCTACAGTTGTACAGTTGTATCTCTAAAATATCACAACATTCATCATAGTGAGTAGACCTATTCTGGTCAAAAAGAGAAAGAAAAGAAAAATAGGATAATTCTGCCATGAGGGAGGAATAATGGATAGTAAGTTGACCTGTCAAGTTCACCCCAGGGACCGTCCCTGATCTCTGCAGGTGGAAATATAAATTCTTATCAGCTAATTCAGCGGTAAACATACAGCTTACAGGAAATGGGCAGAAAGGAAATAGAAAAGCGCACATATATGGGTCAGTACCCAACATTCAGCTATATTGTGAAATAATCTAATATAATATCTAAGAAGGGCAAAGGGGGAGTAATAACTCACCTGAACTTGAGAAGGTGCCCCCAGGTTTGACAAAGTGTTGGAGCTGATAAGAGAGCCCAACCAAGAAAATACAACCATAATATTATTGGATCTGAAAATGTCATAAAGGAGTAAATATCTTTTGATTTCAATATAGCAAAGTACCAATTGACTGCCCATTTTGTCACCATTTTTTTTATAAAAAAGTAAAAAATATATGCACATCGTGCAGTCAGTCAGTCAGCTTCCTAGCATCATCTTAGGGAGGACTGAGAAAGAAGAGGGTTGAGCAAGGAAACATGATCTATCTTTTTTCTCAAATCATCAAATTCTCTAATGGAAACTGGCACCAACAAGCTTGTCCCACATATGAGAAAAATGTAACCACATGTATATATACAGCCCCTCCCCACGGTAACCACATGCTAAGCTTGTCCTACATTTTTTTTTTTGCCTTTTCATAGAACCGAGAAGGCCACAGCCTACAACAGGCAAAAAAAAAAAAATAGCAGTAACCATATCGATTGGTAGGAGAAGAAGGGGGGAAAACAATAGATCCGAATTGAAACTGACCTTGCCTTGCTCGTCTGATTTGTTTCACCAAGATTAACCCCTCGAATTGTCATGCCATCCATCGCCATCGTAAGAAACCTTGGGAAAAAAATGAGGACAGTCAGCTAGGGTTTTCTCGATTGAAGGAGAACAACTCTGTGAGGAACAATGGAACATGTAGGACCAGAACGCACCGTTGGTGGGAGGGCGCCGGCGGCCGGCCACCGGCGGCATCCACTGCCTGTGGGCCGTGGCTGGGGATGGCGCCGCCAAGGGCCGCGTCCTGCTCGGCCGCGGCCGCCGCCGCCGCCGCCGCACTGACATGACGGGGAAGAGAATGGTAGAGAGGAAGAAGAGAGGGGAGGTGGAGGAGGGGGCGAGGGGGCGAGGGCGGCGGAGGCCGCGCCCTCCAGCGACGCCGCCGCATCAGGAGAGGAAGGGAGAGATCGAGAGCATTCGTTTTTTTTTTACCGCGAGGAGAGGGAAGGGAGAGGACGAGAGGCATTGTTTTTTTTTTTTTTTTACCGTGGGGAGGGGCCGTATATATACATGGGATGCTGCAGTCGATTGAGGCATATCAAAACGTAGAACCGAGATCAAACGGTGGAAAATAATTCTGCTAACGTGGACGTACTGGTTGAGAAGATTCTCCACACATAATATTACTTTCAAATTACCCCTGCGTGGGACGCCTGTTCTTGTACATACGCCATACGGGAGCGTTAACTGTGGTGGATCCTTGGATGGATGAGGGGTACAACGGGGATTTCCTCCTGCAGCTCAACAGTTTTAGTGCCTGCTGTCTGGTAGTACTAGTAGTAATTTTTTTTGGTTGCTCCTCCAGTGCTTTTCCAGTGCTTTTGGTTCTTCTTCTTCTTCTTCTTCGTCTAGATCTAGCTAGCTCTGGCAGAGTCTTTGTTGCTCTAGCTCTAGCGGTGATTGTAATGGAGTAGTAGTGACTGATTGAGCACTACCTGCCATTTGTTTTTCTTCTTCTAATTCCTAGGGTTTTCAGATCTTATTAACAATACTCCAATGTACTGATGAACTTCAAGCCGCCGCCGCCGCAAGGCTGGTGATCTCGTGACTGAGACCGAGGAAATTGAAATCCATCCAGTGCAAAATGCCAAAAATTCTCTCTGTTGCCCCGTGTTCCAATATCCGGATATGCAATGTGTGTGATGCGATGTGCCTGCCGAGTATTTCTCCGTAACTTTGCGTGCTGCGTTTTCGATGAGGTCGCCGACATGCCGTTCGTTCTTCGGCGCGGCACAGTAGGATTATTATCTGGTGTTACTGTTAAGAATCAGGTGCTCCTGGCGAACGGTGGCGCCGAGCACAGGCAGGGGAAAGCAGAGGCTGGGGCTGGGCTGTGCCGGCACCGAAATGGCATCTGCCGATCTGCGCGCTGTACCTCTACAGCAGCGAGCACCGGCCGGCCGGGCAATGCAGCTCACGCAACCAAACCAACGGCCTCGCCGCGTGCGCCGGCGCCGGGGAGCTGACGGTCTGCAGCGTTTGGCGACGAGCGGCCACCAGACACCGGTTTGCCCGCCTGGATTGTGGGGGTGGCAGGATTCAGAGTTTTTTCCTTTTTAGAGTTTACAGGATTCAGAGTTTCAGAGTTGCGTGCGTTCAGGGAAACAAAATGTGCGACTCTCTCTGATTTTTCTTCTTCTTTTAATTATGTTTTTAGTGTCTTTCATACTAGCCTAGATTTCAAAGGATGCTCGTTGTTGGATGTTCAGAGGAAGGTGTGTGTGTCGCCTGAACTTGATTTGTTCATCAAGAGATAATTGCACATTGATAGTCCTCCAACTTGTCAAGTTGTAGCACTTGGACCTTGGAACTTTGACTCCGGTGTTTTGGAGCTTCTTGAGCCTTTCTCCGTCATCAACTGACCTGATTGTTTCTATTTGATAAAATGAATGCTAAATCCAGGACCACTTTGAATGTGGAAAATCTCCCAGTTGCTGCATTTTTTAAAAAAAAAAAATGATTTGATTTGATTTGATTCCTGCGAAGTGAAATCCTCAGGAAGCTAAGCTCGGAAGAGGTACAAGTTGACAAGTGGAAGGACTTTGCTGGGCAATTATTTTCAACGAGTCTCCGTCTCATAACGTGGATGTTGTACCTGAACGCAGTGAGGGCGATGAGTTGACAATTTCACTCGCCTTCCTTCCAGCTAAGTGCTGGATGCAGACAAAAAGACACTGAAAAGGAATTTCACCAGTAATTGGCGATGCTCGTACAGTACTATACTGTACCACGAGCCCATGACTTTCTGGCGTGAAAAGAATTTACTGATTGAAAACGATTTACAATGAAATGCGAATGCCTTTGCAGGATATACTTTCCCCAGCTGGCCGTGAAAACAACACTGGGTGTGTTTAGATTCCGAAAATTGACATTATTTTGAATTGAAAAATACTGTAACAATTTTATTTATTTATGCTAAATATTATCCTACTATAAGGTAACTAAGCTCAATGTACATTTAAACGTGTAAGTAGTTATTTTGTTTACCTACATTTGATACTTTATGCATATATATCTTTTGGTATATTTAATAATTTGATGTGACAGGAATTTTGAAATTTCAAGCCAAATTCGGGTGATCTAAACAAAGCCACTGATTTTTTTTTGTTCTAAAATACTATCTGCGCCTCTCTCTTTAGATTTCGCTATCAAATCTTTTCCCATTTGCTACACTATCTATCTATCTCGGAAAAAGGAAGAACATGGGGGAAAAAAAGGAGAGGAGATTGTGTATGTATGTAAAGCTAATAATTGAGCCCCCTGTCCTCTGAAATGTACATTTGAGGGTGCAATAATGCCAGCACAAAGGGCTAGTTTTGTGGCCCGGACGCCGCGTCGTCAAACGATGGTGGGGAAGGGAAGCAGCGGCATGTGCTGAAATCTCTCGATCCGCCAATGCGGCTGCTTGCAACTGCGCCTCACTGTGGCTGAGCTCACGGAGACGAAGACGGATGCCTTGGTTGGACAGGAAGAGGAGGATTCAGATTTTTCAGAGGAAGCTTTTTTCCTTAATCCTCGCATTACCACCACATTCTCCTCGGAGTCGTCGTGAAAACCAGCCGTATCTTTGCATGATATATGCTGAGAAAGATTACGGGCGTAGATCATCGTACAAGCACAATAATGCATATATATACATGTGCTGCCTAATCTGCACATTTGAAACCCCTGGCGGTGATCTAGCTGATAAGCTGAATGTCATGCTGCGTGTCAGAACTCTGAACGCGTGTGAAAGCAGCGCCCGCCGTCACAGGATAATAATTGGGTATCACACCGGAAAACCGAAACTGGGTCACAAAAGAATTATTATTGTTTGTACTTAATATATAAAATAAAAAAGGGGTTATCTAATCTAGGCCACTGGCTGGTCCAAGAAAACAAGTTGGGGGAGGGCAGAAATTCTCTGCCACGTTAGAACACTGCACACACACACACACGGCACATGCCGTGCTGAGACAAGTACCAGCGTGTGTGTGTGTGTGTGTTTCCTCCCTCCCTTCCTCGCTCTGAATTCAGTTGAGGTACGCAAGTCAGCACTCAGCAGCCGGCATGTTCAGGGGCTTGAATGCAGCGTCACATGCTGATAGAGCCTTCCCAACTTCCTTTTCTTGGAGGAATTTGTTTCATTCGCGTAGGAAAACCAACCAAAAGCACAGAGAAAATGTGCGTGCGTGCGTGCCGCCGGTGATGATGATGATGTAGATGCCCCGAACGCCACAAAAAACGAAGCGAGATTTGCAGGTATTGAAGGTATACTAACTATATCGAGTCCTTTTGGCACGAGCACGAGCTGATGGATGGATGAATGCAGCTATAGCTGGCTGAGGCGATAAGGACCTGCCTGCGTCGCTCTCGCTCGCATGCGCGCCTGGAGCTCAGAACTGATTTGAAGACAAGCAATTGCATGTGCAGGGATTGAAGGCCACATCGTGGCACGCGTGTCAGGGTGCCCAAACGCCGGCTGCCATGCCGCCATGCCGCCGTGTGTTGCTGTCGCTGTTGTGTGCCCGATCAGCTGCGGGGGCTCCTACTGGCACGGCACGTTGCAGCCGGCGCCACCACATGGCGTGGCGTACTGGCGTCTGCCTGCGGCCACGGATGATGCCGTGCCTCGGCCCCGCTGCCGGAACAGGCGCCGCAGCGGGAGCCTACGTCGGGGACGACGACGGCGTCGTGGCACTCGTGCTGGGCGGGCGATGAGGCGCCACTGTTGGGGTGTGTGATAGATAGATAGCTAGCCTTTGCCTGAATGCTGATGCGTTGAGATTTTGAGGGTAGCAGACATGGTAGCGACAGTGGTGAACAGTGTTATGACCTGGTAGTATAGGATGGAGAGGCAGAGGCCCAAGGCCCACACCTTTCTGGCTTTCTGGACTGACGGTGCTCTCTTGGGCCTTTGCGGCCTGTCACCCAGCAACAATGCACACACCAGCCCATGCTACTCACGAATTTATAGGCCGATTTATAGCCCATGCTACTCACGAATTTATAGGCCCATGGGTTACGTCCGATTCCTGGGCTAGCTCATCTTTCCACAGCCGAGAACAAACGAGCAATCTACAGTGCCACACCAACTAAGCCCTGTTTCGAGCGAATTGGGTTTGAAAGTCGATGGTAGGACGGCCCAGGTGGGGCGCTACCCACCAGGGGTTCAAATCCGGTGCTCGCACCTTTCCTGGGATTTTCCCAAGGATTTACCGGCGTTATGCATTAAGTGGTAGCGGCGTTTCGACGACGAGGCGCCCTATGGTGACTTCGAGAATCTCCAGATCTGCCGGCTACCCGGTCTTCGGGAGGTGCTCATAGGGGTAGGGTTTGCGTGCGTGTGTTCATAGGGGTGAGTGTGCGTGCGTGTTGTGAGCGTCTGCGTTTGTAATTGTGTAAAAAAAAAAAAAAAAAAAACTAAGCCCTGTTTCGAACATGACAGCTTTTCTTATACCTAATTGGTCTGTAAATCTTTTACAGTTTAGATGATCCTCATCAGATTATATATACAAATCTCATGGTATTTTTTTTTTCAAACATATGAATTCAGCATGAAACAGATCGATTCTAGTGGAACGCGCAAAATTACCACGCCTTCCAAATCTCCATCCTAATGATCCACATTAGATTGGAACAAAGTGTAAACACTATGTTCTCTGAGCATTAAGAACCATGACACACGGAGTTGTTACCGGCTGTCGGTTTGGTTCTTCCATTTATCCAGCAAGAAAGCTACAGTAGCCTGCAACTATGGTGGTTTCAGGCTTTCAGCAGCTAGCTACCGTCCTCCTCATCGCTCAGACCTTGTACGTCATACCCACCTCGATGAGGGAGGTGTTGGGGATGCCAAGCTCCACGACGGGCCGCCGCGAGTTGCGTCGGAGGAACCCGTACACCACGTTGACGGCGAACTTCTTCACCGCCGGCGACGACTCGTGGGCCTGCACGCTGGTGTGCCCGATCATGTACGACACGCCGGACTCACGCTCCTCCAGCAGCGTCTTCACCTCCTCGCTGCTGCTGCTGCTGCCGCCGCGCGCGCTCCTCGAACCGGACCCTCCTGCCGACGGCGTCGATCTCGCACGACGAGGAGGTGCTGCACGACGCCGAGTCCGCGTCCACGAGCTGGTGCGCGTGCGCGTGTGCCGGTGCCGCGGGGATCACCGACAGCTCCACGGACCCGGCGGAGTAGTCGTCGCCCGCCTCGGCGGCGGCGGCGTCCTGCCGCCGCAGGAACTCCACCACCTTCATCAGCAGCTGGTTCTCGAAGTTGAAGTGATCCCGCCGTCCTTCCTTGTACCCGTACCGGACGACGCAGCGGAACAGGCGGTGCGCCGGCGCGCCCACTCGCCCCACAAGGAACCGCTCCTCCGGCGACACCTTGGGCACCGTCAGCGTCTGGAGGGACACGAAGACGAGCACCCGGTGGAACGCCGGGAAGTTGGTGACGAAGTGCGCGAACATCGGGGAACGCCGTTGGCGGCGCTGGAGTAGACGAAGCCGACCCCGGGGACGCGCACCAGCCCGATGCCGGAGCTCAGGCCGAGGAACCGGTCCAGGCACACCTTGTTCTGCAGCTCGTACTCCTCCTTCTTCTTGGTGCCGTAGTGCCACGTCGACATGGCCAGCAGCGTCACCAGCGACAGCAGCAGCGGGAGCCACCCGCCATGGGGCACCTTGGCGAGGCACGCCGACAGGTACGTGAGCTCCACGGATCCGAAGCCCACAGTGAAGAGCGCTGCCAGGAGAACGCTCCGGTTCCACACGATGGTGATGACGAGGAACATCAGGCATGTCGTTGCAAACATCACCAAGATCACTGCAAGTCCTGGAACAAACACATGGTAAAAATGTTTCAGAACTTTCATTAAAAAAATGATGCAGATCCTGCATCTTATCAAAAAGATTCTAGGAAATTCGTACCATAGGCATTTCCAATCATTTCGGTGTCGCGGAAGCCGATGGTGACGGCCAGACACAAGAACATGAGAGCCCAGTTCACCTCCGGTATGTAGATCTGGCCGTGGACATGGCTTGATGTGTGCACGATCTTTATCCGCGGGGAAGCACCCCAAAGCCCTGGACTGGCTTATGATGGAAAACGTAGCTGAGATGATGGCTTGGCTCCCAACAACTGTGGCTAGTGTTGCGATGATCAGAACAGGCCAGAACACTCTGTCTGAAGAAATAGAGGGGAACAGAAAGAGATGCTGGAATATTAGAAGGAAAATTAGAAGGAACAGAAAGAGTATTTCATCTCTTGAGATTTTATTTAATATATTTAACTTGAATTTTAAAGGTTAGACACAGTGCGGGAGCCTACGACACTGGTCCGGACTACTAAACTTTCCTGATTAGTATTGAAAAATGAGAAACAACACATGGTTTCAAAATGTCACATGCGTTCACATATGTCAATTATACAATCTAAAAGTAATAGATTCTTTGTATCATTTCCCTTCATATACGTTATAACTGCTTTCCTACCTTGAGTTTTTGTGATGATATATATTATAAGATATACACTAATATGTCCACAGAAATAAGAGGGGAAATTGAATCATAAACATGTGTGATAAAATTTACTTTTAAGGAAACAAGTGGAGATTGTACCAACTTGAATTTTCATTCAAAGTACTCGATGATATCACTTATTAGTTTTTTTTTTTTGCAGTAACATTTTTATCCAGTCTTTCATAAGAAGCATGCCTTACTCGAGTACACCAAATATTGCACAAGGCGTGTCAAGCCAATTTGAGTGTCAAAAAATGGCCATGTGCCCAAAAGAAATGTTGACAGAGGGGCCTAGTGATGATCTATGGGCTGATCAATTTCCACACATTCATAACATAAGGACTGAAGTTTCAAAGCACATGGAAAAGGTAAAGTCAAGGATGTTTGACCCACCAAATTTATTCAAGCTTCAATTTGCTAAATTTCATACCATATCCTATCATGCATAAAAAATATGGTGACCAAGAATGTCTTTTGCAATGTAAAAAATATGGTGAGCAAGCATGCTTTTTGCGATGTACTACGGGGTACAAAATATCACAAGGTTATGTGCACGATAATTGAGGATACACTTATGACAATATAGGGGAGATTGAGTTGGTCGTGACTTAGGATGGTGACTAGATGAAGCCAATCATCTTCATGAGCTTAAACAAATATCTTTTTTTTTTTTGAAAGATCCGGCAAGCCGGCTTTGATTAATTTAAGAAGGGAGTAGCATACAACAAAGGCAACGACGAGCGCCGCCCCAACCTTGACCTAGGGCCGACTCGAGGGTTTAGATACAAAGTTGATTACTCACACACTAATGACAACACGCAGCGACCTAGGAGCCTAAACTCCCCGCTCGCCTACAACGGCTGCAAGTAAACTGTAAAGCTCATGGTCATCCATACGTCTTTGCCTTACGGATGGCCATGACCGCTTGCCTGGGAGGCCAAGTCCGTACATATCAATGCAGGAAGTGATCGCCTCATCGGGGCGGTGCCGCTGGCTTACCGTCGAGGAAGGCAAGCTCACGCCTAAGCTTAGGCTGGGCACGCTCCGCGGCCCGTGGATGGATGGTCGATTCGCCGTGCGAGTGGGCGCATAGGCACTCTCCTCCCGCATTTCTCTTTGGTAGAAGGGGGGTGACGGCGGTCTCAAGAGGATTAGAGAGCGTGGTGGGCTCTTCCTCCTCCTCCACTATCCTCCTCCTTTGCTTCCTCCTCCTCCTCCTCCTCCTCCACCTCCTCCTCCTCCTCCTCCTCCACTGCAGTTGTGTGGGTTGTAGCCGTGGAAGGAACAACCGTGAGCGACACGTCAACCTCCTTGGAGGCGCTGCGTGGTAGGGGGTGGGCACACAAACCGCAGCGGAGCGGCAAGCTCCTCCAACATAGGGTCAACCCATATCGGAGGATCCATCTCCACGCCGAAGCATGGACATGAGAGGTTTCCGTGCAAGGGGGAGGTGTGCTACGGCGACGTCGCGTTGGAGGTGGGGTGACGACGTGTCTATCGCCCGGTGTAGACTTGCGTCGCCGGGTCGTCGTCGGACTTAGCCGGCGCCGCCCCCTCGGCCACACCCGTCGGGTAGGCGTGGAGGGTCGACGACGTGAGCCGAGTCGCCACCCATGCAACCGAAGGCCCGACTCGAGGAGGTGGGGAGGCGAGCCGGAGGCGGAGCTTGGCGGAGATGGGTTCTCGCCCGACCTTGGCGACACGGTGGCGGGAGATGTGGTAGCCCATGCACCCGAGCAGCGAACCACGGTCCGGCAATGTGCGACGCGGTGGTTGGTGCCGGGCAATTCCGGCGGCGATCGAAACCCGACGGGATCTTTCCGCGGGCACGTGTCGTGTCCCTCGGTGCGCACCCCATGGCGCCGCTTTGCGACCGCGGGCGCTGCGCCCGGTTGCCGGGTCGTGGTGGCGGGGAGTACAAAGCTTCGACCATCGATGTCCGTAGGCATGGCCCTTCGCCGAGGGCCCCTGGCCGGTGGGTGGGGATTCGCCCGCACATGGTAGTGGGATCCCCGCCCATTTGCGTCCGAAGCGCCTATATTAAGCCGCGCTCGCCGGCAGTCGCTCGGCCCGCACCCTCCCGGCGGCGACGACGGCGGGTGGCGCCTCTATGGCGCCTCGGTCCGAAGCCTCAAGAAGAAGGCCATTTTAATTTTGAACTCCTCCTCCGTAACTCGACGCCCTCGGGCTGAGTCGATTCGGGCGTCAACGGGGTGTAGGTCCATGGCTGGCTGGCTGTGGTGAGGCCCGACGGCCGCGCCGAGGTAGGGGAGGTCCGCCTCCACGCCCCCAACGTCTTCCTCATCCTAATCGCCGACGACGCCAGTCCACCGTAGTAGCTTCGATCGCCCGTGGAAGGGAAGAAGGGCGCGGCGTAAGCGCGAGAGAGTGAGGAGCCCGACGACCGCACGCCGTCTTCAACATCTCCGGTGGGAGGGCGGGGGTTCTTGCCACCATGGCCCCCGACCAAGTATGCCCTCGCCGTCCCGAACGAATCGGAGAGGAGGTAGGGGCGCGGGCGCTGGTGTCGGCCACGGCCGCTGGCTGCGTGGCGGCGTGTCCGGCGGGCGAGGGCCCTCCTTGACGCCCGGGCCTTCGCCCGGGACTCCCGCCGAGGAGAAGGACCTCGTCGGCACCCTCGGGCTGGGCCGACCGGGGGGTGACGAGGGCGGCCCGCTGCCCCCTTTGGCCTTCAAACAGGGCGGGATCTCCGGGAGAGTAGGGAGGAGACTCTCCAACACCGCCATGGATCGATAGATCGAGAGACGAGGGGGTTCTAGATCTCGTGCTCGGATTGGGGAGGGACAGGTAGGATGGCGGGTTGGCGGTGGTGGCGGCGCCGTCACCGTCGCCTGGGAGAGGAGGTGGGTCGGGAGGTGGTGGGTCGGGAGCCATCAGCTTAAACAAATATCACAAGGTTATGTGCAGGAACCTCATAATAACCGAGGATCCATTTATGACAATATAAGGGAGATTGAGTTGGATATGACTTAGGATGGTGACTAGTTGAAGTCAGTCATCTTCATGACCTTAAACAATAGATGATACCAAGAACCATGTAAATCTTAGTATGAGGCCTTGACTAGTGCTGTCCAATGGGATGGTACAAGGCCAATATTATTGGCATGACATGGACATGGAGCGATATGATTGACAGTCCATTCCTGGGCCGGAGCCTTTTCATGGCATGAAACAAGTGGCTCGACATGACATGATTCGAGCCTAGCACAATGCGATTCAAGCACTGTCACGAGACAATGGCATGGATGGCCAAATGGGCTTCGCTTGATGCCTCATGAATGAGATGACTCCATGTTGATCCCTCTAGTCTTCTAGGCATTTTGCCACGACTCACACAAGCAAAGATACATGCACACAACATCACTTTGCTCTCTGGCTACTCCCATTCTTGTGAAAATATGACAACTTGCACACAACAACAATCCGCTCTCGGGCTAGTGCCCCCTTTGATGTGTCAGTAGAGGTTAAGATCTGGCGGTGCATGCAAAATTTCTACGACACAACACGACCTGAGTGTTTGAATTGGTAGCATGCTATAGCCTATAATGACCATGACACATTGAATGGTCTTGGCATACTTAGGCTTGGTGCGCCTGCAAGGCCTGTAAGACGATAAGGATTGTACTCACGGTATCGTATTGTATAAGATACACGTGATAGACTTTCTGTTGTAGATCTTCTACCTTGCATTGCAAGTTAGGAGATATGGTAGATATGACAGATATGGTAGATATTTTACCTAACTTGTCACCAAGTTCTTGTACAAGCCACGATGGGGGCAATTCCCATCCTATATAGCACGTAACCGAGACCTCTAGCGAGGTACTCGTTCCCTCAATCTTTACAGGGCCCACTGTACCAAATGGGCCTCGTGCCGGCTTGGCACGATACAAAGCTTTGATGGTCCGTAGTCATGGCATGTGCTTGGCCTGGTTTAGCACCACATACTAGCTATGCCTAGTCCATGCCATGTCCGGGCGTCCCACCGCTTGCATTGGCCTTGAACCATGGGTTCTTACATGGTAGAGTGATTGGAATTTGAAACAAAAGAATGTTGGATCGCAACTCCCACATCCCAGATGGTAATAGCGCAATAGATCGATTCACATTGACATTGATTTGGTATGAAGGTGAGGGGAGAGCTTGTATCTCCAATGGCGCCACCATTTTCCTTAACGATAATTAACGGGAGCCGATATTGAGATTTCTTAAAATTGACCAACAATCTTACAAATGTTCATCCTGGCATACCAGGGAGAGATTACATGGTAAGGATATAAGAGAATGAAATGTTGCCATCTACACATATGTTCTTGATAGCTAATCATGGGATGGTGGGAATCCCATTGGTTTGAGTGAAATACAAGAATGTTGTGAGTAATCCACATTCTCCAAGCGAAGACCATGATATGATATATAGTCAAACCCTAGACAAAGATGACCAGCAAAGGAAGTCCTACCACATAGGAAGGGGCAGGTGGGGGTGGGGAGTGATACAAGGATATAGAAATACATGATGTGAATATGATGTTGGTAGGAAAAAAGAGGAAGGGATTCTCTGAGGCTTCGAGAAACTATGGTGTCTTGTTTAGAATTAGTCAACTGACTTGATAATGGTTTGGTGGAAATGGTTGGGAAAAGTTTTCAAGAGATCGTTGCAAAGGATCCATACGGGGAACTTGAACATCAATAGCACATACGTGCAATTAAGAGGCATCATCATTCAAATGGGCAAAAGCAACACTCTTAAGGAGACTATGATGGGTGTCGAGTCGAGCTTCTACTAAAAGCGACATTGGTGAGCTAGGGACAAAAGATCAAGATTGTGGGGAAGGGGATTGGAGGGGGGGGGGAGGGGCAATTAACAAGGAGACTAGCAACATGAGTTAAGCAGGGTTGCATGAGATAAGAGATAGGATCATCAAACCACAAAAGGCTACCGCCATGCTGATCACATCTAGAATAAGAGGATAGCTTGAGTGTGGCTTTGGTGATGATTTCAGTCAGCACCAAACACCGAATGGGGTATCTTACATTGGCAACTCACCGACAAAAGAGTTTGTGTTCACCTTCTACAATAGAGATGCCACAAACCCAACATACTAAATTGGTGTGCGCATTTAAATGTGTTTTAGTGGTGGCCATTTTGGTAGAGTATAAGACAATAGTAGTTGGTGCAAACCAACATCTCCATGCAAACCAATAACAGGGGATGCGCAGGAGGAGGTGGAAGGGGGATTTGCAAAAGTGTGATTAAGGGCGGGTGGTTAAGTGTAGCGGTTAAGTGTAAAATTACCTAATCCTCCGTGTCCTTGGATCAACATCTCATGGCTTTCCAGATTAGAAGTTTGCATGGTTTGCACGCAGATATTGGTTTTGCACTAGATATGTTCCCATAGTAGTTTGTTTTGAATCATACAATCTATTTTTGTTTCCTCTTAAATCTCCAAATATTTTTTTATATTTTTTCAGGAAAGTATTGGTTGGGCCTTTTAGTCCGTTTTTGGGCCATAATGGGATTCCACAACACTGGTCTAGGGCTGTAGCAGCAACGGATGACGTTTCCAAGCTGCTGGCTTGTCCTTGACCGCAATCCCCCGCCTTCAACAGTAAGTATCTCAAGTTCACCCTTCTCTACTTTGTTCTATTAGTATGTTTTCTTATTTGCTTTCTCAAAAAAAAAAAAAGGGTTTCAGGTGGAATTTTGATTCTCCTGTTTCATCTGATATGTGATCTATTCCTTTTCTCATATTTTTCTTCTCTATGATGGACTAATTAGTATGCAGCCAACCAGTCACTTAATTCATTGCTGAACTCAATTTTCTTACCATTAAATAAAAACATATTTCACTACAACCCATTCCATTTTTTACATTCACAATGTATTACTCTCTGTTATGATTACCATCACATTATTTTGCTGAACACTATCTAGATATAAAAACAAAATACATAAATATGTCGTATCTGAATGTTTAAGTAACTAACGGAAAATATCAAAGTAATGGTGATGCTACTTGTTTATGGAAAGGAGTGATACGAAATGAGCGTGGAAAACTTAAACTTCAGTCAGTTTGGCAAAACATAGCCACCTCACCTGGGAGAGCTTTGTAAAAGCTGCTTTGTAGGTCCTCCTATGTTTAGACAGATAAGCAGCCTCACCCATGTAAGCCAGGACTAAGCATGGATACACAACTATTGTGAATCCAAGCTGCCATTCCAAAGCAACAAAAAAAGATTCAGTAAAGTGTTGTGGACACAGTTAATGACGGAAAATAGGCACATCCAGCAAGTAAAGAAAAACTATCATTGATTAGAAAATAAGATATTTACTCTTAGTGAAAGTTTTGAGAAATGCCCAAGATCAGCAAACATTGCTTCAGCACCTGAAATTATAGAAGCCTTAGAAATGCCCAAGTACAGGGTACAGCTTTAACTGAACCTTAAGTCAAAAGAAATTGGAAATGTGAACCTGTAATGCATAGAACAATCCCTCCCAGTGAGCTCCAGCCATCCTTGCCGGCCTTCCTAAAGAAGTTATATATGTAGTATGGGGACAGAGCACGGATGACAGTAGGGTTCCACTGGAGTATGTTGTATATGCCGATACCGCCGATACAGCCAAGCCAGGCAAGCAAAATTGGAGCAAATAGGAACCCAACACGGTGGGTTCCATAGTGTTGGAGCGCAAAAAGGGCAACTAAAATGAAACAGGCAAAAAGCACAGTGTAATCTGTACACAAGCACAAAAAAGAAAGATTCAATCATTTGTAGTTAGTAGTGCAATGCCAAAGAATAACAAGTAACCTGAAAAATATCAACTAGCATATGCTCCTAAGAAATAAATCATTATGAGCAATATGCATAAAGCCTCTTACTTTCATGTAGTTCTGGAAACTTAATTCTAAGTCCAGAAACTGCCGACAGAACTGCAGAAAAAACGGCATCATCTCTGTCAGTTGCAGTAAGATTTTGCGGGCTTAGGTTACTAAACTTTCCCCCAAAAAAGGAGAAACGGCTTGACCGCTAGAAAAATTATAAAAGAAAAATTACTACGTGGAATACAGTAAACTGAAGATATATTCATGATTTGTACTAAGGAGAGCACTTATTCTCCCCCACCCCCTAAGAATATTCAGGAGAGCTGCACTGTACCATCTTTTGTGTTAAGGAGAATTTTTTTAAAAAGTACAGTAGGAGTTCAGGTAAGGTGTCGCAGGCGTAGGTCTTATAAGAACATTAAAAGTGCAGTTCTAGCTTCCTGGCAACCCATTTCAACGGACACAAGAACCTAAGGTACGTTTTTTACCTGACATTGTTGGGGTAAAGATGCCATCCCCAATAACCATACTAGTACCCATCAGAACGAAGAGCAGCAGCACAACACGAAGCGAGTAATGCTTCTCGATGAAAGATTTTATCGCCACACTACTCTTTAGCTCCTCACGGGGTTCCTTCTGGTTGTATGCCGATAAACACCCATTGTTTATATTGTTCAGGAGCCCCATCCTTGTGCGCCTGCACATTAACGAGTACAGTGCAAATGTCCCACCTGCATATACACAGCACAATGCCAATAATATACTCAGCCAGTTTGTCAGCATCCAATCCATGGACCACTTTTCTCACATGGAAATAAAATGGTGTCAAATTAAAACGATAATTGGAAGAAGAATGAGCTTAAAGAAGTGGACATAAACAAGAGCATGTACCTTCTCCATCGTCATCTGCTCCAAGAACAAGGATGATGTATTTGAGCAATGGTATGAGAGTCAGGCTCCAGAAGACGAGAGAAAGCACCCCAAGGATCTCCTCGTCCTCCTCATGGAGACGCAGCTTCCCAGAGAAGGTGTTCTTGTACACATAGACAGGTGAAATGCAGAGATCGCCATACACAACTCCGAAGCTCTGGTATGCCAGTAAAAGCGTCGCTTTCTGAAGTCCCTGCACCAACCAACACGAACAGTATAGTAAGTTTGCAGTGTTCTTTTTATATTTCACTACCATTTGTAACTACATCTAGAAGATAGTGTCGGTAGTAAGCCAAAAATCATTGAAAGCAACACAGAAGAGTCTGAAGTAAGTTCAAAAAAATGACAAAGATGGTTCAGATAGACCAAACAAACCGGAGTAAGTAGTGAAGTGACAACAAACCAAAAAATGGACAGCATAAGCTACTACGAACTAACGTACATACTTCCGAGAAATATACGACTGCAAAAACGGGCTGATCGAAAGAATTATACAGGATCGTTGGCATTTACCGTTTCATCCATGGAGTCCAGCTCATGGGCTGCTGATATCAGTCAGTGATAAACATGGCTCAAAACGACAGTACTTTTACAGCAAAGCCAACACGAAATTCATGGGTTGTCACACAAAAAAAAAAAAAAAACACGAAATTCATGGCCAACGTATTATGTAACACCAAAAGGAGGCTAACTGACACCTCAATTTCAGCATGATAATAGGTGCTGTTCATAGACCTTAGAGCATCTCCAAGAGACTCTACCTATCTTTTCAATAGAGTTTTTGTTGACAAAAATATTCTCCAAAACAGTCTCATCAATTGGATATACAAATATAGACATCTTCTATTTCAAATTTCTCGCTGACTAAAGATGAAGAGTAAGGATGATTCTCTAGACTGCACCCAAGATATAGCTATTGGAGGCTACAAAGATATAGAAAGCATTTTTTCTCATTTGACTCTTCAAATGATGATTTAGAGAATTGATCTTCGAAAGTCTCTTGAAGAGATGCTCTTCGCCTGCACGGTCTTTTTTTTTTTTTTGGAAAGCACCTGCACGGTCTTTTCGTTCCTGGATTCAATGTTGGACGAGGAACTAGGCAACTAGCACAACATCTGCAGCTTGAACTCGAATGATTCAACCAGTTGCATGTGCCCAGGAATCACACGGTAGCAAAAGTTTTGCAGAGACTAAGGTTCACAAGTTCACTCCTTGCTAGAAGAACCAAAAACACACCAAAGGAACCAAACACCTAGTAGGAAGAGGAACTCACCAAGAACCGTCAGTTGCATTGCACAACCTACACCGACCAGGCCCTAATAACTTGAGACGTACACCATCGCACACACAGAGAGAGGGGCCGGGTTCTCGAATCGAAACAAAGAAATCGCATATGAAACTGAGCTGTACGTACCCATGGTGAGCTCGCAGCCCGCTTCGCCGTGGACTGCAGTTGCACGGCCGGCCGGCGGCCACCACCCTCCACGTCCATCTCCCGACGATAACCCGACGACGACGCCGGATCGATCTATGGCCCTCAACTCCGGCGTACTGGGCTGCGTTTATTTGGCTGCGTCGTTGCGTGCAGCCACGGCGCGATGGAGTTTGCGGAGGCCGGATGAGGAGGGACTAAGCGATCAGTGAGGAAGAAGGAGCGAAGCAGTTAAGGGGAGGGAAAACGTGGTGACTCCACGAAAAGAAGAGGGAGGAGGCATGCGGCATGCACAAGCCTGTGTGTGTTGTGTAGGGACCAGGGGCCCACCATGACCAACCAACCATGTTTATTTTTTGTTTGCTGAAAAATAGGAAACTGCTCTTTCTTTCTTCCTTTCTTCTTTTGCTGTCACTCTAGCTATCACCTTCCTTATCAGTCTTTCTAATATAATCTTAGTTTTGGTGAAGTTCACCTATATCCTCTATAAGATGAAATTATTACCTATAATGTTAGACTGGACTACTCTTATAGTCTTTTTTATGGGAAGATAATCTTATGGCAACGGTGGTTTTTCCCCGACAATGTGTGCTTTTGACGCACAATATGCAAAGTGTGAGTCCTCCTTATTCTACTTTGCAAATCCATGGCTACAAGGACATGAGGTTTCCTCTTTTAACGAATCAAGCTCGAGGACCCTGAGCCTCCTCGACAAGCCGAGAGGATCCGGCGACCTCAAGCCGGGTTAGTGGTCAGGGGGTTTTATATGGTTGGGGAGGTCAGCGGACTGCTAGCGATGATGGTCGAGACGAGGATGGGTAAGGACCATGGGGGCACCGCCCGTTGGGCAGTGGGAAAGGAGGGTTCGATGGCACCGATGGTGCGTGAGTCCACCTTAATTATCTCTACTCATGTGAACTAGTCCTCCTGCCTTCATCCACCTTTCTCTATCTTCCTCATTTCTTTCCCTTCTTTAGATCCATGGCTACCAAGGACCCATGGTGTCCTACTCTGATGAGTCAGCAGATTCAACGACCCCAAGCCTTATCTAATGAGTCGAGCAGATCCGACGACCCTGATCTAGGTTAGTGGTTAGGGTTTATGTGTTCTTTGACCACTATGAAAGTTTGAGAAGGCTCTTTGGAAGAGGTCGATCCGATGAATTCAAGCCTACTCCGACGAGCTGAGCAGATCTGATGACCCCGAGCTAGGTTATTGGTTAAGGTTTGAATCTAGGGGTTGGGGATTTGTGTGTTGTCTAGCTGTGAAAGTTTGTGGTGGCTAGAATACCGTCGGTGGTCGTTGTTGAGTTGGTAGTAGGGGTGGGGCGGCAGGGACAAGGCCCATCGAGCTGTGGGAGCTAGAGGCTAGTTGGATGGTGTTGGTGGCAGGGGTGTTCACTTGAGTGGGAGGAGATGGATGTTGTGATTAGGGTTGGCAATGAAGGACCAATTCGCCACCGGAGCTAAGCGTGATGAGACGGGATCTGGAGGTTCGCAATTGTGTGCATGTGGCATGCCACAGTGGCATGGGGCCGTGTTTATGTTAGCTGCGCCCACTTTTATTCCTAGGAAAATAATAGGCACATGTTTTCATTTTAAGGTCGGAAGTATTATAAGGCAAAAAATTTAGTTTAACATTCCTTAACGAAGGGAAAGCTTTTGATATTCCATTCCTTTGATTTTGATATATTGAGTTGTCTTTCACTGGGGCAACTCAGTTGATTTGCTGATTTGTGCTCTTAATAATATTTTACTTAAACCCATTTTTGATGACAGGAGATATCAAAAATATATATATATATATATGTGTCATACACGATCACTTTGGACCTAGTCTCTTTTTGTCAATGACTTACAAAGTTACACAACGTACCGTGATATAGTCACAAACGACACTAGCAAAACAACATGCAAGCAGGTATGTCGTAGAAGTACTTCATCAATGTCACACCCACCACATTTGGACTTGAGGTAGGTAGGTTTTTCCACCAACATTTCTTCAAGTGCAAGATCTCCTTTATATGAGTATTTTGATTCACTATCGTACAAATGAAACATGCCTCGCTACTGTTTGTTCCTGTACACGTAGACAGGTGAAATGCTGAGCTCGCCAATACACAATTCGAAGCTATACCTATATATACTAGCAAGAATTAAACGACTGCAAAAACAGGCTCGTTGGCATTTATGGATTGTTTCTTCAGTGGAGTACGTCCAGCTCATGCATGGGCTGCGGATATCAGTCAGGGATAAAAACACGTGTCGAAACGACTGATTTTTTTTTAGGGAAAACACGATAGTGATTTTATAGCAAAGCCAACACGAAATCCAAGGCCCGCTTAACAACACCAAAAGGAGCCTAATTGCATGCCACTTACTCCTTTCAGCACGAGAATAATACGTCTCGCATTCAATGTACGTTAGATAAGGAGCACAACCATCTGCGACTTGATCTCAATTCTGAAGAATGCATGCATGATCCAATAGTATACACTACAAGAAACTGGTCGTTTGTCGGCCGCCACGGGCTTCGGCAAAGCCTACAATCCTCTCGGCAAAATCTTTGCTGAGCGTAGGGCTCGACAAAGAACCGATGAGTACCAAGTACACATACGCTTGGCAAAAACTTTGCCAAGCGACACGTTGGGCTCTCGGCAAACAAAAATAGTGGTTAACGTTACTTAGAACTAACGGAAATTGGTGGCTTCTTTGCCGAGCGCCAGTACGTGGGGCTCTAGGCAAAAGTTTCCCCCCTTTTTTACAAAATTATGTGCCGAGAGCGGCGCCGGTAAGCTCTCGGCAAACTATTTTAGTTTTTTTTTTCAAAAAAAATCTTTACCGAGCGCCACTCCGGGTAGCGCTCGGAAGACTTTGCCGAGGGCCGTCCGGCTAGCTCTCAGCAAAGCATGTTACTTTGCCGAGCGTTATGGCCCTGACGCTCGGCAAAGAAACCTTTCCAAAGAAACAAAAAAAACACAAAAATGACCAAAAGTCACCAAACACCCGGAAGGAAACTCACCATAAACCGTCGGTTGCATTGCAGTTTGCAAAACAACCCGCCTCTAGTTTGACCAAAAATGATCCAAACGCACTGTTCCATTGATTTCTCCCAGAATGCAGCATCACACCGCACACGTACAATCAAAACGATGAAATCTCATGCAACTAAAATTAGCTTAGAACAAGTTTAATAATAAGCCGTGCCGTACATCAGCCCACTCATATAATAGTTAGCTCTTCCCAATTAATACATGACTCACACTCACTTGTCTATCTCACATAATTTCTTGGTTCTTGTGCCCAAGCCGGCTGTAACATTACAGCCCGCTTCTCCTCCCTCTCTTCTCTTCTCCTCTCCACGTCAGCATTTAACCGACTTATAGGCTGCTATAATACTTGCTCTTACCCATGGTGAGCTCGCAGCCCGTGCCCGTGGACTGCAGGTGCACCACTGAAGGTCGGCCACCACCATCCTCCACGTCCATCTCTCCCCCTCATAACACAATGGATGGACGGCGACTCTCTGGATCGGTCGATCACCCTCAACTTCGGCTTGGATTGCTACCTGCAGGGCGTTTATTTGGGTGTGTTGTTTGCAACCACACACAGCGTGATGGGGGTTTGGCCTCAAACCGTTTAGGGAGGCCGGGAGCGACTAAGGGATCAGAGACGAAGGAGCGAAGCAATTGAGGAGGGAAAACATGTTGACTCCACGAAAAGAAGAGGGGGAGCACTAACGCTAAATGGTTTATTTCACAAGTCAGTGTATTCTGCAAGGGCCACCATAGCCAACCAACCATGTTTTTTTTTTCATGAAAATCTGGAAACTGCTTTTCTCTCTTCTTTTTACACTCTAGCTAAGACCTATTTTTCTTCCTTATCAGCCTTTGTGATATTTGGTTTTGGTGAAGCTCACCTATCTCTAAGGTAAAATTACCTCTATTAAACAAGATTACCCCTACATTTTTTTGTGCAAAAGATTATTACTCTTATGGTAAAGACAGCTTTCCCCAAGCACAGTGCATCAGTGTGTGTTGTTTAGGCACAACCCACATGTGGGTGAGTCTACCTTATCTATTCTCATGTGAATCAGTCCTTCCATCTTCCTTACTCCCCTCCCTCAAATCCATGGCTACCAAGGACTAGGATCCAAGGTTTCCTCCGCCAAATCAAAGCTTCATGGCCTCGAGCCCCCTCTCACGAGTTGAGCATATCCGGCAACCCGAGGCAGGTTGGTTGTTAAAGTTTCCAAATTGGGATTGGGGACTTCGTGTTTTCCAATTCTGAAAGAAAGTTTGGGGAGGCGAGAGAAATTGTCATGGTGACGGTCGAAAGTAGTCGTTCGGGAGGGAAACATCCCCGCCGTATGTTGTGCGGGCGGGAAAGGCCGGTTAGATGGTGTCGGCGATGGATGAGTCCACTTTATTTCTTCTCACGTACCCTGCTTTCCTCCACCTATGTCCATCATCCTTGTTATCCACCGAGCCTCAAATCCATGGCTACCAAGGAATCAAGGTCTCAGTAATACAAAAATGATTTTGTGACACTACCCGACCATTAACAGAGGTGGCCACAAAATGCGCCTATCTCCTAAAATGTGTGAGGATTTTTGAAGACAATTATTTTATTTATGGAGGTTGTCACCATTGCCCGTCTCGCAAAATTGATTTTGTCTATCTCCTAAAAGTGATTTACGGAGGTGGGCCTCTTAAGTGATCAACCTTTGTTAATGAGTGTGAAGCCCAACAGGCCCATCCATAATCTCGGAATCCCTCGACTACATAAACAGCCAGCTAGGGTTTTCACTCACTCTCATCTCCCACCAGCCGCCGCGCCTCTAGCTCTCTATTATTTATTACCCATCTCTCTCCCTCTCACAGGAAGACGAGAACATGGGGGATCCTTCTCAACTCCCACACTGGCTATGTGTGAGAGCATGGGGGAGCTCTCCACTTCGGCGACGACACGCACACAAGTCTCTCTACTTCAGCAACAGCGAGCACATAGGCCTCCTTCATCTGGTGGGGTGTGTATCCATCCACATCTGATGTGGATCCGGCGATAAACGGGGTCAAGGACATGGATCGGGCCACCACCAACGCTGATCCAGCCACCAACGGCGGTCGGGGCGTGGATCCAGCCACCACGAACACGGATCCTGCCACCAAAGGCAGTGAGGGCGCGGATCCGGCCACCACTGACATGGATCCAGCTACCAACCATGGCAAGGGCATGGATTCGGCCACCACTGATGCGGATCCATGGATCTAGCCTCCACCAACATGGATCCGGCCACCAAAACCGCTAGGGGTGCCAATCCATCCACCACCAATGGTGAGTCTAGCAAACTTGGTAACACTAAGTCTTCTCCTCTAAGTCAATCAGATCTGGCATTTACGAGTTAGGTTGTTGCTTATGGTTTTGTGGTTGGGGGATTGATACATGTGTTTTTTGATGTGGATCCAGCCATAAACGGTGGCAAGGGCACAGATCCAGCCACCATCAACGTGGATCTGGCCACTGCCAACAGTAGCGAGGGCGTGGATCCGGCCACCAACGACGGTAAGGGCATGGATCCGGCCACCAACGCCGGCGTGGGAACAGATCCGACCACCACCGATGCGGATCTGGACAACAATGACAGCGAGGGCACGGATCCGACCACCAACATGCGACGAGGGCGTCGATCTGGCCACCAACGACACCGAGGGCACGGATCTGGCCACCATTGACGGGGATCCATGGATCTAGCCTCCACCAAAACTGATCCATCCACTAACAACGGTGGAGGTGCCAATCCGTCCACCACTAATGGCGAGTTGAGTAAACCTGGTAACTTTAAGTATCCTCCTCCTTCGAGTCAATCATATCTGGTGATTGCGAGTAAGGTTAGTGGCTATGATTTTGGGCTTGGGGGTTCAAGACTTATGTGTTCTGTTCTCTTATGTGGATCTAGCCATAAACGGTGGCAAGCGCCGCGGATCAGGCCACCACCGGCGAGGGCACGGATCGGCCACCAATGGTATCGAGGGCGTGGATCGGTCCCACCGATGCAAATTTGGCGGCCAACGACGCCGACGACGCTGATCCGGCCACCACCGACGTGGATCCGTGGATCTAGCCTCCACCAAAATGGATCCGTCCACCAACAATGGTGGGGGTGCCAATCCGATCCACCACTAACTACGAGTTGAGCAAACCTGGCAACTCTAAGTCTCCTCCTCCTTCTAGTCAATCATATCAGGTGATTGCGAGTAAGGTTAGTGAATTTTGGGGTTGGGGGTTCAAGACTAATGTGTTCTCTTATGTGGACCCAGCCATAACAAGTGGCAAGGGCACAGATCTGGCCACCACCGATGTGGAATTCAGCCACCAACGACAGCGAGGACGTAGATCCAACCACCACCGATGCTAATATGTGGATCTGGCCTCCACCACTACAAATCCAGCCACCAACAACGGTGGGAGTGCCAATCCGTCCACCACCAACAACGGGTCGAGCAAACCTAGCAACACTAAGTCTCCTCCTCCAAGTCAAGCAGATCTGGCGATTGCGACTAAGGTTAGTGGTTATGGTTTCAGGGTTGGTGGTTCGAGACTTAAGTGTTCTCTGATTATTAGGGGAAGTTTGGGGAGGCTGATGGATTAGCAGCGGTGACGGTCAAGATTGTGATTGGGACGCCACGATGGGTATGGTTCCCACTGGGCGGTATGAGAGGCCAAACCGGTGGCACCGGGCGGTGGGAGAGCCACCTTCTCTCTTGTCATGCAACGGGTCCTCTTGTCTTTCTCGGCTTTCTCTATTTTTTGCTCTTTCCTGCTCATCCTTAAATCTATGGCTATAGAGGACCCGAGGTCTCCTCCTTTTACGACTCGAGTAGATTTGGTGGCCCCTAAACCTCTTTCGATGAGTCATGCGGATCTGATGATCCTAAGCCAAGTTTGTGTTTAGGGTTTCGAGGTTGGGGATTTATGTGTCCTTCGTCTATAAAAAAAAAAATTTGGGGGAGATCGAAGGCTCACAGTGGTAATGGTTGAGACGGTGGTAGTGATGTTGCAGCGTGGCATGCTAGGTGGTTGGAAAGGTAGTTGGATATATGGTGCCTACATGGGTGTTCTCGTGACTGGGAGGACATGGACGTTGTGATTCATGTAAACGACAGAGGCATCATTTTGCCCCTTGAGCCAAGTGGGAGGAGGTGGTTGTGGGAGCATTTGATAGATAAGATGTCTATGTGCAACTTGCTATATTAGCACAATCGTGCCTAAGTTAGCCGCGTCCTACCCTTAGTGCTGAGAAAGAAAAGACATGTGTTCATATTAAGGTTCGAAGTATTCTAAGGCATAATTTAATGTAGTTTAGCATGCATTAACCAAGTGGAAAGCTTTCGATACTCCACTCCTTTTATTGTTTTGTATCCAGTTAAATCTTTAAGCAACAAGGATATAATGTTGTTGTACTGTCAGTATTACAACCAAGTTGGTTTGTTGATTTATGCTTTTAATAATATATTTTTCCTTGACCCATTTGATGACAGGAGGTACATATCAAATATGTCATATACACAATTTTGGACCTAGCCGCTTTTGTCAATGACTTACAAAGGTTCCAGTACCGATATTTAGTCACCAACGACAGCAGCAGAACAACATGAAAGTAAAGCAAGGTATGTAGAAGTACTTCATCAATATAATAACACCCACTGCATTTATGCTAGAGGTATGTAGATTTTTGCACCCTATTTCTTCGAGCGCGCGTCTCCTATATAGGAGTATTTTTACGTGATAAATACAGTGAGGACGCAGGCCTAGCAGCCATCGGCCCAGGACTCATCTGCGCCGAGCGCACAAGTGTCTGGCGAGTAATACAAGTGCTGGGCTCATGCGCTGGCAGCTCAACTGACTGCTCCTCTAAAAAACTGCAGCTGAGTGCGTTGGGCTGGCCCGTGGATTTTCCTGTGCACGCAGTCGAGCCCGGTCTCTGCCTCTTCTATTCTAAGACGTTGCATGCCTCTGTTTGACAAAAAAACAAAAAACATTGCAGGCTTGGGCCATGCCGACTGCGCATTTGTGCCCACATAGGCCATACCGCCTGGACTGAACCTTGGTAGACACTGCTGCTGGATTGATGACATGGACCACATAAAATTTTAAAAAAAAAAAGTTTAGTTCCACGCTCTTTCACATGGAAGTAGTAGGCTAGTGGTAAGAAACTCTTATTATCCCAAATGACTAGTAATTTCAATCACAGCAAGCGAACACACCGCATAATTCAAAGTTCATTCACTTATTATCCCAAATAAGTGAAGATAAGGCACCAAGAACAAACAAGGTAATCACTATAATTATCCCAATCAACTTTGCAAGAGTAGTCAAGAAAACCAATAGAGGACCTGCAGAAGGGAAGATAGTGATCTCACCCCCTTAAGAAATTATGTGTCTTGAAAACGTTGATAAGGTGGTAAAAAAACATATAACTGCCAACAAAATTTATGCCAAAACTTAGAGCTGATGGACCATTGAGAGACTTGTCGATGGCATGGAGAATCTACAACACTAATATAACATGTTCAAGGCGTAGGTAGATATTAATCCATGGTGAGCACCCAGAATGCGGCTTTCATAGTAGCACCAGTCTTTGATAAGCATTATGTTTCTTTTGAAGAGGTATTTTTTTCAATTTTTTATCAATACAATTACAAATGAAACTGTTATGTGTTTAACACTGCATCTTGGCATAATCAACTCAAAAAAAGCATTAATCCTCATAAGTCCAACCACAAGCATGAAGATATGGTAAAATGCTTGTATGTTATTAACTTATTTTTTTTTTTTTGAGAATATATGTTATTAACTTATTAACTACTATAATTACCATATCTAAGGTTTAATGAAAGACAATAGAGAGAACCATATTGTGGAAAGATGGGTTGTTACTAGTGAAATTCTAGTGCACAAAATAATGTTTACATAGCTAACCCACCAACCTAACAAACTATAAGGTATCCAAAACAATATTTTGCACTAGGAATTTCACTGATAACAACCTATCTTTCCACAATGTTGTTGTCTTTCATTAAACCTCAGATCTGGTGTTCGTCATGGCTAACACCATAAAAATATGTTCCCTGCTTGAGGTTGGACTTATGAGGATTGCTTCCATTTTTTTGGAGATGCTTATGCTAGGCTACTTAGTAGAACATTTACAACAATTTCATTTGTATTGATAAATATTATGGAAAAGCCACCTCTTCAAAGGAAGCATAAAGGTTAGCAAAGACTGATGTTATTATGAAGCCACATTCTTGGTCCTCACCATGGTTTAATTTTTGCCTATGACTTGGAGATATTAGTGCTCACATCTTCCACAAGTCTCTAAATTGTCAACAAAGCTTTAAGTTCTGGTATAAATTCTTTTTGTTGTGGTTATAAGTATTTTTGTGACCTTATCGAAGGTCTTCAAATAAGACTATATACCCTTCTATATGGGTGGGATGACTTTCTTCCCTTCTTCTGTACCTCTATGGTTTCTTGACTGCTATAGCAAATTTGATTGGCATAATATGGGAATCAACTTGTTTATTCATGTTTCCTTATGTTCACTTCATGATCTAGGTAGTAAGTGAATGAACTCTAAACTATGTTGTGTGTTCACTTCTACGATTGAAACTATTGGTCATTTTATATGGATGCATGATGTTGCACCCCTTCTCTAACCATGTTTTGTTTCTTTTTAATGTTGTATGTACAATAAATATCATGTATGTGCCCCCTTGTAGCATCTTCAAAGTCGGAGGAATCCACCACAGAATGACATCGATCAGATATGAGAGTGTGCTGGTTATTGTGATGAGCACACAATATTCGTAAAAAGGTGAAAGAATAATTCGTTTTGTGCTCACCACGCAGCTGCTTGTATATGAATGTTGTTCTTCTTCTCGTTGTTATTATTAATTAAAAGCTGGTTTACGGATTTTTAAAAAGGAATGCAGCTGCTTGAGTTGGTTGCCTTCATAGTTCACCTACTGTTGTATAAGACTCATCGTTTCGCGGGCTGTCTTTCTTTTTTAGAGGTTCGGGCTGTCTTTATTATATGGGCTTGTTGTGTCAAAGAAGGCCTGTGGGTATGCAGCCCAGTGACAGAGACCACTCGACTAAACTGGCCGGAGGGCCCAGCGGCCCAGTCACTCAGAGCAGGCAGAACGGAGACAGGTTGGGCCGGATTTTAGCCCAGCCTCATCCACATAACCACACGTATGCCCATGGGTCGAAAGCAATGATAGGAACTTGATTTTGTAAAGTTTATTATTTTTTTTCGTAGTTTTCTTTTACAAAATCAACTATTTGAATCTATATTTAAAAAAAAAAACATAGCACCTGTCGTCTACTGGAACCATGACCGTGACATCTAATTGTCGCCATTTTAATTGCGCACTACTTAGTTGTGTTTGGCTGTGTATGCTGCGCTTTGTACGATCAAAATCAAATGACGTAAGACTTTGTAAATATCTTGCGGGCCGCTTAAAGGACAAATAATATATATATATATATATATATATATATATATATATATATATATATATATATATATATATATATATATATCCTAGGTATTCATATATTCTGCTGGGTAGTGATTAATAATCACTCCCGAGAGCCCAAATGGCCGCACCCAAGCCAACCCAGGGCGCTCCCGCGCCGGTTCCAGCCGCTTCCACCTCGGGGTTTTGGACCGAGCGGTTCCCCCGCTCCCAGCTCCTCTTTAACCTATTGTTTTTACGTCGAAAAAAAACCCCTATTGTTTTTCTTTATTTCATTCTATAACGTCGAGATCGTGGGCCTCAGCGGTTTCTCCCAGCTAGGCATCCCGAGCCTCCCACCGGGCCGCCCATGCCCTCCGTCCCGGGCGGCTCCCTTTCCGTGTAAGCCCGCATTCGGCGCCCCTCCTTGTCGCCGACGGCGGCCCCACTCCATCCCGGTGGCCGGCCTCCCATCCCACGGCGGCCGACGGCGCGGTCCCCCACCATCCTAGATGTCGCGACGGCGAGAGGGCCGCGGGGTCCCGGCCCCCAGCGGCGGGGTGGTGTGGCCTTCAGCGTAGCGGCGGCGAGGGCGAGGAGAAGGCTGCGGGAGGCGCTAGGTGGCAGGAGAAATCGCCTATAGCTTGAGGTCCACCGGCGCATCGCCAGTGCGGGCGCGCCACCGCCGCCGCTCCGCTTGTGCCCCGGCTCAATAGTGTTAGATCCGGGTGCGCCCTCCTCGAGATCCCCTTCTGAGCTCCTCATCTGCGGCATCATCTCCTTCCCCTCTCTCCCCCCCTCCCTCTTGGCGATTCAATTTGATGATTCGAGTGCGAGGAACCACCACGGCCGGGGAGCTCCCTTTTCACTATCGGCAAGGTGGAGTCTAGGTCTAAGTATCTTTTTTTTTTTACCTTTTGCTTGTATATTTCTTATCCTATGAATGAATGCATTGTAACGATGTATGATGATTTCCATCTTTTGCGGGACAGATGAGCCCCTCAGCTATAATCTGTATTGCCTCGTTTGATACATTGATATAGAAGATTTGCTCACGAAGGTTTTCGATAAGCAAAGGCTTGGCCAATATAAAGTGATTCATACTCGGGTTTCATATTTGCACTTGTTACTTTGACATGTGAAATATAGATCTTTCCAAGCTTCGAGGTTAGACTTGAGAGCTGATCTTTGCTGAATTATTGTATCTACACATTATATTGAAATATATGGAGTGAGATATTGTTAGAAAGTGCCCTGGTTTGGTTACGCTCTTGTAGCATAATCCTATTTATTCTACAAAGACATCTACACTTGTGTGCTGTACTATGTTACACTTACTGCAGTTGCCCTTAAGTAAGTATGTCATGTGAGATCTGTTCAATTATTACTCTTACTGTGAAAAATATGAACTTCGTTGTGAACTGATATTTAGACTATTATGCTCTACTTGTTGGGTTCTCAAAATTGTGTGCATTGAACTGTTTTAGAATCTTTGCTGAAAACTGATTTATCTTAAATGCATTTTGATTTTCAGGTAGCACATATTGTGGACAACAAGCCAATTGAAGTGTTGTTGCTTCATTTAGGTATGATGTCCCTCCACCCTCGTGTTTTTTCATGCTGTTGCTTCATTACCAATCTAGGCAAACACTTTGTTGTGTGTTGTGTATTGGGCCACTGGATATTTATCTAATGTTTGGCAGCATTTAGGTGGTGTTCTTATGGCGTGTGGCTGTGTTGGCGCACGGTCTCAGCTGGTGGATCTACTCATCATTTAGGTGTTGTTTTAGATTGATCGAAAGGTCCTTCAATTCGTTTGGTAGTCAGATTTCCCATATATTCACTCGAGTTTTTTTCTCTACGCTTCCTTGGGTTCTTTGTTATCGGCTTTTCCTTTTGTGTCAAATGAGCCCGCAGTTTGTTTAGCTTAGATATACCTTATTTATATTTATCATTCACGATTACTACAGGTTAGTGAGGGTTCAAGAGGAGCCAGCAGTTTAGTTGAGCATCTTAATACCTGTTTTTATTTTATTTTTCCAAATCAACATGTGCGAGACCTGATCTCCTTTCTTCTCTCTCTATTTTTCTTGTTTAATCTAATGAGCAGCTACTATATTGTTGTTTTATCTTCTAGTTCTAGGTATTGTCCACTTGAGAGTGCTTCAGTATAAATATGAAATATGTTTCAGTTATGCATCCTTCCTGTCATATCCTCTGTTTTTTCTTCTTTCATGGCTCTTCTTGTCGAGGAGATCCAGCCTTAGGCATTAGAGCTAAGCTCTCACATGTTCATGACATTTTGATGATATTCACATTAGGAGTCATCACTGCTTATTTGGCCCAACTAGAAATTTCTTGGACAATCATGAAAAAAAAAATGAAATTTTAAGGTGCTCCTGTTGTTGGATCTTGTTAGTCCTAAAATCTTAATCCCTACCACTTGATAGGTAGTTCATCAGTACAATCCTTCAATTTATCCGCAATTTGGATTCCTTAAATCTCTTGTGCAGAGCCTTTGTTCATATCAACTGGCTTCATTCTTTCAATCTTTCAATAGAATTTTATGTGTTCACATCATTAATCGGAACAAAGCTTTTTCGGTGATATTGAAGGATATGTTAATGGTTCTGCAGAATTAGTATTTGCAAAATAAAATGTATTTCCAATTTTCCAGTCAAAGCATCATTTTTTGTGCATAAGAAATCAACTTGACACTGACCCCATCAAATTCTACTTTATGTGGTCATGGATGTTCTTGTTTAATCTTAGCTTTCTCTTCTCATAAATCTTGTTTAAATTATGTGGTCCGGCGTGTTCCTTTATGCTTGTATATAATGTGTTAGGAGAGGTGGTGGAAGCCTGGAACGTGGTGTGGGACATAGATCAAACTTTCATGCTTTTTCCTTGCTCAATTACCTAGCACTGCATAATTTCTAAATATATAACAACTAATGCATTGAGCCATTAATTCAGTACATATTTACATCTATCATAGAGTTTACAGTTCTAAGTCTATTTTTCTGTAAAAAACCAATCAATTAAATTCATCTAACTTAACAATGGTTATACGCTTGCAGAATACATGTAGCTTATACACTAGATCAGATTACTTTCTTGGTATAACTCTTGTTCGCTTGCTGGATAAAATGATTAGCCTCTTTTTAGTGAAAATTTTGTTACACTCTGCAATGTTTCAGGCATAAAAGACAAGTATGTTCAGATCCAGTGTGACATCTTTCTCTCCTTTCCTTCCTCTGTTCAGAAGTCCGAATTATATTGCTTATGCTTGCTTGGATCCTGGATTTGGATATACACCTCTGATGTGGTATGTGGCTTGTGCTTGGATAGTTGGACAGTATAAACTTCTCTAGGTAGGATGGGTGGTGGCTGCTCGTGTATATGCTCTAAAATCGGATGCAAAAAAATATGTATAAAGTTACGTTTATCATTTGTTGCCTGCAGATGGCCATCTCTCCAATTACAATTAATTTTCATTTGATATGTCATGTTTTGAATGTGGGGATAGATTACCTCTAATATACTTGCAGATATAGGTGAACAACCTTGTGAAAACTTGAAATACTTCAGATTCGTATATTCTGTAATTCACTTTGTTATTTTAATTTGTGTATTAAGATATTTTTTTTTGTCAATGAATTGAATTAGATACGATTGACCATACATGTGTGCTGTTTATTTTATTTTTTGAGCTTCTCTGAATTTAATTCACAATCATCTTGATAATACATCAAGACATAGTGCAATTTGTAGTTCTTTTAATTTTTTTATCAACAATCTTGTGAATCAGATACAGATCTATATGCTAGTAGCTGTAGTTGCATGAGACATGCACTATAAATTTTGTTTCTATCGAGGTAATTCAAGTGTAAAAGGTTGAAAAGAAGGATCCCTGAGGTCGAAAATAAGTGGAGATCAGGTTGTTCAGCCCAGACTCCCAGACCTCTAATGGTTTGCACAATCTTAGGAGCCATATCAATGTACTATTATATAAAATTTGCACATGCTCACATATTTTGCTGCATAGAAGTTCATTTCTTGTATATGCTAGGTAATCATTAAATCAAGTAAGTAGCTGATTATTTAGAGGAAAAATATTTACCCACGTTGTGGTTGGTGTCCCTGTTGCAGGATTGATATGCAAAGCTGGGCTGAGATGCTAATTATCTTATTGTTCATGCAGAGAACAGAATCAACCATATAATGCCTCACTCAACCTATCATTTTTCCCAATGGCTTTTTGGATTAAAAATGTTTGCAGTTGCCAATGCATATGCGCATGCTTACCTTTTTAAGTAAACCTGTACAGGTCACAATGAGATGTGGATCGAGATGGGAGATAGATAGGGATGACACCCTATTTTAATGTTGTTGCTAACCAGTAAACTAATTCTGGTTTATTGCTTTTTATTCTTGCAGAATCCACATGGATTCCTCAGAGCTTGCTTTCATTTTCGGATGTTGTGGTGCTTTTTTCCAAGAATATATTGCATATGCCAGTCGTTGAAATCTAGTTTCCTTTGGGGTCAAGGACTTATGGATCATACACTAAGGACCAGCTCAAAGATTATTATTATTATTATTTATGTTCATACATGGTGATATATAGCATAGACAAACAATAAGACTACTATTGCACTATAGCACTCTCGATCCAGCTTACAAACAGAAACTGTCTATTTATAGCATTCAAATGTGAAAAACAAAACCTGGCCATATTTAGCACTCCATCTCAGAAAAAAAAACTGCCTGAAAAAACCACAAGCCACCAATAAAAATCCGGCCAGTCAGTATATATTAATAACGTGCGGTCCATTTTTTTTTAAAAAAAAAGGCCTGGCAAACTTGCCATGCGAGTCTCACTGGCGGCCAAAAAAAAAAGGTCCAAAATAAATCGCCTCTGGTATTGGCCGAGACAAGGAAGCCCAAGAAAAAATCGGTTGCAAGGAAAAAATCGGAGTCAACCACGAGACAGAAACGGGACGCATGCAGACTCGGGTATGCAGGAACTGACGGGACGCATGCAGACTCGGGCTGGCGTGGGGCGGTCTGGCGCGCGGGGCGGGGTGCCGCGGCATGCTCGGGCAGCGATTATTAATCATACCAGGGGGGACTTGGCGCGGGCTTTAAAGTGGTCCCCCCTGGGTAGTGATTAATAATCGCTACCCGAGCCCCCCCATGCCCGCCCGCCGTCTCGCCCCGCAGCAGAGAGCGCCCGCCCCTGACGTTTCCCCTGTGTCAATCCGTTTTTTCTCTGCATCATTCACGTGGACTCTTGTGGCGATTTTTTTTACCTTTTTTTTCTTTGACAGATTTTTTTCATTTACGTGGTCTACTCTTGTGGCGATTTTTTTTTTTTTTTTCTTTGGACGATTGTTTTTGGACGATTGTTTTCCTTTTTTTTTTTGTTCGACATCCCTTTTTCATTCATCTCGTAGACATGTGAACGCCCAAGAAACATGGGTTGAACAGGTATTGTTTTTCTTATTTTTGGAAGTTAGATTTTTATTTTATATTAAAATAAAGGTTAGGCAACAAAAGAAAGTCTCCAACTGGAACACAAAGATGTAAGTGGATGTATTTTAACGGTAAATGGATAAAACAAATTGTATTTGAAACCATGAAACTTTTTTTTCCGTCAAGGAAATAATTTTTACATAAATGAATCACCAAACAAGATTGCCGTACACATTGCAGTTTGAATGGACATTGTTTTCTGTCTCCATAACCTTCATTGGGATCATAAATACTGGGTTCCAACAACTCGCCAAATTATACTACTTTTTTCATTAGAAAAAAACAAAACTAATACATCCGCTCTTTTTCTCGCCCCTCTAATGGCTGCCAATTGATTCACCTGTCAAAAGAATTTCATGAGTAATAACACAATAAGCCACACCTTATAGTATAGCCCGCACTGATATTGCAGGCTTGCAGTTAGCCGGCGCCATAGAGGAACTAATTTGGATCCTCAAAGTGACCTCATAATGCACCTTGAAGCCACACAGTCCATGCTGATGTCGAGGTCTCTTGCAGTTAGCTAGCATTTGATGCTTGCATCTCAAAGAGCTATAGGCTATATTTGAATTATCTTCTATTGTGCTGAACACAATATAATTATTTTCTATTGTGAAAATTACAAAATAAATCTAATATCTATTTGAATTATCTAATATAGCAGAAACAATTTTTCTTACTTTATAATCCATTGCTCAATACATAGTACATAAAGGGGACGACATCCACTAACCATCCAAATATGACATGATTATAGGACCTCAAGCCATGGTTCCATTATAGATTCTCTAGAAAATGGCAACAGATGAACATAGTTACCAAATTTAAGGTATTGTACTCCCTCCATCCAAGAGTCTCCATCGTATTTGGCTTGGGTGCGATGACCAAGAAGCGTAGTAATGAGTAGCATGCAATGCCAATTTTCATTTAATCGCCCCCCATCATTTTAATGCTCACCGTCCATTAGTTTGCCCAAGTAAACAACGCCCGTTAGCGCTAAAAATAGTCATTGAAGGCTTGCAGCATGCAGCGGTGTGAGACTCTAACGGAAGGGAACGGAGGGGGTAGTCCAGGCGACGCAAAAGCGGCCCAAGCATTGATTGCGGGCTACTCGAACGATGCATCTTGGCGTGGTCCCAAACTAAGGCGACGGAGATTTACGGAAAAAAAGTTTTTTGCTAATACGATGGAGACTCTTGGACGGAGGGAGTATTATACTAATCTAAATGGATCAAACAGAAGTCTGAAACGAACATTAGTGACTAGAAAAAACTAGAAACAAAAAGGCCAAGTATTATGAGTCCTGTTTCAAAGATGTCACCTAGGCATCTAGACGCACACCCAGCTCTTTACAGGGTGGCATGAGCAAAAAAAAGGAGATGCTAATTAATCCAACAGTTAGTATAACACAGCATCAACACTTGTAGTGTAATAAATTAATCATAGTTGCCTCTTGTGTCTTAGCATCAGTAGTTAACTGAATAAGTGAATCCACACAATTACAATTTTATTAATGAATCATACTACGGAATGCGTTTCTAACAAATATTTTTATTGTCACATAAGGCTAGGATTTATACTGCCACTGGTTTGATTGGAACAATCCTACAAGCTATTTGTACAAATTAATATTTATGGTGATAGCTAATGTTTAACCATCAATTTCTTATCAAACAGTTTGAAGCTAATAAGCTTTTTACCGAACATATCTAATTGCTGAAACTTGAGAACCAAAATAGAAGAGATAGCCTGATAGTGTACAATAAAATGGTTTCTTTTAAAAATAGTCTACAATAAAATGGCTTCCTGAGAGAAAACAGAAAATACTCAACTTTAGAGCCACGAAGGGAAGAAGGGTCAGAAGTTCAACACTCAGGTACTGCTCTCTTTCAGCTCGTTCCTGGCTGCATAAACAGGACAAGGATGAAATGAACTTTGTCAGAGAACTCTCAGACTACAATGTTGAATCAGAGAAATCAGTTTTAGCATAGGCCTACAATGAAAATACAAATGGGATGGACGCATAGGAGACAAACTTTAGTGTTTCTCCAACAAATTCTAACTGTACGGTGAAACTAACATGCAGGAGCTTCAATGACTTTGCATAGATATTGACTAAAGGTATTGAAAGTTGCATTGCAATCGATCACTTTACTCAGGATGGTTTTGCATTATTACATAGGTATATGTGCCCAATTTCATGCAATGGCATGTCAAATTAAAATTCAGAATAATGGGAGAGATACACAACTAACAGATAACTATACAAGATGGAATCACATACTGAAAGTGGATATGCTATGACTGTACAAGAACAAAAAATTATAGAGAATCTCTCATGCAGATACCACAACAAAACTTGGGCACAACAATCTCCCAGATATATCGAGAAAAAATAGACAAGGATATTGCAAGCCTCAGCGCCATATGTGTATCAAAACTCATCAAAAAAGAACCTCAAATGCTTGTTAATATCTAAAACCCTTAATATAGAAGCACAATTAGCTCACAAAAGTGTACAAGAGTGTCAACATAACTGATTCAGAACTTGATCATGGCAGATGTGGCAAGCAGTGCTTGATTTCTTTGCATATCTAACTTGAGAAGAATAGAGTAACATACCTTACCAAAAAATACCAAAAATTGCTGGTTGAATAAAGAAAGCAATCAGGTATTTGATCATACAATTGTTAAATTTGTAACTCAAGATAATAATATAGTTATTTCCGATGTTAGGTAGCATATCTTCGACTAAGCACTTGAACAAACATTTGAAATACATATTGTTATTACAAAACACATTGTTGTTGTCCACTACTTGATGGGCTGAAGCAAGATCCAATTTTATATGAACAGGAGAGATGAGGATGAAAATGGATGAACTGACCTAGAACAAATGCAGTCTTTTTAAAAAATAAACATATTGTTGTCTAAAGCAGGGTTTTGAGATATTGACTTCCTCGATTTCTATCTAACAGGTTTTGGATATCTAAAACTCTAGAAATATAAATTTGCAACTCCTAGGGAAGAACCCAATGTAATTATCAAAAGTCTCTCGGTGTGTGACGACCGAATTACTATGAATGGGATTGCCGACAAACGACAACAATTGTGTTTATCTCAAATCTTGTTTTTTTATGTACAATGAAGAACAGGATTATGTAGCCACCTCCACAAAAAAAAAAATGATTGCTTTTCTGTCCGTTCACCATTAAATAATGGAAAATATTAGAATAATATAGGAATCAAATATTAACAAATCCAAATGAAGATACGAATAAAAACAATTGACCATTCCAATCCAAAACCACTTTAGATGGACACTTGATCTAACTGTCTCAAGAGCCAATACCTAAGCTATTGCACATAATGACACATCACACTGATTAGGTAATTTTTCAAATGTGAAAATATTTGTTCTACCAAAAATAGTTACAAGAATCAAATGCTTGTGTGATAGTTTCTTAGGTGAGTGTCTCCTTAGGTGTGATTCATTATTATGACCACTTCAGCAAGCTCATAAGTACATAAGACCACAAAAACAGTGACAATATCAAAATAGTCTCCTTGATCTGTTCTATGGCTGTCATCAGTAAATCGAAAAAATGTCATATTGTTGCTAAATCTATTTCAAACCAAATAAAGAAATATGTGTAATGCGGAGCATGATAACAAAACAAAGAATCCAGGAGCAACACATTTGATCAATTCCGGTTTGGCTTCAGAATGTGTGGGCTAATTAATCGGAGAACCTTCAAGTCGGTTGTGCATGTTCACGGATTGAAATGATTATACTAGACAATTTACCTAGAATAGAAATATAAAATCATACTTTATGTGACATGGCAGCACATCGGATTTGGGGAAAAATGACATGAGACCCTAACTAGCTAGCACCTGATGTAGGATATGTAAAGAGAGGGCACGACGAACTAGCACTGTGAGATGCTAGATCCACTCATGCCGGGGAAAATCAAAACAAACAAGAAGTGAAAGGAAAAATAGGGAAGGGGATTCAGAGGGGAAGGAAAGGCGAATACTGGTATCGGAAGGAAATGCAATATGTGGATCGAAAGGAGATGCAATAAATAAATAAATATGAAGACAGATTGAGCAACGGAAAAGCATATTACACAGTGCTAGGTAATTGAGCAAGGACAAAGCATCAAAGTTTGACCTATGTACCACACCACCTTTCACCACCTCTCCTAACACATTATGTCTCTAGATCCTCAGCTTGCTAACATGTGTGCATTAGAGCAGGTCAAAGTTACAAAATTAAATGCTATTACAGATCAAAAAAAAAAAAGTATAGCGGCAGAGCAACTAATGGAGAGTTAGATATTGTGAAAGCAATACAAATGCTCACATAAATTAGCATTGTGGTTTAAACAATGGAGTGTGGTTAAAGTCCACCGTGACAACAAATACTAGTGTTCTAAAATAAGATTGTAGGGTTTCACTTGTGAAAAGGACTTTGGCTCCAAAATATATAGGAGTATGGTGCTGACTGAATTTGCAAGTAAGGTCTACTGAACTGTTTAAAACCAGTCTACGCCACATATGGACAGGGAGAACTAGATCAAAAAAATTGGAGGGTAGGAATATTGTACCTTAAATCAACAAATTCATGATGCGACATTGTTCGAGTGAATTGCTCCCATCATCAAAAAGTTCCACCAGTACTGTGAGAATAGCTACACCACACAATTATTCATTAATATATACCATCAATGTCTATAAGCAAGCAAAAACTGAACTTCTAGAATAAAGCACCAGATTACATGTAGAAGAGATATGATAACTTTAAAAATATTACATGGACAAATAAATATCACACCCAACGAATTCAATAAACAAGAAAATATATATCAAACCCATTAACCCAACTTATACATACTACATGCGCTTCATAAGAATTGAAAATTAAAGAAAAAATATCAGTTCTCAATACAAGCGACGCAACGATAGGAACATGGAAGTGCACTACACCAAGAGGACACAATTCCTGAACTTTGCTGCTTGCTCGCCTTTTATCTGCTGGCCATGATGATGTATGAATCTGTGTCAAAATTCAAAACTAAAATTCATGAATGGTTCAAATCAGACAAAGAAGACCAATGGGCAATGGCTAGGCAACAAGGATGCAAAGAAGGCCTGCAGCACTAGTAGGCACAAGCGATCCCAGCGCTAATGTTTCCTCCATGCAAGCACATTTGCACAAAAAAAATTGTTTCTAAGTAAACGTGAAAAATAAAAAGAGCCCCTAGGCTTGCCTCCAAGAAAAAAAGGAGGCAACACACTTGATGATCTAGATGAATTTGAGTAGAGATCATCTAATAAATCTCCTAAACTTTGGAGAAAACCAAAACAAAATTATGGGGCGTGAGATAATGAAACGATAGCAGAAGATGGCACCACACGGTAGAGATTTTTGCTCGTGGTGTCGTCGTGCATGAGGTAGGTTATGGACCACCTAGTCGCCCGGCTTGTTCGCACGGGCGTTGTCATGTGAACTAGGTCGGTGGCCATCCATGGCCGCCGTTCGAATATGCACCAACAAAGATACCATGAATCCCAAAAGAGTGCAGGTGGTGACGCCAAGGCGACATGAAAAACAATATGCAATTAAACAATGAAGCAACAATCCTAATCCAAAATTCATCGGATCGGGATACCTGGCAATCCTAATCCAAACTACATCGGATCGGGATTCCCACCCGAATGCCGTGGGTCCGTAACTCCAAAGAGGCGGTGGTGGGATTTGGTGGGGCGGCGCAGATGGAGGGGGGGTGGTGGGGGGGGGGTCTGCCGTAAAAAGTTGACGGTCGATGAGTGCCGCCGGTCGGTGGTCGAGGAGGCCGGGCGGAGCCAAGGCGAGGGGCGGAGGAGTGCCGTGGAGAGGACATGCGGATTAAACGCCGCCCGCCAGGAGAAGTTGGACGGAGGGAGGAGATGGATCGTGGCCGGGAGTAGCCGGGGAGAAGACCCGGCAAGGCCCGCTGCTTGAGAAGAAAGGCCGCCGCCTGTCGCGGAAGGGTCGGGGGCCGCCCGGGGCCGGGGAAAGGGTGGGACCCGCCGGCCGGGAAGGACGGGCGGCCGGGCGGGCCGCCGCCTCGGAGGCTCGCGAAGCTCGCCGGCGAGGGAGCAATGCAGGGGCGGTGGCGGAGGCGAGGCCCTACGGGGGGGGCGAAGCGGTCCGGGCGATGATATCGAATCGAATGGAAAGAAACCGCACCTCCCACGATCTATGAATAATATTGAAATAAATATTACGATGGAAAAAAGAAAATATAATAAATAAAAAGGAGGTGGGTGCGGGGAAACGGGAAGACGGGGCCTCCGGCTCGCCAGATTGGTGTGGCGAAATAATTAATGGGTAGTGATTATTAATCACTACCTGTGGTAATATATATATATATATATATATATATATATATATATATATATATATATATATATATATATATATATATATATATATATATATATATATATTAACCCATATAGCGCCTAGCATCCGCGCGTGGAGAGGGCCTCCGGTTACTGTACACGTACTGCTCGCCAATCCCGCGCTACCACGTGGCCTCGTGCAAACCCACGCGATGGCAACACTCGGCATGCGCAGCCACGTGGGTCGTTCGTGTGTGCGCATCAATTTCGGCTCTCCCGATTAATTACGGCCTCTTCCTCCCTCTGCTAAAAAAAAAAAAAAAAAGAAATCAAGCGGTACCACGCTCGCCTCGCCGTCTCCGTCTCTGTCCGCACTTCCTCCTCCATCCTCTTCCCCAGTTGTCCTCTCGCCCGCCGGCGGCAGCCAGCCTTACCTGCGCAGCCTCCGTCCGTGCTTCGTCGTCCTCCTACTCTCCCCCAGCTGCAGCGCTTTTGCTCACCCGGCGGCGGCGGCGGCCATCCTTGCCTAGGGTTCCCCGCAGGAGCAGGACGGAGTAGCGGCGACGCGGCTTGGGTCATCGGCGGCTACAGGGCACAGGCGACAGTAAAAGCCCCGCCCTCATCCTCATCTCACCATCACCACGCTTTCCATCTTCTCCCGCGCGAAGGCCGACTGGATCAGCGGCTACCGTGCCACTCGAGGCAAAACAGTACACAAGGCTGGATCTGCGTCGGCCGAGGCGAACGAGCCCACAGGCCAGAGCTGGGCGGCCAGCCGCCCCTGGAGGAGTGCATTGGTTCAATCTGGACCTTGCATCTACTAATCCCGACCCGGTGTTATTAGGTACGTCTACCACATTTCTTCTCCTTTATCATGTGTTTAATATGCCTTACAATAGCTAAATGGACCTTGCATCTACTAATTGATATTGCTTGGATTAGATTACCTCAGTGTGAATACACCCAGCGAGTACTGATTAGTATTGTCTGCCTATATGCGGTTTTTTTGGGTTGGCAGTTCTAAAATCTCTCGTGGTTTAGCAAGTCGGCTGTTATGACTGTTTTTTTTTTTGTGTGATGCAGACTTCCACATGTGCAGCTAATGATTCAGGTGTATCATCGCATAGATTTCCTCCAAGTCTAGCTGGTCTGATTCTATATTACTGTCTAGGCAGGAGGCAAGTAGATTTATAGAATTGAGACCTGCCTTCTACATGGATTGTTCCAATTTCTTTGTTTGCCTTAACGTTTAGCCTGTGCACTGACACAATTTTAGTTTGCCTTTGTTGGCCTGGGGTACTGGATCTAAAGATTCCATTGCCTTTTTCAGTTACAGACTTCACAATGTTTTATTTGCCTTGCAGGTTTCAATCCATGTCATCTGATACATGTATGGGTTTGCCAAATCATTCCTCATTGATGATCACGGCACCAGCAGCCTTGCCACACATACCAGCTGCAGAGGGCATTGTGGCTGTCAACCAGCTGCTGCTCACAACGGCTACATGGTTGTGGACAATGACCATGCATGCATGCCGGAGTTGAGCCTGACACCCTGACTATAGTACGCAACTATAGTGTTAGGTAAAAACGTTGTGAACTTACTTGCAATCTGACCAAAGCTGCGATTTTTAGTGGTATGCAACGATATTAGACCTGATGAATCATTTATGCATTGCCTGCGTCATATTAGGATTACTAGAATAGCTGTTTTTATTTGTGGCCCAGTTTACCTATATGTTTCTCTTGATGACGTAGCATATTTTCCAATGCATTAAGACTTATGTCAATTTGTCTGTGTTTCTGCCACATGAATTGAAACTCATAGACATCTTCTGCACAAAAACGATATGCTTATGTACGGTGATGTGGTAGATGCTATCACATAATATACCATTTAGCGGTTGGCTGTACTTCAGGCCATGGTGGCTCATAAATGACAGTTCTTTAGATTCTTTAGATATGGTCAATCTGATAGTTAAATTCTGGATGAGGCTTTTTGCGAACCCTGTAGGTGTCTTACCTTGCTTTGGCTGCACATTCAGAAACATGTGGTCATGGCTCCAACACAACTCAAATACTGAATTGGTAATTGCTCTTTGATTTACCTTTTCAACCTTCACCTAAATATGTCTAGAATTTTACACACTACATGTGTCCAAAAAAGGTCTAACAAAATATGGCAGATTGCGATCAGCTTGATTTGCAAAAGAAAATTTTATTTTCCTCATGAAAAATCTACACTCTCCTTGAGTTTTTCGCCATCAGTTTATTAACTTTTGGCCTAGAGCCAAACAAAGTTTACATTATCCATGCATGCTCCATTCCAAATATTTCTTGGGTTCAGTATGTTGCATAAGTTTTATTTTATTTTATTATTGTTTGGTTTGTAAAGGGCTTCACATATGTGCTATGTTTAAACTGATAATGCATGACAGTGTTAGTCCAGATGGTTTAGGTCGTGTCCAGATGGTTTAGGTCGTGTCCAGATGGTCTTTGGTGCACTATATTGTCTGTGGATCATTTCCAGTTTACCTAAAGTAATCAATGACCTCATTCGGCTGTCTTTAGATCCTGGAGTAATTTTCTAGGATGTGTGAAATTTCTTCATTCGCTTCACTTTGTAAGATTGCTCGCCCCCTATTTAGGATGTCTGACAGAATATCACATTTGTTGCAGAGTTTACTCTCAAGTTTCCACATCGAGATAGTGAAGTTCCTGCATTCAGATAGCATGTAGCCGTTTTACTTCAAACGGAGCTACTAATGTATGGGAAAACAGTCGGTTCATAGTATGTTTTGCCTCCTTTGGGCCTTCTGTTAATATATATGAGAAAGGACTGCTATATTTATTTTTGCAGAATACAGATTCAATTTGAACATGGTTTTCTTGCTGATTAAACAAATACATGTATGCGCTTAATAAACGGGCGCAGCGGAGCGCGCCTATCTTCCTAGTATAATACAGGTGGGAACCCCACCCCCACCTCACACACCTCCGTTGACATTCAAAAATAATATAATTGTGATTTTTTAATATCGTTGATTGGTAAAATAGTGAAATTGTGGGCACCACAGGCGCTAATGCTGACTTATTGCCCTGCCACTTTTTTTTTTACTTATTATAGCCATGGAATATAATGGTGAGATGTTCCGGCATAGTTTGAAAAACCATAGCTTCTGCATATAAAACTTGTATGATGCTAAGGTAGTTAGGTAGAGTTAAGAGTAAAATGCACTCGGGGTCTTCAAACTTTTGGCCAATTCCCATTTGGGTCCTCAAACTATAAAAGCGACTATACAGGTTCCTAAACTATTGTCAATGCATACTGCCACACCAGCATCAACAATTGACGTGGCTGTAAAAACTGCCACACCAAAGCTAAAAACAACAATTGACGTGGCTGTGCCACGGTGGCACTTGGACAGCTGTGCCAACTTTTCCAAAACGCCCCTGTGACTGTGCCACAGGCTAACTTTGGCGATGCATGGTCGAGCTGTAGGCTCCGCCCTGCCGCCGCCGTGGCCACTGCCGGTGGGCAGGCGAGCTGCTGCTGCCACGGGGACATGGCACGACAGTCGTTCCCGGCGTGCGTGGGCGCGTGTGCGAGTCATCACCACGGGCTTGCAAGCAGGCGCGGGGCCGCTGCTGCGGTCACACGTGTGAGGAAGGTGGGCGCGAGTAGGCAGTAGGCATCGCCCGAGCTCAGCATGGCGACCTCCTCGGCGACGCTCAAGATCCCGTCCTGGCGGCGGAGACCCGGGAGCGCGTCGCCGCGCTCGATGTCGTTGATGCACTCGACGTGGTCCGGGTCCCCGGCGCGGTAGTGCGGTACAGCGGGGTGGTGACCCACTCGTAGGAGACATAGAGCCAGCCCGGCTTGAGCACGCGGAAGACTAGCCTGGGGGCGTGGCAGGTGGCCGTCGAAGGAGGTATCCGGGAAGGGCTTGGAGAGGAGGGGGGAGAGTCGAGGCCGGCGGCCTTGCGGTTGTGCGCGCGGGCGCGGTTCACCTGGTACTCGTTGATGGTGATGCCGACGACGTTGGATCCCGAGTGCGCGGCGATGGCACGCATGGGCCCGCCGACGCAGGAGCCGACATCGAGGGGGCGGGTGGCCCGACCTGGCACCGAGGAGGTCGGCGACGCGCTCCTCATGGACGCGCGTGGCATCGCGGTAGGAGCGGCAACCGGGAAGCGATGGCGAGAAGTGGAACGACTGGCCCCATCCTCACTCGTAAATGCTCGAGATCTCGTCGTCGGCGCCACAAAAAGTCTGCTAGCCTAATTTGTCGTCCAAACCAGAAGGTTAGTGCCTTCCAGCATGCACGACGGCACCATATGCCCATATATCAATCACACTATATATCTACACAGCCATGGCAGGAACGACTCTGCGGGAGCTTACTCATCCGTTGCAGTGGCTCCCAGCCTCGAAGGCCGAGGTAAGAACATCGTCCCAGACACGCCCTACCGCCTCGGCTTCCGGACTGTCATCCGGTGGAGGAAACACGGGCGGCTGCGGCCGCCGCGGCTTCCTTCTCCTGCTCCGATGCTGCCGAGACCGGCGCCGCCATGGCATCTATTGATGACGATGACCGGTGCAGCCTGCCCCGCTTCCGTGTTGCACCTGTGACCTGCTCTGATAGGAAGGACCCAGAGTGAGAAAGAGAAAAGGGACAGGGTTTCATTTGACAAGTTGGCATTGCCATGGTGTTCAGCTTCCACCGTGGCACTGACACGTGACATGTTAATGCTGTCGTGGCTTGCTTTGGACTTTGAGTGTGCTTTTGGTGATAGATGAGGGACGCAGATAGTCGCTTTTTTATAGTTTGAGGGACCCCGGATGGGAAGAGGCCAAAAGTTTGAGGACCTTGCGTGCATTTTACTCTATAGTTAATATAAAATTGGGTCTCTTGGTACAATGATCTACAACTTGTATTTCGTTGCCTTTTCATTTGAGGTCATTTATATACTAAAATAATTGCTACAATGTTTTGTCATTAAGGAGGAGGATTCATAGATACTGACATCAAGTGCGGTTAAGGTTATATGCATCAAGATGCACACTACTACTTTCATGGAAAAAAAAGAGAACATATTTGAAAACTCCTTGCATTGAACTTATATTTTATTGTGCGTGTGCAAGGAATCTATGGATGGCTATGTAAAAGACCAACCTATGGGATGGCTATGTAAAATACCAAAACATTTTTTCTCTTATTGTTCTTTCCAACTACTTTGCTTTTTGCACTGTGCTCGTTCGCATAACTTAGACTCACCCTCGCGTCTTGTTTCGCGGTGCTGCCGCTCCCACCCCCACCACCCCTAATCCCCTCCGTTCCCCCTCGGCATTGCGCCTGGCGGCGGAGGGAGTGGGGATCAATCGTTTTTTAATAAGTTTATATTATATTGAGACTTGGTCTTTAGAGTTAGGGTTTCTCCATGCCAAATTTCTTAGTATTGAGATTTATCTTTATTTCTACTCCTCTCAGGTGACCGTGAGGGGAAGGCGGAACCGTCTTCTCCATGGAGGATCTATTAAAGGTGAGGGCAACATCTACGACGTCGAAACTTCATCAGCATGACCACATGGAGACCTTTATTTCCGGACGGCGACATCTACGACGTCAGAAACTTCATCGTCGACATGGAATAATTTTTTTGGTTTCTTATCAGTTTTCTTGTGGTTAAATCTGAACGATTCAGTCTTCCTCATTCTTCGGTGACAAAAAGACCCAAGAGAAGTTTCTCAACTCCACATGTAGGGATGTTATTGTGAAGTGTTTGCCTATGCGGAAGCGTCAAAAATAAAGGTTTGATTTGGAGCTATTCACCATTCTCAAAAAAAAAAAAAAAAAAGATTTGGAGCTATTCACGCTATTCACAGCATGGGTACAAATTAAATGAAAATCAATTTTGGATGTTTCGGAGTGCTTTGCGAACACTTATTAATGACAATCAAAAGCTCAAAATTTTAAATTTAAAACAATAACAAAAATTTACAAAATCTTGATTTGTTGGGCACTTTCCCCCTCTGAGTACTGCTGTATGTGACGTGCACACGGTATTCTTTAGTAAAAGGCGAAAGAATAATTCGCTTTGTGCTCACCACGCAGCTGCTTGAGTTGGCTAATCTCACCTGGTGCTGTATAAGATGTTTGATGTTTGGCTAATCTCTTCGACTGACGGTGTGGGACTAAACATCATGCCCCGGCCCCGCGTACACTCTGCGTGGCCCGAATGAAACTTCTAAATTTCTAATGGCACTACTGGCCAGACTTGTACTTTTAGCCTAATAAGATTGTGCGCACACTCCGGCCCGCGTGGGCTGCATGAGACTTCTAATGGCACTACTGGGCCAGTCTTGTAGTTTTAGCCCAATAAGATGGGCGTGCACATGTAAAATGATTGTGTTTCTCATTAAAATGAAAATATAAAAATGTGTTAAAAAAAATGAAAATATAAAAATGGGTGGGTACTGACTGCTGATCAAAGTTAATACTAACATTTCGAGAGAGTTAATACTAACATTTCGAGAGACACATGGGATTAGAAAAGCACAAACGGATCTTAGTACGAATCTTTTGTCACTACAAGAACCACAATATTTGATCAGCAACATAACCCCCATAGGCTTGCAGCGCCAATTCTTATACAATAGAATAAGAGCAAACATTGAAAAAAAAAAAAAAGAGCAAACAGTCAAAATTAGCAATTTTTTATTGCAACAGATTATCCAGCAAAAGCTGTAAACACACACAAAAAAGATTCAGATCAGGACACTACAACAATTCAACATATTCCAGGCAGTTACATTGACTTCCAAAAAGAGTTGAGCCAAGAATACCAGCTTGTAGGGACATCAGTGCAAAGCAGGCAACAAAACCAAAACCGAGTGTCGTACAGAAACCTATCTTATCTACCATCTCTGTGCCTTCTCTCCTTGTAGGACCTATCATCAGAATGCTGGTTTTTTACATGGTATCCTCTGTCTTCTCTTCTATGTCTACTATCTGGGCTCCTTTTCCTGTGGCCGTCTTCATCTGTCCGGTGGCGATCACTCTTCTCGTAAGCATCTCTATGGCGCCGCTCTCCATCAGATTTATCCCTTCGTCTGTAGCCCTCCTCTTCCTCCCCACTTCTGCTTCTGTTGTGGTGCTTGCTATAATCACGATCATCGTATCTACCAGAGCTTCTGTCACCGGATCTACTGTAACTGTGGTAGTCATCATTTTTCCAAACCCCTCGGTTCCTATCATCTTTTCCATGCCTGCTTCCTTTCTCATCACTGTTTGTTCTCTCATGGCTATTTCTATCACGATCGCCACGAGGTGGCAGCGCTGATTTTCGATCATCTATTCTTTGATTCTTTCTTCTGTGGCCATTTTCATGATCTCTCTTATCAGAATAATCAGCCTCGTCTTCGTCAAAGACTAGATCATAGCTGCAAAATAAGAGTGGAGTATCACAGTATGAAACAGTGTTCAATTTTTTGTGCAACAGAAGGACCAAAGAGGGTTAGGGACTGACCTTCGACGGTGATTTCCACCACGCTGTGTGTTTTCATCTTTTTTAGAACATAATTTGGGCCTTTGTTTTCTGCTCGCCATCTTCATCGCAGTCTCTGGCTAGGTGATCAGGGGCCACACTTAAAACACCCATCTGCCGTGAGAAACAATGGTTCAATGTGAGACTAAAGATGACAAAACTTTCAATACCAAAATGGACAAGCAGGTTATGGACAATATATTTTCAGATATTTTACCTTTCTTTGCATTTCTTTTACTTTGTCTAAACTGACCCCACAGCGAAAAACACTCTGACTAAAATCAACATGGATCCTTCGGTCATCAATCAGACAATTGTCCATCTACAAGCATAACACCATGAATAATACTCTCTTCAGATTATTCAAAATGGCACATGAGAACAAATATGGCCATTGTGTCAGTTACAAAATTCGGACCCTCTGCTGGGCAAAAAGTTCACTAAGCAGTCTTTTAAGCTCTTTGTTTCGTTTTCCATTTTTTTTCAGTTCACAGTTGACAGTTTTTGAAGTTTTCATTTTAGTTTTTTAGTTTCTTTTCCTTTTTTTATTCTTCTATCAGGTTGCTTTAACTTTGTCCAGCCTTTTTGTTTTCTTGGTCTTTTGCACTGCTTGCATGGCTAACTAAAATCAAGGAACTATAAGGTTGACTCTACTCTATCGTCAAAAAAAGGTATATAGTCATTGTTAGGCACATCCTAAGTGGGGCAGGACTCTATCATGGAAAAAAACATGTAGTGAGGAGTAAGGTATAAATTATGCATGAAAAATGCTATAGTACCACTGTAAATACACACCCACATGGCAATCTGAGATACTGACCTTGAAATATGCACGCTCACAAGCCTCCTTCGTTTCGAATTCTGACAGATCAAGATAAATTGTTAGCATGTCATACTAGGCCACTCAGCTAAGAGCTAAGGCATCGAGAATCTAGGAGCATTCACAAAATACTGTCAGTACATGAAATGAACCTAGCTAGATTGGTGAGAATCTGAGGTGTGAGTGTACACCCCTACCACCTAGGTTCAAGTCCTCTTTGGCTCAAATTTGGGTGTATATTTATTATATTTCTTATTTACAGCAACACCTAGTTTCTCCTCTGTTAGTTGAGTTTTTAAGTTATTATTATTGTCAGCACATAAATGGCTCCAGACTCTACCAAATGGAACTTTGAGGAAATAGTGGGAGGTGTTCTATTTTTCAATAGAGTGCAAATCGTAGAATGTGTTATTTAGTTTAGGAAATAAAAAGAGAGACAGAAAACAATACTTCAGTAGATGAGCAAGGAATTGTTTCTTTCCCTGTATACTAATCACTCATCTTTCAACATCATACAATTACAATCACCAATCCCCAGTTGCCATTCAAAGGATAACCATCTACCCTAAAGAGGCTAACACATACATGTGTAACACAGCTGATCTAAATAGATAACAGTTGCCTGGGCCAGCTACTTAAGCCAATGCAACTGTGCAATGAACAAACTGGAACTGGGGTCTCTAGCCAAACAGCAAATAGTACTTGTCAGCACAGTAAGAGTTTTCAAGGGACGAAACATACCAATAAAAGCATAGCATAAACTATCTCCAGTCTTGTAGTCACGGATTATTTCAGCACTGCAAGGAAAAGTTAAGAAATTGAAAGATGAGAATAAGTAAATGCACAATTAGTTATAATAAAGGCACTCACGATGTCACAGTTCCAAAACGAGAAAAGATTGTGTATAAATCTTCATCCTCTTACGTGAAACAATTGAAGTCAATCAGCAAAAGATGTTCAAATTTTCAGGCCTAAAATGATCAGCAATGTAGGCACAGCAGTAGAGAACCGAACACTTGTATGAACAAAGGCTGAAGAAATGTACGAGTACATATTAAAAACTCCAATGAAGTGTAGAAGTGGAAGGAAGGCAAGCTGCAAGCAATCATGAACTAACACTAACCTGTGTTACTGGGTTGAGTTTACAAACAAATAATACATTGTCTGGCGGTTTAATCTCAGCATCTGGAATATCTGCCAACTGCACAAAAAAGGTATTTACCAGTCATAAAAAGATATAAGTACTAATTAGAAATAAATAAATTGCCAACTTTCATATGGAACCAGGACTTACACTCTCAAGTATTACTGCATTTGTGTGTGCCTCTTTAGAGCGGATCATCTCCTCAAGTTGTTCAGGGGCCACTGTTTGGTCCAAAGGAACCCAAGTATCCTCTAAACGCTCTTCTGCAACCTGTCAATTTGAAACAAAAAAGAGAGAAAAAATATGAGGACATAATCATGTTGGCATGTGGCCAGATTACTATTGATTCAAAGATGATCTTTTTATAGGGTTGAAATATGTCCCAATTGTAGCACAAGTTGGTATAGGTAGAACACGGAAGATTTCAACACTAAATGAAATGAATGCACACTCGATAACTACTATGATGAAATTATAAGGTACAGAGACAATAAAAGGAAAAAGGTGAAAAAAAACTGCAGTCTGTCTTGACAGTAATTTGGAATCAAAATAAAAAACAGGTGCATGGACAAAAAAACAGAATTCTTGGCATCTAATGATTCTTAACGATTGCTAAATTAAGAAAAGAAACCAAAAAGAGAATGAATGAACCATGGCCTGTGATTAAGAATGATGCACCTCGACTCATCCTCTATTATTACTGAAATGAACATGATTGGGATACTCAATTACCTCATCACGTGGCTTTCCTGTAGGAGAATTCTCAGGAATAAGTTCCATAAGCTGAGGAGGATCATCAAAAGGATCATCCAAAACATATGTATGCTTAATTCTGCAGATAATTAAATTGTATAAGGTCAGCAAATAGGAATTAAAATGACAAAGGAGACTAATGCTGGAGAAGAAGTGAAACATTTGTTTAATGTTGTAACTAAGGCATTAATCAGTACTCCACCTTATGTCCTTGAATGGTCTTCCTTTATCATCAACATAAGCTTCATTTATTTTTGTCAGTGTATCAAAACCTTCGCAACCATCCCAAATATCTATAGTCGACAGAACAAACACAGGAATTGTTCAAATAAAGGAATTCAGTTCATAAGGAAAAACAATATTGGCTATCGGAATCAAGTACTACTCACAGTGTGTTTATCATCAAGGTAATCCACGTCATCCCGCAAGGTAATGTAGAACTGAAAACATTAAAAAAACACATAAATAGAAGGCCTAAACAAGCAGCGAAATACTGAAAAATGGAACACCCAATATTATCAATTAAGACACTGGGGTAGGCATTGCACCTGCGAGGCATTGCAGTTTTCACCAGCACTGGCCATAGCAACAGTTCCAGTTTTTTTGAATGCCTCAACTCTGGACGGATCTCATTATCAAAAAATCGAGCTTGATCACCATAAAGAAATCTGAGAAAATAAGATATAGTTTTCAGGCATACATTTAATAATGATTGTATACATATTTAAAAGTGTGAACATCTAATCTAAGAAAGGCTCTATAAAAACTATATGTATATTCCCCCAAAAAAACTATGTCTATTGTATCCATTGAAGACACTAGTTATATCTAGATGCAGGATACCGCATTATATGTTTCAGAGATGAAACTTTGGAGACATTTCAAAAGTTCAAATCAAAAGAATCACTTACTTGTATACGGAATCACCACCGGTGCCAGTTCCAGTTGGATCGCCAGTTTGTGCCAAAAAATCCTTCTCCACCTTGTGGAACAGACACCCATTGTAGTACTTCATTCTGGTCGGTCAAAGAAGAAAACCAGAGAATAAGTACCCTAATTATCTGAATGTTAATGTCACATTCATGAGATGGTATTTTCATTATTAAGTGATAATGAAAGACAGCCAGGCATAATCTTCAAGCACTTCGCCAATGGTGACAATTCAATATTCGAGTGCAGAAACCACAGTGTAGAAGCTAAATCCAGTTCCCATAATGTCATAAAAATTGATAACAAGAAGCCTAAAAACCAGAATACAATCCTCTGACGGTGCCTAAGATCATCGCCGTGGTTCTATCATCTCTATAAAGGTCCAGTATCAAGCCTGCAAAGCAATAATTTCGAAATTTCTAGTAGTATACCTACGAGCCTAGAAATCAGTAAGCAGCTAAATACATTTGAAATTAGGAATCCCACGAAACTAGATGTAAATCATGAATAGATGCAGGATCACCACTAGCAACTACCTTGACCAACGTATACCTATTGCAATTTTGACCCAAAAATTACAATCAAGCCAATAGTGGTGCCCTACACGCCGAATTGGCCAACTGAACAGCTTGGTACAGGACAGTACAGTAATAATCAACCGCGCTGTGTTGTCAGAAACTACAGACGAACCGGGGAGATCGAACAAGCCCTAGACGCGGGACGGGATGCTTACTTGCAGAGCTTGAGGAAGTTCTTGGTGGTGAGGGGGCACCGGTCAGTGTGGAGATCCACCTCGATGTCACCCACGCTGGTGACGATAAGCACCGACATCTCCTGAACCTATCCGCCTCTGCCCTCGGCTATCGAACGGCGGCGAAACAGTGCTTGGGAGCGCGAGCGCCGGATGCTTCTGGGGTTTCGGCAAAGACTCGAACTAGGCAGCAGGCCAGCAGCCGTACAAGGTGGTGCGTTTGGTGTCCTGCCCTAGCCTGGGTGGAGGAGGCAAATCCCACGCGGACCGTGACCGGCGGACGGGAAGGGAGCGGGGAGGGCGGCGACCGGCGAGTGTGGGCAAGCCGTCGAAGAGAAGAAGGGAGGCGCTGGCGCGAGCGGGCCATTAGGGCCGCGGCCAGACGGGCTGCCGTGTTCTATAAGACCGACTGGAAGGCCCAAACCAAAAAAAAAAAGCCCAGACTCCACGACCATCCTTTTTTTTTTTTGCAATTGAGCCCTTTTTTTATCAAAATTCCAGATTTATCCCTCTGAACGTCAAAAAAAAAAAAAAAAAAAAGCTATTTTTTTTTTGAGAATGACACAAGACAACCTTGAGACGCTCACAATACGCACGCACACTCATCCCTATGAACACACATACGCAAACCCTACCCAGATGAGCACCTCCGAAGACCAAACCCGGCAGATTGGAGATTCTCGAAGTCACCATTGGCGCCTCGTCGTCGACGGAACGTCATTACCACTTAATGCATAACAAGGAGAAAATCCTAGGAAAATCCGGGGAAAAGCCGGACCCCCGAAGCTTACATCTCGGCGCCATAGGTTATGAAGCCGAGGTATAGGAGGTCTACAATGAGACGTGGCTGGAGATGTGGCCAGAGGTCGGCGCCATGTTTCGCCGTGGACATCCTAAAATTTTAGCGTGACATGGTAATGGAAAATTTGGTTACATTTTACTATGAGATGGATATGTAATGCCGTGGCAAGGTCATATTGAAAAAGACAAAGGAAAATTAAAAAGACAAGAAAAACTAACTTAACAGCCTATCCAGAGTTAAGGGAAAAATATAATAATAATAACAATAATAATAATATAGGACTTCCTCCATTTTAAATTATGAGTCACTAGGCGAATTCCAGCGTTCTTTGCGTTATACAAAAGTATATTTAATCTAGCTAAGAGGAATTTAAAATAATTTCAATAATGAACTAAAGAAAAGACATCATATGATCTTCAACTTCAAAGAAAACATAGGTCCCTAATTTGTGAAGGATAATATTTTGAAACTTAATGTACAACACAAAAATTATCAGTTTGTAGTAAGAATAGATTTGAGAAAGTACTAACCTCGCTAATGATCCAACATACCTTCAATGTTTGTCTTCTAATAATATATGTAAAATCTAGACGAGTTGTCGGGAATTTAAGGTTAGTTTTTTTTTGATCATTTGATGATGGAAAGAAAGGTATAAACATATGAGTTGATCATTTGATGATGAAAAGAAAGATATAAACATGTGAGTTATTTAATGATAATTTTCAACACAAAAATCTTAAGGTCGCAAGGATCAAGAAAGCAATACCTAGGTGGATTCCCCAAGACGTTGCGCGGGAATTTAAGGTCAGTTTTTTAGTGATCATTTGATGATGAAATAAAGATATAAACATGTGAGTTGATCATTTGATGATGGAAAGAAAGATATAAACATGTGAGTTATTTAATGAGAATTTCCAACACAAAAACCTTAAGGTCTCAAGGATAAAGAAAATAATACCCCATGTGTTGCCACAAAAATTATTGATGGTTTGGAATAAGATTATTTATATGAAAGGATCAACAATTATAAGTTAATGTTAGTGGATGGCGTGACATAATGCTAGTGGATGATGTGTCTTTTTGCATGTAGATTATAATTGTAAATGCTAGTTGACCATAAATGCGATTGTTAGTGGAATGATGAGTGGATAGCTTGTATGTTGAAAGAATTAGCTAGTGAGGTTATTAGTGGAATAATGAGGTGGCTAGCTTGCATATTGAGAGAATTAGCTAGTGAGATTTGTCTATATAAGTGTAGTAGATTCCATGAATCTTGGAGAGTCAAGTATTTTAAGTTTGACTAAAATTGTAGAGCAAACTATACATAAAATAGGTATATTATGAAAATATAATTGATGAAGAATCTAATGATACTTGGTTAACATCATGAATGTTATCTTGTCATGTAAATTTGGTCAAACTTGAGAATCTTTGACTCTTCAAAATTCTTGAAATGACTTAAAATTTGGAATGAAGGGAGAAATAAAGAAAAAAAGAAAAGCTCACGGTCACGTACCAACCTACCGAGAGTTATTAACAATAAGCAACAAAAAGAATATGAGAGTATAAAAAAGAGGGAAAAAAAGACACTAACATAGGCGTTGATGCGCTCTGTGGGCCGTTGCTAGGCCGTTTGTGCGTTCGATTACCAGTATGTCTACAATGATGTAGAAAGAATTGTCGGCGCATTGCTCCGGTCTGAACGATGGGACCAATGATTGATGGCTGGGGCTGCTTCCTCTCCTTCTTTCTCCCGCATGTGGGAATCATGGCGGTAGAGGGGCTCAAGCCCCCTTGCTAGATGGGACCGGAGATTCCCGACACACAATGCTCGGTGGGCAAGACCCTTGCGGGCAAGACTCCTGTAAAGTCAATTGTGCAAACTTCAGACTATATATGTGATTTCACAATCTTATGTAGTTTAATTTGTGTTCTAGCTAGTTTGGATCTGCCTTGCACGATAACCACCTCAATATCCACCATGTTGTGGCCATCATTTGTGTCCTCATTGCGGCTGTGTACGTAATATTTTTGTGTGGTAGTGACGTACAAGTTCTGGCATGAGAGGCGGCAGTAGCAGGCTATTCGGAATGTCAAGGAATAAACATTGGCTAGGACCAGTGAGTAGGCTATGGACACCGAGGTGACGCAGGCGGGAGTGTGAATCTTGCTAGAAGGGTATGCCGAGGGAGATCGATTAGGTCACCTACCGTGCACCCACCGGTTCCATCTAGATTGCATCCGCAAGTGGATTGCAGACGGTGTTAGCGCCACCTGTGTCTGAGGTGCAAGTAGTTTGTCTGAGTTTCGAGGATTATTATTTTGTGTACATTGGGACAAGCAATTTGTGATGGTATTTGTACTTAATCAGAAATAGAATATAAAGATTCTTGGACCAATTTCAATGAGCAAACTGGTTAATTGGAGACTGTGCTTTGCACAGGATATTAGCATGTGCAACAAAACATTCATATTGAGCTTTTTGGACCAGTTGTAGTGGCCACTTTATCTTATTTCTAAAGTTGGGTCTAAAGTTATATTCTTCTGTATTATCCATGGTGCTCATGTCCAGGGACGGATCGAAGGGGCTGGGGGCTCCAGCTCCCCCCCGATTACTCCATTAAATTATTACCTTGGATTTATGGGTTCAATACCCTGAAAAATAGCGGCTTATAAGCGGCGAAATAGCGCCGCTATAGCGGCTAGAAGCAGCTGTAGCTATGCTGAATAGCGCGCTAATAGCGGCGCTATAGCGTTTTCGTCAAGCTCCCGCTAAATTCTATAGCCCGCCATTTTTTTCATGGGTTCAATATTAAAATGTCTTACAATTTGGAATCGAGTGACACTACTACTTAAAGCATTTTTGGTGGCGTTTTTTTTTTTTTCGGTGGCGGTTATTGAAACCGCCACCGAACTAGGTCAAAATCGGGCGGTTTCCAATAACCGCCACCGTTAATAAAAAATAATAATAAAAGAAGCCCTAACCTAATGGGCTGGATCCGGGCTGCGCCGCCGGATCCGACCCACCCGCTGGGCCCCGCGCCGCCATGGAGGAGAGCCGGCTGAGTCGCGCCACCGGCCGCTTTGACACGTCGCCCTCGCCGAACCGCGTCGGAGGAGGCCATCCTCGCCGGATCCGCCGCGTGAGAGGTCGTCCTCGCCGGAACCGCGTCGGGAGGCCGTCCTCGCCCGGATCTGGCTGCGAAGGAGGTCGTCCTCGCGGAACCGGGCGTCGGGGGAGCTCGCCGGATGCACCGCGTGGGAGGCCATCCTCGCCGGATCCACCGCGGGCGAGGCCAATTAACCTCGCCGGATGGTAAATCACAGCATTTACCGTGGCACCATTAATGTTTTCGAAGTGCTATGCAAAATCAGTTTTGTAGTAGTGTGAGTACGTACTTTGCATGTCTAATATAGGATTTTACAAGTGGATGGAGATAGTCACCTTTTTGTAGCAAGGTCATTATCTTGCGGGTCCTCAATGTACTACTAATAGTTCAAGTCCTTCTCTTGGTAGGCCTCCGGTACAGCCATAACGAAAATTGTGCCTCAATGTTCAGAGTTTGCATGAAATTAATTATGAATTTTAAAGATTAAACAGTATTTTACTATTTAAAAAACATTTGAAGGCTGAATTAATTAACCAGGAGATGTCGCATGACAGTACCAAAGCTTGTGTAACGTTAATTGCTAGGAGCCGAGAAGGCAGAGCAATTCGACCCCCAGTTTGCAGCTAACACTAAAAAAAAACACAACTAAAAGTTTAACTAGCTAGCTAAAGTAAAAGCCAGCTAAACTTTAGCTGGCGTGTTTGAATGCTCCAGTTAATAGGTTAGCTAAATTTTAGCTGGCTTTAGCTAGGTTGAAATAGCTAAACCCAGCTAAACTTTAGCTGATCTTTTAGTTGGGCTAGCTGTTTGGATATATGCCTAGCAGCTAAATTTAACCTAGCTGTCCTCTACCATTCACACTCAAATATACAGCTGCTAGCACTGAATCCACTGATAACACAAGTATATATATATATGCCCCTTTTCTAAGAGTCTAGACAATCGATCATAGAAATAGAACATTTCAGACGATGACAGGTGAGGAAATTCAGGTATACAGCGCCTTCTCCCCGGACAATGAAAACAGACTGCAGAAATTCCTCACCCACCGTCGTCTGAAGCCCCGGTTCCTAATCGAATGGACCCGAAAATGATATACAAATCTAAAAAAAAAAAAATAAAAGAAGAGACTAGAACGGAGTGGCTAATAAGACCAGGACACGAAAATCCGAGGGACCCTATCTAGCAAGACTCTACTGCCACGCCATATACAGTCTGGTACTGAATGCCTGATCGATCACACAGTGCTCTGCATGCATGAGTGAGTTCGTATAACTGTACACTAGCGTACGTACGACGGTCACGCACAGCGCCGCCAGCGTCGTCGATCAGGCCAGCCAAGACGACGAGATGGTCAGGTCCAGGTTCAGAGCCGCCGCCGGCTTGCTCTCCTCCTCCTTCACGGCGGCGACGACGACGCGGCGAGCGTCTGCTGCCGGAGCAGGCAGCAGCTCCTCGCTGATGGTGCTGGAGCCGTCGGCGTCGTCGCTGCTGGCGTCCTCCCACAGGCCGATCGACAGCGTGAGGTCGCATCCCGTGTGCTGCTGCTTCTCGGACTTCTTAGTGTGACTTGGCCTAATCGCCTGGAATAATACAAGCAAAGATATGAGCTATGTGTGTTACAACTTACAAATTTTTTTCATCAACGTTAACACGCTAATAATATACTATCACGACTTTGGAAGCATTTGATTCAGAGACATTTTTATCTAACTCATGGGTCTGGACTCTGGACCATATATGCATGTACTCCATGTAGTAGTAGTAGGGCATAAACAGTCAATACACGGCAGTATGGGAGTTTGGCAGCCTGCCACCTAATGATGCATACAACCAAAATGAAGCTTCTAGGGAGTGATACACATGCATCCACGCATGCATTATTGTTTGAGTAAATTTTGTCAGCAACTTAATCATGAGTTAGCTATTTATCTGTTGGCAGGATTTAATTTTCATCAATATATATATATATATATATGGAAAAAGCCGTAATATTACCTTTTCCGTTGTTAGCACGTTGGAGTTCCAAGGAACACGCCCTCTCCTTTGTTCCCAGCAGCTTCTGAACACTTCCTCTAGCGACGGCGCTCTGCAAGTAAAAATAGTCGAATTTAATTTCAAATCTGAAATTCAGGTAAATTCCTGTTCGATCATTAATTTGGAGATCGCGATTGAGGAAATGATGGTTGGTTTGTGCTAATTATTAATTAACGCGCTTACATTTGGTATGGTGATGATGGGTGGCTGCAACGGAGCATAGTATAAATGTTCTTGTCTGATGAAGCTGGAGTGTTGCCATCCTGTGACGCATAAACGCAGTGATCTTCACGGCTCAGAAACACGCGCTTGCTGTTGCTCGCCGCGGTTGATGTCAACTTCTCGAGGCTGGACTGATGGGTACCGCTGCTACTGGAGCTGGAGCTTCTGTACATCTGTTCATTTTATTGGAAGAAATTAATTAAACATGGTTGTGTTATTGTCGTTCAAATAGCTAGAATTAAACAAGGTAAGCAGCTAGATCTCATATATGAAGCTGAAAAATGCACTTAATGTGTGCACACGCTAGTAATATACAAGCAAAATTATGTGCCATAAAAAAATGCATACCTGAAGGTGGCTCTTGATATGAGATATGCTAACTCCCTTCACGCCCATCAACTGAAGAATTCGCTTCGGAGTTGCTTCTGGGTGACAAAAAGAAAACGAAAGGTTAACACACACAATAATACAACTGATTCTGAATTGAAGCATGATCTTCTGAATTAAATTCTGACAAGATATGGGGTGGGTGTCAATTAGTTCAGAGAATGTGCCAATCTATTGAACCATATGATCACTGTCTTATATATGAAAAATAACTGCTGTAGTTGATTTTGTGGGTGTATTGCATGAATATCATTATCAGTTTCTCTATTTGGATGGTTATACAGCTACCTATATAGAGTTATCAACATGTCCACACAGATTGAGATATCCGCATCTAAGTATAGTATATAGCATTTTTTCTTATACACATGTTTGCTAGAAAATATAACTGAACTCGATACATGACTAGTAACTACAAATATCTCAACACATATATAGGAAGTGGGCCATATCCAAACTCAGAACACACACACACAATCAATATAATCAGCATGAAATAAAAATATTTATTCAAGAGAAAATTTGAAAGAAAGGTAAATTTGAGAACAAAATATAGAGAACTACGAGTAAACAAACTTGTTTAACTTCTGAAATAATGATGAAATTAACCCTTTCATAGATACTAAATTGAGTATGTAAATTCATATTTTGCGATAATTCTAAAAGATTAGTAACTCTGGTTGTAGAAAACGTCTTAAGCTTCCATATGACCACATGAACAATATTTATGCATCAGAGCGAAAAGCTATGATCGCCTATACATGATAAATAAAAAGATGGATGATCATCATTCAGACATGCATAGCACGTGTTTTCTTTTTTTATTTGCCTGGTGGATATATATTCACCACCAACAAACTCCTGCCTAACAACCAAACACTAAGGAATTAATGAGATAAATCAAAACCTCAAACCTACAAGTGAATTGAAGCAAGAAAAACTAGCTATGCCTTCGGTCACCTCCAAAATATAGTAGAAGAAACTATGGATCCAAATCAATCAAAGCATGCATGCAGTCGGAGAAGAAAGGTATTGGAAGACTACAACTCACCGTCCTGGCCACCGAGGCACTCGACGGCCTCGACGAACTGCCGGTGCAGCTCCTCTGTCCACCGCATCCGCGGCACCTCTGATCGGTTGTACTGCCGGACCCCTTTTCTCTCAAATCCTCTCATTCTCCTTGTGCTTCCTCTCCGGTTTTCAGCCTTCACCTCGCTCTATTCCCTCGCTATGTGCTCAATTCTTTCAGAATCTAGCTAAGCTTAGCTTCTCATATATATATGGTAGTACCAGAGTTATATATATCTAGTTAGATATATATAATAAGTATGTTGGTGAGAGTTCGGCTGAACGATCGACGACGACGAACACCCTTTGCAGCATATATTTAAGTACTTGCTTGCTGCCTACCGTGCACAAGGATGACAGGATGTTGTACTTATAAGGCCGATGGAATGTGAAGAAGAAGGAGAAGAGAGAGCAGAACACTCGAAGGGAGAGAAAGATAGAGAAGGCTGAGTTTTCTGACCTAGTCCAGTCAAACATGCTCACTGATCAGCTCTCTGAAAGGGCAGCATGCACTGCGAAGAAAGTATAGGCAGCCACACAGTTTCTGAAAAGCTGGGCTGTCCATGTTCACGAGACAACCAATAATGCAAGTACAGTATATAGTTCAACTAGTACTCCCTCCATTCAAAAAAAAAAAGCTTGCAAAGAAAGCATGCCGGTCAAACTTTCTCAACTTTGATTAGGTTTGTAGAAAATATGTGCAACATTTTTCATTTTCAAATAAATTTATTAAAAAACTAGATGTAAAGATCTTTCCGATTTATATATTTTAAATTTTAATATATAATTGTCGATAGTTTGAAAACGTGAACTTCTCAGGGAAGTGAGAATTGCATGTTTTATGGAATGGAGTACTTGCATTTGATACATATGGATCTCGGTATCTATTGCTCCATTCATTATATTGTCCAGGTCGTCTACTGAAAATGGCGCTGCCGGTGAACAGTTCCCCTGTTTGACAAAAGGGAGCTAGCTGCGCTGATTTTTTCTGGTGGTTAATTCAGTTGTTTATTTCAACGCGTACATTAAATAACAGTCCCTATCTATGTGGCTAGTAGGTTTGACAAAAGAATTCGAGAAAGCTAGCAGTGTGCGTGGTAGCGAGTGCTGTTGTCTACGTACGTTTAATTTGATAAATACGTGTACGTGTATGTACTGAATTATATAGGATTTTAATTAATTCATCAGAAGTAGACATCAGGCATATTAATAAAGATTTGAAGGTCAATTCAACTCTGGGCCCAATGGGATTTCCCCAAGAGATGGGAAACGAATGTGATAGATAGGCGTAGGTAACACTCTTACGTACACTTGCAACATGTCGATCCCAGCAGCAAGTTGTTGATCTGACACCATACGCTGCAATGTCAAAAGCATGTATGAAAGCATGAAGAAATGAGCATATGATGCATATTCCGATCCCTTTGACGAAAAAAAAGAAACACTTCTTGGTGATAGAGTTCAAATGGCTAACATATTTGTCATAATATGGAAAAGTGCAGTGTGTGCGGAAGGTAATAAATAGACAGCGAATTTCCATAGATAACACAGGCCACAAGATAGCTATATAACACCACCAGAGAATTTGTTGGTATCTATATCTATATAGGCATATAGCTAGCTATGTTAAGTTGATTTGTATGCAGGAAATTTAACGCATATATGTGACTTGGCAAATCATGTTGCGTCATTTGAATGATTCAGAAGAGATGTACAAAATCATTTCATAAAGATCATGTCTCGGTGATAAATTGATAATGCGCGTTTGGTCGATCCGGGAATTAAACAGGTGAGGAATTCTGTGGATGGTATTGGAACCTTGCAGGATGGAATGCTTATGAAGTCAAGGTAGCAGTTTGCAATTACCTATCAGCATTACACCAGTGACGGCATCACGAGAAAATGACAGGACAGGAAGGACCAAAGCATTCTCTACGTACGGGCAATGAATTGTGGACTTTGGACCACATTCTTGTCCTAGGCAAAAAAGAGAGAGGAGGCTAGAAAAGTTGCAAGTATCACATCCAATCCAAATTCATGGATGCGTCCTCGGTTCACTTCAGCTCGTTTAAGATATGATAGGGACCCAGGACACGGTCTTTTGAAATTCTTTTCCCCGCTAGCCGCTGAGACATTTCGAGCTACCGAGCATTTTTACATGAAAAAGGAATCATTTTTGTGTGGTGTAAATAATAAATAAATATATGTGTGGGTGTGCTCTAGAGAAAGTTTGATAAAAATGTTTTGAAGATTCATTTCACAAGTCAGATCTTGAAAAGCTTGTGAAACGAAAGTTCTCTGTTGCGTGTGTTGAAACCACACAACATTCTATTCTAAACCTGTTTAAATGTGAACTTGTTGAACTCTCTGTGTAGGACTTTTCTAGAATTAGCAAAACCACAAAGTACCAATTGTAGAAAATGAGATTATTCTACAAGAATTAGCAAAACCACAAAGTACCAATTGTAGAAAATGAGATTATTCTACAAAATAAGCATTGATATATTCACTTAACCTCCTACCGAATTCATTTTGTTAGTTTCAAGAAGGACCGAGTTTGTTGAGAAAACTCAGAGCTCTGGGGGAAAAAACCCGTGAACTTTACACAGTTCTGGATATATATATCTGATGTGTTTGCTTACAAATTTAATTACTATGATCGATGTAATAATGTGTTACTTAAAGCACACGTCAAGATCCTCCTTCTATCCATATTGAAGACTTCATGCATGCCTATGTATATAGCTAACTAGCTGCCTATATGTGCAGGGGGTTATTACATTCAAGATGCAGACGGCAGGTACCTTGTCGTAAGGAGCTTTGCCACGAATTGTTGCTGAAATGGTCGACATGCGTGTACACTTGTCGCCTCAGCAATGACAGTTTGAATGATCCGTGTGCATGGTTGGTATAGTAGCCACATTCATGCACATACATTTACGTGGTACAGTACGTAGTTACGTGCATACGCTGAACTACTATTCCAGGCCGTGCATGAGACTAGCTATATCTTGTTCCAAGAACGTACGCACACGTACAGGCCAAAGCTCAACCATTCAAAACGTGAGGACGACGTTGTGACACAGGACAACAAATATATCCACCGCCGTACAGATGTACTCGATGGATGGCTCCTTGCGTTCAAGGGGCGGCGGGCGATCTCTCTTGAATAAACTCTTTGGACTTGTTTGGCTCTGCACTCTAATTCATTCTAAGTTTTTTTATGAAACTAAAACATTCTAATATGGGTTTGATAGATTTTCGATAGAAACTTCTCAACTTAATCCCTCCAATCTCAACCATATGGAGTGCAGCCGAATAAACCATCATTTGTTCTTGGGAAAAATGATCAAAGGGTAAGATTGTACTTTTCCCTCCCAAATTATAAGTCACTTTGGTTTAGTCAAAGTGACTTACCAAAGTGACTTATAATTTGGGATGGAGGGAGTATATACTATAACCGGACACAAAGATGCAAAAGTAATTTTTTATTTCAGTTAGCCAAACAGGATGAAACTGCATAAGATGTTTGAACATAACTATTCGAACAGATATACGAAGTTTTTTTTTCCTCCGGTAATCACATGACATGCGGGATCTTTTTACCATAATGTCGCCATCCACGCACTGCATGCCTGCCGAAACTCGCATGGAATAGAGTATTGTCATCGGTCGGGAGATGGGGTATCGCCACCGTGAGGGGGGTCGCCACCTTGGGACGGAGAGGAAGCCACTACCATTAGGTTGATGCTGCCAAAGGGGAAGAGGCCGCTACCGCTACCCGCCACCTGATGGGTAGGTGCTAGGATAAGGTCTACGGAGGAACAAAAAGAGGGGAGTGGGAGGAGAGATGGTTCGTAGCTGGGGGTTATTTATACTCTATAAATTTATGAGATCCTAATGTTTACTCCTACAATAGCAAGATACTAGTATATTATTATGGGGATTCAATCATGGTTCAGTACTAACACGACATTTACTTGCATGTAAACGGGGGGTGGTAAATTTGGTACTACTACTATTGTATGATTTGTTTGTTTGTTGTTTGTTTTAACTGAGGAGGCTTGGTGCACGAGCTCAACAAACGGAGATATATAGAAGAAGGGTATCTAGTACTGTCTAAAGTGAACATGTAGTGGTGGCCAGCCCATGCCTTCTAAGGTGTGGCTCCACCCCTTGGCATGGGTCTACTTTGGCCTTAAGCCTGAGCTCTAGTTAATAAGTGTTGCTACTAGTCAGCTAGTAGTAAAATTCAAACCTCTAGGAACACAAAAAAAAAAAAAAAAATGAAACAAGGATCTTTTGGTCAAGGCTTAAAGATTTAAGCAAGCTGCCTAGCTAGTGCCCTCATCATCATGTCATTTAGATACCGTGCCGACCTTTTTAATTCTAATAGACGTAGTAGTAGGCACTCCTTCGCCTCTTCTTTTGCTGTGTCCCACACTGCTACGCCTTGTTTAGATGGCTAAAGTTTTGCCAAAAAACTTGCAAATTTTTAGACTTTCTCTCCATCACATCACATTAAATACACCAAAAGACATATGTTCGAGCAGTAAATGTAGGTAAAAAAAATAACTACTTACACAGTTTTGTTGTAAATCACGCAGACGTATCTTTTGAGCCTATTTAGTCCATAATTGGACAATATTTACCAAATACAAACGAAAAGTGCTACAGGAGTTAGAACAATGCTTTTTGGTAAATATTTTGCCATCTAAACGAGGCCCTAGTAGAGAATATATATTATTGAACAGTATGAATTTGTATCATAAATAAGGAACAATTTAATTAAGTTCAATATATTTTTGGAATGAATATTGATAAGTTTTATACATTATCCCTTCATTTTATCTCTACAATAAGGCATTTTCAACTAATAGTTAACCTTACAAGCTGCAGTAAAAGTTTGTTGTGTAAAACAGTAAAAAGTGATATAATGGATCGATCGTCTTATGGTTTATATATGGTTGTGATTTTGTTGCTAGAAATATATATTGCAATATATAAGAGAAATTATAGGCAAAGTATACATTTTTAGATATTGTGCCGAGTCAATACCTTATATTGAAATGGAGTGGTTAGTATATTGTATATATGTGCTAATCCTAGTATATGTATATTGCTTTACAGTTATTAGTTTTAATGATAGACAACCCCTATTATGATCAAATAATATTTTCCAGCAGCCAAATGGGAAAAGAAAATGTGAAGCACAGGAAGTGCACAAATTGAGCTGCAACTTGCAGTAACTTTTTGTAGCGCATATCACCCTCAAGGTTAGAACAATACACAGCTTTGTGTGAACTTTAGTTGTTAATCTGTTGATTCAGTGTTGTAGTTAATTTCATGGAGATTCCTCAAAAAAAAAATGTAGCTTCCTGGATGTTTCAGCAAGAAAACACTTTATTGACCCGACTTAATTGTTTGGTGAAGTGTCATTGTTTGAAAGAAAATTAGTCATTCAATCATGAAGTAATCATACACTTTCAACTTTCTTGCGTTGCACAGTAAATAAACATGTGTAGGCGCTGTTTTTTTTTTTGAAGGAAACTACGGCAACCATCTAGGTTGCCTGAACTTTTATTGCAAATGACATCATAGAATTACAAAGTTTTGATAGATTTACAAGCCAAAAGGCTGGAGGCAGGGATGAGAAGTGCAGAAACAAAAAGTATACTAAAAACTAGACTATGCTATACACAAAAACGATCAGACCACTGCAGGAGCAGGAGTTTATCAGCGGGCTTGCCACATCTATTGGCCCAGAGAAGGAGATCTTCGTGACATCGACGGGCGATCAGCAGATTGGATTCATCTTCATGCCTGAAAACCTTTGCATTTCGACACTTCCAAATATTCCAGAGGACACAGACGAGGACAGTGCTTCTAACTTTGGCATTCCATTCTTGAGGGGATCGAGGGTCCAAAGACACCATCACTGGAACTAGAAAGGTGAGAGAGATCACAGCCTAAGAAGCCCCAGAAGCTGGAGCTACGGCGACAGTGAATGAAGAGGTGGTCACAATCTTCTTCTTCCACGCAAAAGGGGCATAGTCCATCTGGACGCATATTAGTAATGAAGTCTTGCGTTAGAACTTAATCGTCGTCGATGGAGGAGCCAAAAGAAAAAAACTTGCATTTCCGTGGAGCAAAGTTATTCCAGACAGCCGTGGCAAAGCCATCGTTAGGGAACGTCAAAGGAGTGGAGGTAGTGTTTCTAGTGGTCGAAACGCGACCGATTTTCCTAGAAATACGAGTATCCGACAAGTCCTGAGATAGAGCAACTGAGGACATGAGCGCTTGAGCCCAGGAGCTCACAGGAGGCGCCTCGAGTAAGCCGAGGTTGAAAATGAAGGCAGAGGTCTTGGGAAGAAAGATCACGGACAACTGAGACATTGGGTTTTTTTTTTGAATGGGAAAATAAGGTGGGGAAGGCGTCGGCAAAAGTTTGAGAGCCATAACAGAGGTCAAGCCAAAAGGCTGTCATGGCACCACATCCAACAATAACTTTGGTTTCATTGCGAAAGGAGGGAAGCTCCGACATGATATTCTTCCAGATGGGGGAAATATCACATTTATTGTCCCCAAAGTCATGATCATCGTTCCAACCATATTTAAATCGCAGCCAATCAACCGAGGGAGTAGGAGGAGCACAATGGAACTTTAGGAGGAATTTTTTTCAACAAGCTTTTATTTTTTCTTTTTCCACATCCGGGATACTGAGCCCACCTTTTATCTTTTAGGAGGGTAACGTCAATCCAAGCAACTTTACACTGCTCGCCTTTACACTTATTTTCACCAGTCCATAGGAAGGCTCGTTGCCGAGCCACAAGGCTGTCCACCATTGTTTGAAAAAGAAGAAGAGAGGACATGGGGTAAACTGCTTGAGAGGACATGACCGCTGCAACGAGAGTAGCGCGGCCGTAGGCGCTGTTTGGATATACAAAGTATTTTTAAAGTATTAATACAATAGTTTTTTAAAAAAAAAAATATATACTTTTGGTTTTCAGAAGCTGTGTACGGCTTCGTGTTTGATACAATAAACTTTATAGTTTCTAAAAATATGGTTTTGCTAAAAATTTGGTTGTTTGAAGTTTTAAAACTATACTCATAGCCTCTCTTTTTTTGTAAACTATGGTTATGTATCTCTTCAACTTAAAAAACATGATATCATAGTTTTGAAAAAACTACTTGAGTACGTAGAAATGACACTTGAATCCCAATCAGCTGGTCCGTATTGTTTTGGTTAGAGTTTCTACAATCAAAACCATATTTTAGCATCAGCTCTTAATTAACAATATATTTTCTCAAAAAATAATAAATATCTCGAAACGACACTTGAGTACGTAGAAATTGGAGGTCAAAATCTACAATATTGCCCGTTTTTGTAGTCGCCAATTATGACACGCATACCGCATATGTCAGATGGCATGCTTGCAGTACGCAAGTGAATGAATTTAGGGGGGACGAATGAGATAAGATAATTATCCGGCCGGCGAGAAAAACGACAGTACTGAGAAGAGAATTAAAGCGTAAATAGCACCCCCAGTATGTGACAGCGCCACTTGTACATGCTTTTCGGCCGTCACGCGCCGTTTTTTCGCAAAGTCCGGGCCGTACGTTAACGTGTGTAACGCATGCAAATGCCAAATCTTTTCTCCCGTGCTCGACGATCGATTACACGACGCACGCAACTATGTATATATATACATATATCTTTGTTAGAAATTTAACACGTACAGCATCATCGTGCGTGTTCTTTTGCGCTTGTCCCATTATTATAACTTTCCTTACAAGAAGTTAATCAGCTAGAAACTTTTGCTGTACATGGAAATCTGAAACACGTGTGCTAGCTGACTCCTGCCTGAGCCAGTAGCTGATCTCGATGGCTCGTGCACACACGCACGTAACTTGATCGAGTTTGGTCGAAATTAACTTTTAGCTTTGCTGCTTTATTTTTTTCAAAAGAATTATTGATCGCAAGCATGTACATCATTATATATTTTTTTATGAGGTGCACGCAAAGTTTGGTTGTGTGTAGTATCCGAATTCTCTCCCATCTCACCTACCCGTGACTTTTTATCCTGCCGAATCGAATGGAAAGGTTGTCCATTCCATCCATCCATGGCCCAAAAGCCAAAAAAAAGGTGTAGCTCCCAACCTAGCTTATCTGAGGTCGCGTTCAGTGCAGTGTCGTGCCCGTGTGTGCAGTACGTATACATGCATATATACCGGCTGGCATCGCGCGACTCTAAAAAGCTTTGTTCGGCGCCGCATGTGTGTAACAAAAATACAGCACCAGCGACCAGGCATTACGGCACATATATATATATTTGCATCGCTTGATTTGCATGGTTACGTGCATCTGTGTGCCACAAAAAGGAGCTTTAAACTTGCTACAGTACGTGCTTGTGTATGAGCTTTTTCAAAAAGAGATTTAAAAAAAAGAGAAGAAGCAACTATCTTCAAAGCTAGTTTTGTGCACAATATTGTATCGCGCGCGTCTTTTTAGCTAGTACTAGAATTGTAGAAACGGTGGAGTACCAGCAGTCAAAAAAAAGAGATACAATTCAACCTAGTAATGGTTTGGTTTGAACCGTTTTTTGTTTGGTTTTACATGTGGTTTAATTTAATTTGGTTCAAAAACGGTTTGACATCTATAATAGTTTGGTTTGGTTTAATAGTTTTAATGGATGTGAACGTTTAACAACAATAAAATGCAACTGCTAGCTAAAGCTTATACCACACCTGAAACTGCTAGCTAAACCATTTAGCTAAAAAAAAGTTAAATGGTTTGGATTGGTTTGGGCTTAATGAGTCAATGATTCGATTGGTTTGATTTTTTTTAAGTGCAGGAGATTGGTGTGGATTTGGTTTGGTTCTTAAACCATTACCATGTTGAGGTACAATGTGTTGTCCTTAGATCTTTGACATCATCTGTGTTTACGATTTACAATCTGTTAACGTATGCTTATACGAATAAAACGCGCCTAGTAGTAGCATCAGCAGTAGATTACTAGTACAAGATAGACATATGTGAGCGTACGTTAAATGTCAGGATACGGTTTTCTAGAGATGCTGTAGCTAGTCAAAACAAACCCTGAAAAAAGTGTCCCATCTACCATGTGTCCAGTATCCTGACATCGACTGTTAACGTTTACGATTTCTTACCGCACGAACGTTGAATACTGTGACACTAGCGACCTGGCCGGTGATTTTTAGGTTGATAGGCTACCTTGTTTTGTTTTGTTGAGCCAAAAAGAAACACTTTATTATAACTGATAAGTTTGGCTGATAATTAATTTTTGTGTGCAAACGAGTCAAATTTAAGTCATTTTGAAAACCTTTATTAATAAAGCAAGCCACGACAAAACAAAAATAATATTTTGCATATTTTTTTAAAATAAGATGAGTGGTCAAATTTTATGCCAAAAAGTCAAAACATTTTATAATTTAGGATGTGTGGGGATCGATATTCGCGACATCATGAATATGGCCCAGCTCGAGGAAACCAAAGCTCGAGGATGTCGTACCAGGCGGGATAACCGAGGCTCATGGGCCGAAATAACAAAGCAACCCATCTACCTCCCACGAGTCGTCTCCGACTCACCTCGAACTCCTCCGGTGAGCTCTTGCGGCAAGGAACGCCCTCCGACTCGCTCGAGCTCTTCCCTTACGAGCTCCCACACGGGGCATCACCGATTCGCTCGAGCTCTTCACGGGAGCTTTCCCGCGCTGGCGGTGAGCTCGACCAAGGACCTCTTCCGCCCGCTCGAGCCTCTCCACCCCGAGCTCAACGACCACCCCCCCCGCCCCGCGCTGAACGGCTCATCCGCTTTGTCTTCCCGGAGAAGCCAACGTGGTACGGGAGTTGGCCAACCACTCGACGAGCCCAACTACCCCTCCGGCGAGCACCGTGGGCCACGCGAGGTCATAGTGACGGGGGAGAAAGTGGCGGATTCACCCCCGCCATGCCCTCGCCGTATCCAATCACTCCTCTACAAAGGCCGCCGGGTACAACCAAGCGCGACGCCTTACGCCGCCACGGTATGGCCGTGCCCTGTCTGGGAGGAGACGGGTTCCAACTACGATTGGAGACGGGCGGCGACCGACACCATCCATTCCGAGAATCCTGCGTCACGACAATGACCAACCACGACGCCGCCCCGTGCTCCCGAGCTCGGAACGAGCTCTTTTCCCGTGTCGAGCTCGCAACCTTGCTCGTTTTTTGCATTACCGTCCCTGTAATTATGTTCCTTTCCCCTCTAGTCCTCAACCTCGGTGGCACTCGTGTACCCCTCCCCTTGCGACTATAAAAGGGGGTCTCTACCACCAGGTTGAGGCGGGACTCTTAGATTCACAAGATTCCAGCCTCACTCACCCACTCTCCACCCGATATTGGCACTCGCCTCAATCACGAGACTTGGGAGCCCGCCCCCTCTCGCTTTGCTTGTACTAGCCCCAGATGAGCATTTGAGCTCGGATAGTGATCTCCACGGACTAGGGTGCGCGATTTGCCCCGAACCAAGATACATCGTGGTGTCATTGTCTCTAGAGCTAGGCCACCGGAGCACACGCTAGCCAGTTGATTACTATGACGGTGGTATTAGATCACGACAAGATGGATGGAGTATATGTGTCGTAGTGCATATTTAGTGAAATTTTATTGAAACTTATTTAATGTTGTAGTAGTTAACATTAAAGCAACTCTGGTTTAGAACAAGCTTAGATGTAAATTGAAGCCCCTAAATTCTATCAAATAGAAATGTCAACTAAATAAGTTTTAGATCTCATGACGAGCCAAATAGTTTTGATGTGAAATTTGTCTTTATTCAATTCTATTTTGAAAACTGTATGAAATTATTTTTTCGGCTACCACCCTAAAAACGAAAAAAATAGACAAGTATATGATGATGTGTTTCATGGATAATTTGTTGAATCTAAAATATAAATTGACATGGTATATGACGATGTGTTTGTCTATAAACTTGATCAAAAAAATAAAAAATGATTAAAATAAAGCTAGAATAAAAATATAATTGAACGGAGAGAGACTGAGGGAGCTAGCAATGACGACTCCAAGTCCACGTTTTCTGTCCAGAAATGAATGCTGGATCTGCGCAAGGCTGCTTCTACCAGAATTTGTCAAAAGCGTTTAATTATTCTGTGGTCTGATCCAACCACTCCAGTCGACACCAAAACTTGAATGCCCCCAATCGAACATTCCATATTTCCATGCATCGTGGATCAGGGAGGAGGCGCGTCAACCAGACGTACGACAGCCCAAGTTACTGTGCGTTGATCCTTCTCTCGTTTCTGTCCTTGGACATCACCAATTCTCCTATATAAGTCGTCGTCTCAGCCCATCTTCCAACTGAAGACCATCTCGATCGCCGATCGGTATTCATGCATGGCAAGTTTTTCCTCGTCGACGGCCAATCCAATCGCTCGGGCGACGGCATGAAAGGGATCCGATCCCCATCTGCTTGCCTGCTGATGCACTCGATGACGTACACCCGATCGATCGGAGTTGGAATTCTTCAGGCCGACATGCAGGCAGGCTTTGGTCAGTGCGTGAAGCTCGACTCTGTGACTGTGAGTAGTGCACACGCGGACACGCCACGTACCTCTCGAGGTCGCTGTCCGGCGCCGGCCCCAGAAGAGGACGGGGGTGTAGAAGTGAGAGCCAAGAATGATTATTCCTCCTCGAGAAAGAAAGAAATTACTTCCACATATCGCCGACGGCGACGGCGGCGATGGCGACAGCCGCGTGCCCGGCCGGCCGGTCGGTTGCAAGATGCCGGACACGCGCTCGCCTCTCGCCCTCGCGGGACACTAACACTACTCCATCGACTTGGATTCGGTCCGCGGACACGCAACGCGTTGGAAAAAACGAAAAAGGAATCCGTGTCCGCCGCGCGAAGATATCTGAATCACAATTCACATCACGTAGCAATTTCTACACATCACAGTTACGTACGACGTTCAAAGTGAACCGTGAGGGTGAGAGACGTCAGAACACCCGGTGGTGGTGGCCAGAGGTCAGGCATTTCAACGGGTAAGGAGCCGGCCGGCCGGAACGCCGGATCGGAGGTCAGCCAGCAATTAATACACGGATGACAAGTTCCCAAGTCTCCTGCTCACGAGACGACGACGAGCCGCGCGGTGGAGCAGCGTGATCCACATGCGCGCCAGGATAGGTAGGTGTGAGATCGACGAGCTGACACGCCTGGCAGGCATGCTGCTCTGATGGTTTTCCTCCTCCCGGGCTCCGCTTGTCCAAGGCGGTGCTTTGCTTGTGTCAGATTTTTTCCGGCGAATTCGTCGAAGCGCAGCCATGGACCGATTTGCGCTGCGGTCGGGATCACGGTGGCTCGCCGTCGCCAACACTGCTACTCGATAGCGATCATCCGCCTGCTGTGCTGTCAGGGATCCAATCTGCTCCCATTTGTTTATTTTTATTATAAAAAGAGTACTTTGATTTGAATTGATCTGATTTTTTTTTGAGGCGATCTGATGTGAACAAAGATAATTTGGTCGATTAACTAGGGAGGAAGACCTAGTCGTTTCTGGCCCAAATAAATTAATGGCCCATTCTATTCATAAGCCCAGTCCAGCAAAAGACCAGGACGAGAACGACGGACGCTACCCAAAACCAACACGCCACGCCGGAGCAAACGAAGCCCAGCCCATGTCCACCAACGGACACGATTCCTTGCCGCTCACCACCTCCCTGCCTCCTCCTCTAGCTCCCATTTCAAACGGAGTCGCATCCCTCCCTCGCCTCGCCTACGGCTCCTCCTCTCCAGCCCACCGCGATCCCCTCCCAAGCGACCGGCGCTGGCTGCAGCTCAAACCCTAAGCCAGTAGCCAGTTCCTCCCCCGCCGCGGGCGCTCCGGGATGTGCCGGTGCGCGGAGGCGATCGCGAAGACCGTGCTGGCCTTCCTCGACGCCGTCATCCTGGACTGCCTCCGCTTGTGCTTCGGCGCACGCCGCCCCCGCCAGGGCTCCGGCCGCCGAGTAAGAGATCAACTCCTGGCCCTCCTTCCCCTCTCTCCGTTCCTAACCCTAAGCGCTGATCTGCTGGTGGTTTGTCTCGTGGTCATCATCGGTTTCCTGCTCTCTCGCCTCTCGTACGTGCAGGATGCGCCCGTGCACGGGGATCGGGCCGCGGCCGCGAAGGTCATCTGGGATGAGGAGGAAGGTACTGAGTCTATTCTGATTGTTTGTTTCCTCGGTTTCGGACGTGCGTAGGAACTGTGGATTTGATTGTCATGGCGTTTTTATGATGTGTTTGTCGTTGTTGCATTGGGAAAGGTTTGGTAAGTAATGGACGAAGTCATGAGGAATTGGCTGACGGTGTTGGAATTGATGAGGAGCTTAGACGCGAGGTACGTGTGTTCCCGTGTCAGATTAACTGCTGCTTAATTTTCTAGAAGACCTTGTAAAAGTATTAACCTTTGGCACTCTTACTCTTAACCAGGCAAGCTACCTGAAGCTGTGCGGCACTATCTCTGAAACCCCAGCTGAACTTTGCAATGAGCAGTCATATGAAAACAACTTGGAAAGTGTTAATGAGGTGAGATTTCCCTTCACAAAACCTTCTCCATACTCCATATTATTAGGTCCAACGCCCTTCATTTCTGGAATTGCAGTGTGATAACAAGCCCAAGTCTGGACCATCAGCAGATTGTATATTGCTGTTTGAAGCTAATTCATCAGAAGGGTAAGAACTAATAACTGCTCTCATTTTCACAAGCTTCTGAGATTTTTTTTGCATTATCATGAGATTGAAAAATCAATGCCTCCTATGCCATGCAATCCTAGATGTGAGGGGCGTCACTCACTCAGGTCTGAACTGAAAACTGAAGATGCTGGGCATCATCATGGAGTTGAATTTGTTCCTCATTCAGCTTCCTCAGAAAAGAGAGACTCTGCAAAACATCCAACAGAAGCCTCGTGGTTCGCCCTGCCCAACTCCTCTAGTACTCAAGGATGATATGCAGACCCCTGCAACAGCCTATGCTTCACATAAAGGGACATCTATATCTGGAAAGCGTGTGCGGACCCGAAAACAATTCATATACCCCTGTCCTCAGACCCATTGAGAACAAACTGACAGAAGATTCTTCACCATTGGCATCATTTCTAAAAGGGAGAAACTTGGAAGCAGATTCTATCAAGGATCCAACTCAAACATCTTCAACTTCAGTGGTTAAATCAGCTGCACCTGATGCTAATGCTTCATACGAAGTAAAGCACCGTCTCCCTGACGAGTTACTGGATGGCAAAGGACTACCAAAAATCCAACTCGGATGAAAAGAGCGCTGCATTGAGCCTGTCTCGTTGGGTGGAATATTCCTCCACAGCTGAGAATCAAATTGATGCTAAGTGTCCAGCAGGGGATCAATCGTATGAGGACTGCAGCTTTGTAACTGATCTGAACTTGGATATCAATAATTCGACTCCTAGGTTACCCAAGACATGGGGATGGCAATGGTATTCCCAACACAACCACCAAAATACAAAGAGGTACTCATGTGTTACTCTATCTAATGCTTTCTTTTTTAACATGTGGTTATATGCTCTTTTGATCTAAATGTAACTCTTGTTAGGATCAAAGGGTCAATTGGCACACCACACCATTTGAACAAAGGCTGTTGAAGGTGTTGTCTGATCAGGATTGTTGCCCACCAAGGTCTTTTACTTTCGCTTTTTACGTACATTCATCACCATGCTACTACCTCTCATTGTAAACTCATTGTAAAATCATGACTGAATGCAGAAAAGTCGTTCGGGGGAGTTATTCCATCTTGAGGAGAAAGCTGAGTAGAGGGCAGCCCAACGGTGATGAGTCTGTCAGCGGGCTATTATGAAACTAATCTGAAGCTGCACCGTCATGCATGTTGCTGAACTAAGTTTATTGTCTGTTTTTCTGTGGAGGATGATGATGATATGTACAAATGGCAGTTTCTGTTGGGGTGCGGTGTTGTGTACAAATGGCATAGTTTCTGTGTACAAATGGTATATGATAAAGTCTGTCTGCTATGAACTTCAGCTGCTGAATGATACCAAAATAGGAGTTACTGTCTCTGTATGCACATTGATTTGTAGCTCACTCTATAATCGCACCAGCACTGACATGAGTGGAACATCATCAGTTAAGTACTGCTGAGCAAGCTTAGATGCTTAGACATGTCCTTTCTGGCTCTTATTAGTTGCTATAAGCTCAATTCTCGAACTATTATGAGTATAGTTCATTTTTTCTTAAGTCAGTAATTTAGAGCAACACACAGTTGGTAGTGTGTTCAGAATAGCCAAAAGATCATTACTGAGGAGTTGCTAAATCTGAACCATTTTCAGCTTTACAATTTTTTCCTTCCTGTATGTTGTATATTTGTCTTCTATACATTTGTTTCTGAATACAGACCAAGCCTTTATGTGTCATTAAATACAAGCATGAAAAGACAATTATTACATACATGGTATATCTGAAAGTCTATATTTTCACGTATTGTGACAACAGCTACCCGTCAGCCTCTCATGCAGGTGACACTTCTGGGCACGCATGTACAGAAGTCATTATGTAGAAGGATACACCTCTTGTCCCACTTTTGAGCCATCTCTCTACAATGGCATCATCTTCTCCCCTCCATGCTGTCTTCATAGTTCAACAGGACACCAAACAAAATCTTTCCCTGTCCACATGTGAAACTCTTTTAGTTATAAAGATCAGAAAAACAAAAGACGAAAGCAAGACATAGCACGAGAACCCCACCTGTTTTCGTCTATGATGCTAAAGTTGCTAGTGGTTCCTTTGACTTGATCACCTGCCCAGAGCTCTGATCTAGGTTGATCATCTGACAACGGTTGCATCCTCCCATAGACTGCACATGGACCATTCCAGAAAATAAGTATTCAGCAATCAGCAAATAAGCAAAATATGCCTGAAAGCTAGTTTAGGAGTCACTAACCAAGTAACCAACTCCTTTAGGTTTTTATTATTGGCAAAATTAGCGCTTGGGCATAATCATTTACCAAGACAGGCAGCAAAATTTCAGAAATGATATTCATTTTAATCTGTAAAGTGTGATACGCTCCCTCTGATTCAAAATACTTCTTTTAGCATTACTCAATTTCTTTCCAAAACACAACATTCTAGAACTCACTGCACCTTTTCTCTCTTTGCTCTTTTCTTGCCCTTGTTAAAATATAAATGTTATCACTCTTGCAAATAAATGAATAGATATTTCCAATTAAGCATAAGTGAAGCTAGCTAGAGCATTTGATCCATTTTTTTAGCGCGCGACTTTAAAACAAGTATTTTGTAGGAAGTAGCAAATCAGTATGAATTGTAAAGTAGTTTGAAAAAAGTATAAATTGTACAGTGGTTTGAGAAAAAAGTATAAATTGTACAGAGTACAATGGGGGTCATCAGTATTGTGTCTCTTAAAAAGTGTGTCCAGCAAATAACTTTTCTCTAGTATTTGATGGACACCTTAGTATGACAATGTGATGGTGCTTAACTAATGAGCACACAATTGATCAAAGTTTCCTCTGACAATTGGATCCAAGGGGAAAAAGGCACTTACAGTAAAAATGGCATCCCCTATGTGAAGCCTTTTCCAGTTATCCTCATTGTAGGGTGTGGACCCATAGACAACGATATTTGGACGAAATCTCATTGCATCAACAATCACCCGTTGCTTACCATTTCCATTACCTAGCACGTGTGTGTAACTCGAATGAGTTATCATGACAAGGTATCAAAAAAAGATTTATCTACTGACAGTGTCGAGCAATCTGGATATAATGGATTTCTGTTAGTAACGGGTAATCACAGGTCTTTTGGTGCTTTTGCAGTAAAACAGAAATCATAAAAAGGAACCATTTTTTTTTGATGGAAAGGGGGGGAGGGGAGGGGGGTGGGGCTGCGTACTTGAACTTAACCGGCTGTTGAGATCAGATACACTATCTTCAGAAACAAGAAGCAGCTGTCCTTCATTCACAAAACTAAGTTTGCTTCAGTATCCCTACAGAGGCGATCTCTCCCCCTACCGATTAATTGTGCAGGAACGCACTTGGAACTTGAGCATCTCACAAAGGTACAAGGACGCCCAATAGCTTCACTGAACCAGGAGTTTACCTTGTCACCATAAGTTTGCACCTCATACCTGAAACAATTTGCCCAAACGTGACATTATTATCACAATAACGCTGAAGTTATCCATAAAATCAGACTATATAGAATATCACCAAACAAAAATCAGCCCAAATAAACCAGATGCTAATTGGTGTAGTAACAAAGAACCCGAAATCCACACCCAGTACTTGAGGAATAGGAAAAAGAAGATGGCAGAACATATGTATGTGAAAAACTGCTATTATCATAGAACAGGTGAACATGTACACAATTAAACAACCATACCTTTGACCATAAACATCTACTTCTGCACTTTCAGATGAGTAAGATTTTCTAGAAGAGAGATTTTGCAATTTATCCTTGCATTTTGCCGACTCTAAGAAGAGTTTCCCAAGCTCCAAGTCAATCAATGTGCAGATAGAGCTCAATTCAGGAACCTGAATATGTGAAAATCGACAAGATTAGAAGCAAACCCTCGATACAGATTTGATAAAGAATTTTGCGCAACTCTAATTATGAGTCATTAAGGAATAACTTTTTCCTGTCCATGTAAAAAATATATTAGCAAGACGGGTAGTTAAAATGTATTAGAAAAAATTTTTTTTTTTTGCAAACAACACCCTAACAACCTACTTGAACATTTTTCCTACTTTTTTTTCTTTAACACAGGAGAGCTGCATATCATTATCTAAACCTTCTATATGGAAAACCCCACTAGGGGAGTTCTCGACATGCGGGGGTGACACATCCGCCCCACCCTCATTCTCTTACCTATCCCCTCATTCTCTTACCTATCCTTTTCACCTCTTTGCGCCGATTGGATCCCCCAAGCAAGACGAAGAGACAAATGGAAAAAATGAATCAATTAAGAGAAACGCATCTTCCATCAATTAACAAATCAATTAACAGAAAACATCACCAGAACATACCTTTGCCCCCTCCACGCCACCGGGCCGCCAGCCCCGACCTTTCCACCTAGCGCTGGCCATTCTTCTCGCTATAAATTGAAAAACGTCCCCAGCAGGTCCCAGTGCCGGAGGGCGCCGGTGATTCAGATGCGGCGTCCTTGGCGTGCCGTCGGGCGCCGCGAGGTTGGAGTGGAAGTAATCGGGTCCCGCGCGGCGGTGGTGCGTAAGCGAATCGGGGTCCATGAAATGCATGCCGCGCCCTCCACTTGCAGCTCCTGCGCCATTCTCGCAGCCTGGCCGCCAGCGGAGAACGCCGCCATTGCTCCAATCGCCGTGGTCGGGCGGGCCGCGCCGCCGGTGCCGCCACGCCTTTCCAGCCTTCTTCTCCACGGTGGCCGCCGCCTAGGACCCCCCACGCGTAAACACGGCTCGGCCATGGCCGGTAGGGGGCTTGGGCAAGCGACCCACGGCCTAACGGTACGGGCTTCTTTAGCTTCGGCCGCTTTGGCCGGAGAGAGAGACTATTCGCATGCCAAGGCCGGAGGTCGTATCAGGGGAAGGAGCACTTTCGCACAAGTCTTTGGAAAAGGCATACAGCTTAAGCGGCAGTGGTTCCGAAGCTTGATTGAATGAGTGGACCAGAGTTTTTCCCATTTTTTTATGTCAATTTTTTGTTTTGTTTGTTTCAAAATGGCCCACAACCGGTTGTAAATGCTGAACACCGCGCTCTTACCGTGCGTAATGTCTCGAGACTACAGTGATCATTTATTTGTGGGAAAATTTTTAAACCGTAGACATCCAATTATTTGTTGGATGAGAAGTACACTTATCTAAATTTTTTTTATATGTATTAAAAATTTAGATATGACTCACGACTAAGAAAAAGAAATCTAACCGATTAAAAATCTTTCTCCATTCCGCGATCACTTTTTTGTGTCCATTTAATTTTGCACTTAACATCATGACCATTGTTATACTAAATAGCTATTGTTTATGTATTTCCTTACATAACCTCCACTCGACATCTGGATTAATACTTCCGACAATCATCACCAATAGTATAAGTTACTATTTGGAATTTTAAAATCTTGAAGTTTAAGACATAAGATTAAATAATCGTTGTGCCAATGATTACTTGCTCTATTTCATGTATTCAAAACATAATGCTACTAACTTTCTTTGAAACATACACAAAGTGATCTAATGAATAACTACTTAAAAAATATTACAATACCTACCCGACGTAACCGCACGCCTTGTAGCGAGGACTATTGTTCCTTTTTCTATTTTAATTCTTAGTGATTAACATCCTAAACCCATTTATGTTTCTTATTATTGTTACCAACAACTTAGCCTGAGAGTCCCTCCTAGTATATTAAAAAGAAAAAGGGATATAAAACCCCAAAAAACAAACAAAAAACACCACACACACACACCGCACCTCACTCAAATAAACACCAAAATAGTGGGTACCTGCAAATCATGCATTCATTTTCAATTTGGTAATTATGCTTCAATTCTTTAGGACATAAAAACAGACACATAGATTTTACATGTTTAAGTTTAACACATAAAAGGACAAAAAATAATACAGTCACCTTTTTTTTTAAGCGTCAAAAACCTCACCACCTGATCCCTTGAAGAAGCCATTCTCTATCGTATTTTAAACCTAGGTAAAAAAGAGCAAACATAATATATGGATCACAAATATAATGACACTGCAATACTGTATCCGAAGCTACAAATGGAGAAAAAAAAAAAAACTGAACTGCTGAAGGTCTCAAGCGCGATACCACCAGTTGTCAGTGGCCAACTCTGCACACTAAATCCTTGGCAAGATTTCACGGATAGATAGTTATGGATTTTAAGCAAATATCTGAAGCAGCTTGCTGGCCCCAATCATCTGCAATTAAACTATATGAGTCAGATTTTTTTAATGAATAAAAAAATCAAAAATTATCAGCATTTTCATATTGTAAAGGTAATCATGACATTACCTACTAAATTAAGAGTATTCATATTCACCATGTAGACATTTTCATTTTCAATCCTGGTTTTAGCACAAAAGATGACTGCAGGAACTTCAGAAATTCTATTGGAAAACAAAGGAGTTCTGAGATGAGTGATAACAGGTTAGAGATGATCATGCACATGATTGGCAAGTCAGAAGAATTGTAGGTTTTGGCCTGAAAAATAAATGCAATGGGAAAAATATCAGACCTCTGCATCTTCATATGTGGACATATAGCCAAATGATATCCCTCCACAGCACCAGTTGGTTTTCCATTTATTACGCCATTATCATCCCAACAAACATGCCCAGCCTGATATGTAGGCAACACATTTGGTTTACTTAGATGCAAAAATGTAAGTTATAGCATTATTATTGTTGTACTAAGCAGATAAGGTTGCATTGTGTACCTCGAAATTGGAAACTAGATCTGAGTCGACAAAACCAACATACTTAGAACATGCACCAGGGTTACAGAAGCAGCCCGTCTGCAAAACAGTAGAGGAACTAATTCAATCAAGATCACAGAAGTGCTTTGAAATAGTCTTAACTGGAGAAATTACTGATCTCATATGATTGTCAGCTAACGTGGGTCAGGTATGCATAGATTTGCACAACTCAAATATATGATCCTCCATGTATACACCCACCCCACAAATTGTCACAAAAAGGTTCGTGCAACACCTGTACACCATAGAGGAAGCTGAGCTGGCTTAGTTGGTCAAGGGTGTACATGTATGCCCAGACCACCCAGGTTCAATTCTAGTTGATCTGAAATTGGAAGCCTATTTTCTTCTTAATAAAATGTCACCTTGTTCCTCCTAGATTGGTCTAGTTTTTTTTTTGTACACCATAGTATCTGCTCATAAATCTAGTCTAGAAATGATGATGCTGACTGAAATGAGTATTCTCTACTAAGCCCAATAAAAAAGTACCATTAAGAAAAACAGATCATCGTAAAGTCCATAAGACATGCTAAAGAAGAAGCCCATACACGCAAATGAATTCTGACAATGAGGCAAGCTTCTCCCACCTCGATATCCATACCAGGTGCCATCTTCTCTTTTCAAATTGAATGTGATCATAGGACCCATTTTCAGATAATTCTCCTACAAAATAAGTCAATACGAATAGGAACAATAAATATGCCAAATTAACAAATGTCAGGAGATAAGTGCATATTATCTTCATGACATGTACCTTGTCTACTGATTGAGATAATTCCTAGAGGTCAAAGAAAGCAAAGAAAAACTGAAGGCATGAACTGACTGGGTAATAGTACCTTATAAAGCTTGTCCATAGATTATGCAAACATTTTTTCTCATTGCTATGCTTCAATTCCAGCATTTTATTTCTCACATAAGTAGCAAGAGACGCAGTATGCCTACAGGAGGACAACTCCATTGAGAAGTATATCATAGACAGAATATCAGGACCAAAAGCTATCTCTGATAGGTACCGTGCAATTGCCGAGATAGTTAGCATATCGATTATCTTAAAGCCATATTGAAGAAGATATACTCAAGAATGAGATTGTTCCATCCTCCAGAGCTTGCTCAATGCCTTTTCTTTTTTCTGAACGAAGTCAATGTCAGCAATTGAAGCAGCTACCGTTCCTATGTCATAAGCATTCCAAAAGGTTACTAAAAAACAAGAAAACAAATAAAACAACCAACATTAAAAAGCAGTGCATTACTAAGTGCTAACCTCCACTGAAGTATGTCTTGTTCAGTAAACTAGCAGCCTCTGCCATTGAATAAAAAATAGGGAAGAAATCATTAGAGAGCTTGCCCTTTTGCAGGAAGTCGATCATCATGTCTATGTAGAAGTTGTTGTAGTAAATTAATTTATTTTATCATTTGAATTGTAGCTTATAGATTATTATATGCTAAATAGAAGGAAAGAAATGCCATCTTAATAAAGAGAACATGATAACTGCTTGTTGCCTACCATTTTTACTATTAAGGCACCAAGACCAGTTGGATAGCCAAATATCTGCAAGTTTGCCATAAGATAACAGTTGGTTACATGTTTGGGACAAGGCTTTTTAAAAAACAAAATAGCTGTCCATGGATTACCTTGTAAAATGAACAGACAACAAAGTCAGCAGGATACAGGGTTAAGTTTGGTGGTTCAGTTGTACATCCTTTTGCAGCATCTATCAGAACCATCCACTGGCCCCTGCAAATGATGCACTTAATAAGCATGTCAAAGCTACTGAGTCCAAGGAAAATGGGATGTTGTCTGCTAGAAAAATTCAGTTACTTGTCTAGTACAGCTTTATATGCATCAAATATATTACCGCTGTTGTGATGAGCAATCCATAAATTTTCCTTCCTTGATGAGCTTGACCAAGCTGAGGTTGAACTTACGCCCTGAGAAATTGCACTCTGAAGGGAATGCAAAAAGATTTAAATTGTTTCCTACATCACAAAGAGAACAATATGAATCAACCAAGAATGGCAATCGCTATTCAGTTAGATAATAAGAGAATAGGTTTTACAGCTGAAGAAACACATTATATGTCTATAAGTTCATTACCTGAAATAGCTGTCAGGCTCCCATTCTGATAATTGTGCAAAACCAAATCGTCACCTCTTCTTTGGTTTGAGTGTTTTGAAACCTTAAACAAACTATCACTCTCCACGATTCTTTGATGGATCAACAACCTCTTCAACATCAACTGCTGATACAGTAGCTCCTTTGCTCACCGCATATCTATAAACACATTAAGGGGACACATAATCTGTGGTATGCCCCCACCATTGGAGCATGTACTTGCTTAATGATATATACATTAACCAGTCAGTAAGTAGAGTTGTAAACATGATAGGATACTCTCTTATGCCAAGCACACTATTATGATTTTCCATTGTGTACATATAGCAACTATCTCTACTCCATGGAAAACATTCACCAACAAGTTTCAGAGCTGCTGTTGCCCCTGACGTAAAATATACATTTGTAGTCCTTTGGAGATGCATTGAAGTATTTTAGGACCTGTGAGGATGAAGTTTGCATCATAAGAAAGGCTGGTTTCAACTTCTCTCAAGTGCATATAATTGTGTAAGATGTCAGCACCAATTCACAGTTTTTTAATCAGAATTAAGCATGAAAACTATATTCATACTCTTTTTTTCAACTACAACTACATGTAATTAAGTATTTCTACTTTACAACATATGTTGAAAGACATGTAAATAGTTGTTGTGACTTGTGAGCATAAAATCAATATGGATGCTTGTCACCAGCATTGGCTTTCTTGCAAAGAAACTGCTGCATCCCTAGCTGATTTTAGAAAAGGGTTCCATAATTCAAAACATAAACATAAGAAATGGTGAGTCCAAATTTTTATAACATGCAGTACCTGATGCCGCATAGAAGTAACAATGTAAACATGTAGCCACGCTTGAATCGTTCTGACTATCTAAAAAGCATGTCAAAAGAACACCACCGCAGCAATTTTTCTTTCAAAAAAAAAAAAAAACACAACCACAAGTACTCCCTCCGTCCATAAAAGGATGCAATTCTCACTTTTCAAGGAGTCAAACAATTTGAAGTTGATCTAAGTTACATAAAAAAGTACTGATATTTTTTGGGGGGGGGATAAAACAAAAAGTACTAACAGTTACGATACAAGATAAGTAACATTTAATTAATTAATTATGAAATATATTTTTTGTAGTAAACCTAGTAGAGACATAAATGCTAATACTATTCACTATAAACTTGGCCACAGTTAAGTTAGTTTGACTGCACAAATCTCAGAGTTGCATCCTTTTGTAGATGAAGGGGGTTAAAAGGCTATCAAGGGAAACAAAAAACTCTTGTCAATAGAAGTCCCAAATTTAAGGATACGAGGATTCCCGTAGACATTAGACATAAGATCTCTAGCAACATCCGCCATCTGTGCCTCTGAGTACAGTGTCGCACCAGCATGGTCCAGATAAACCATCCCTGCTCCTCAGAAAACAACACATCTTTAGAAGCTAGCTAAGCTGCAAACTTCCATATATGTAAAGCTTAACATTATCCTCTTTAACGTTCTCAGTCACGTCATCAAAATGTAAAGCCTAGATGCAAATTTGACATCGCTCCTCTCTTAGCCAAAACAACAAAGCTCAAAAAAATCCCAATAATAGAGAGTGAGAACGGCAGAAACCTTAAAAACCTTTTTATCTTTCATTTTTACAAGAGCCAACAAATTCAGTCCAAAGTTTTCGCGAATGAATTGAGAAGGTCGCGAAATCACACCTTCCAGCCGCTTGAACTCGGCGGCCCGCAGCTCGTCGATGCCCCTGGGCGCGTCCGGGTAGCCATAGTCCCCACCGAACTGCTCCAAGAATTCCGCCTTGCTCTGGCCCATCTCTTCCTTTCTCTCCCGCATCTCCTCAAATCGCAATCTCAACTTCTTAACCCAACCCAAACTAATCAGACTACGCTCCGATAGAGATAAGAGGAGCGATTCTTGTTGTTGTCCCTGTGGGATGGGGGAGTACTAGCGAAATTGGAGCTGGCCACAGAATTGGGTTCTGAATTGGTGGGGATCGTGATCCAGTTTCTCCACTCGTGCTGGAAGATACGGCGCGGGGTAAGAAAGCCAGAGGCGTGATTCAGATTCTCCACTCGTGCTGGAAGATACGGCGTGGGGTAAGAAAGCCCGAGGCGTGGAATCTCAGGCCCTTGGCGGATAGGGACCAGCCGGCGGGAGGTGGAAGTGGAACTGTGGAAGGCTCGAAGCTGCGGTGCGTAATGGCTCACGCAAGATTTCCACGCCTGACACCCCCAAGGTCAATGGAGGCACTGTACTACGGAGCTTCTGCAAGCGTCAGCGATGGCGTGGGGAGGAGACCGATACACTGTTTGCCCCACCGCGCGCTCCTCCCTCTGCATGGGCCGGGCTGGCTGGACCAAGTTCGTGGCGGTCAACATTGTGAGCCGAAGGTTGGTCAAAAAAAAAAAAAAAAAAAAAAAAATTGTGAGCCGAACCAAATCACTACCCTCTCTGACGCTTGGACCCACGCTATTACCCATTCCGGGAGTACACATTGCGCATGCTTTAATTGTCCTAGAATTCCTTCTTCCCCATGTAGAAGATATAAGATTTTTTGTCTTCAAAATTTGTTTCTCTTTTCAGTTCAGTGACACATAACTGAATTGTCATTGATGATTGCTTTTTGGAATATATGGAAGCAGCTGAAGATATGAAAGGTCACTCTGCAAGATCACCAGAGAAAAGAAATCAGTGCTGTGATATATATGTTTGTGCTATTGAAGACCAACGAGGATTGAAGTTTTTCCTTCTGAGGAAAACTTGCGACCTTATGTATGTGCTGTTAAATTGAAAGATAAGACTATATCGTGGCATTGGTTTTTCCTGTTGCATTTGCTCAAATCAGTACATTATTTGTTCTGGTTGCAACACACATACACATCAATACAATAGAGTTGATGAGTTTGCGATGTCACGATTTCGCGACTGTGTAAATTTTACGAACTTTGCCTTTTAGATTAAATATGAGTTTAATGAGTTTAACAACGATATTTAATTTTACATTATTGTATCTTATCGTACAATCCTTATGTTTTTAGTAAGTTTAGTTGTCACGGACACAAACCTAGTACAATCTCGACCAAAACAATTCCACCATCATCGAAGATCACCGTGATCGGAAGATTGGAATTGAGGGCAAATTCTAGAGGCTAAGCATTTCTTGGTGGCAGTGATCACCCTGGCAAAGGTTCAGCAAGAGATGACCTGCAACTTAAACCCATCAATGGGAATATTTCTTCTGGTGTCAGTGAATAATGAATATATGAGCTATTATTTCACACCCCAATTTGCTCGCGACCAACAAGAACAAAATTTAATATCTAAGAAATCAAGCAAACCATTTTTTCTAAAAATTACACTGCAAAACCCGGCAGATCCCTACGCCTGGAAAGGGCTCTCTACGAATTCAGAGTATAAAATTTGTAGAGAACGGTATCCAAACGTCCACGTCAAAATGCCCTGGTAGTATCTTTTACAATGTACATAAGTGCAAGCACTTTTTAACTAGTTAACCATTCCTATAGCGATTCACCAAAATACTATACATTGCAAAGGTAAAACTACACCGATGTGCAGAAGGAATAGGAGACTCGTGGATCTGAAAGTTACGCAGTTCCAGCTGTTGTTCCTTGAGGAAATTTTACAAGATTTAGGTCGACTGTACATAAGAGCGTAAAGCCTACATGGACTCAATATAGGATACGCTACAGTGTTGGCCAACTAGTAAGTACTACTAAGGCAGAGGCTGCACTGGCTGAGAAGGAGCTGCAGAAAAATTAAGGATACTTCAGAACCCTCCTAGAACAGCCAGTGCTTCTTCTTCGCCTTTGCTAGAGTCAGGAGGTCTGCAATGTGCAGAAAAGGAACTCATTTAGAATCTAGTCAGAAAAAGGGGAAGTACATAAACATACACGTAAATTTCGTTTAAAAACATTGATGAAACCTTTTAGAGTAAATTTAATCATGAAAATCTGTAAATAAAAATCAGCATTACTTAAAAAAAAGGCAAATCGGCAGTTCACCAAGTCTCTGCAAAATATTACCATCGATTCCATACAAAGGAATTGTAGTGTACTTCACACCAGAAGCTTAACCAAAGCTCTGCAAAAATGTGTACCATCACTGGGATTAGATGGTCATGATTTTGGCGAAACATAAATATACTGTTATGGTTTGCATATTGCAATAGTTGAATGCAGAATTATCTCAAGAGCAGAATAGATGCTGCCATGCTGGTGCCAAAAGAAGTTTGACATGGAACCAAACATCTGATAACTGATGAGAAGAGTATCCAAGCTCTTACCTTTTGTGGGAGTTAGATCCTAGGGACTATCTCAATTAAGCAGGTGTCTTTAAATGATGTCAGCAAACAAATTTTGGCACCAAACTGTGAGGATTTTGAGATTAAATAAAAAGGTGTTAGACAATTTACAGTCTATAGACGTACTAATGCTGCAATGTCAATATTAATCAGAACAACATATCTCTAAAGGGAAGATAAAATACAGATGAAAACCTGACTAATCAACCCAAGAGGTCACGTTTGATGTTTAATTCTTTATAATTCAACGAATGATAACAAACAGAACAATTTCCAGGCATCTTTGACAAGGGTTCCCAATGAAATTCACAGCAGACACTTAATATCCGCCTCTTATTTTTTTTTATTTTCATGACTTAGAGTTGGATTATAAGGTATAATTAGAATTAGAAAAATAAAAGGGAAATTTATGTAGAAAAAAAAATGCAATTAAAAGTATTTACTCAAAGAAACCAATCAACCATCATGAAACTGGAAGTGCTATTTTACCCGATCTGCAGCTGCTTGCAAAGTCAGATGATCTCCCATTCCCCAGATCTGCAGAAAATGCATATATGAGTATACGAATAACCCCAAAAAAAAGTAATCAAGCATTACTCTCTACAGTAAAAATGATAGAAACTCAGATCTGTTAACAAACCTTTTCATTTTCTTCAAGTACACCTTATATTCCATTGGTACATAACTTTCATATTGTTTTCTGAATTCCTTCAGCTGATAAACAGGGCATTCCAATACGATTCCATATTATTTTACTGTATTGTATACTTTTTACCAAAAGAAAGGTAGTAGACAAAAAAAAAACACTAACCTGTTTCATGATAGCTTTTCTCACATGCTTATGATAGTCAGGATTGAGAAATATCTGGTCAGCCAAAGCTCGGAACTGTAGTAATATGTCATTTAGAAAAGGAAAAAGTTAAGGGTTCAGAATAAAAAAAAAGTAATGAAGCCAGGTGTTGCTGAATGACTTAATAATTTTGAGCTTAGATAACACAGGCCAATCAACCCTGTTAGACATATATGCATGGTACTTGTGTCTATCATTCTGGATCCAGTCTAGCTGATATGTATTCCTGTAAGCCGATCAATGCTTAATGTGCATAATCTAAAAAAAAAAAATGCTTAATGTGCATTATAAACAGTACATTGTAATCCTCTTTCAAACCCTTCAGTATGATATATCAGTGGCACTCTATATGGCAACTACATGACAATTGCCAAGCAAGCTAAGCGGAATCACATGCTAATTTGAAACTGCCCTGATGATGTGGCATAGTATTTTAAATAAATTGAATGTTAATTTACACTAAGTACTTTTAAACAAACCTGACAATTCCCATCCCCCTCTATCTGAAATTCAGCCAAACCGTAGTGCCCAACCTGTCAAAAGAAAGTAAAGGTAAGTACTCTTTTTTACCAAAAATACGTAAATTTCCAATCTCCACAGGACCAACTGCAACAATCCAGATTTTTGTGTTGCATTTATGTGTGAGATTGAGAGAGATGCTCTTTTACCTTTGCAGCAATCGTTCGTGGTCCAGTGTTGCATTATCAACATTTGGGATTTTCCATTAACTCGGGGAGTATACTGCCAAAGAAGAGTGCACTAACTAATCATAAAACTTAGCAGAAAACTTGTTACTGCAAAATAAAGTAAACTATAGACTTACAGTATGACTGACTGATTTAACAATACATAATATAACACTAGATCAATTACTTTGACTATCGAGAGATTGATTTAGCACCTTTGCCAAAATTGATCAGTGTTAATTTCTTTCATGACATATTTTCTCAGATGCACAGGAGAGCTGCATATCACTCTATTATATATAGTGGGAGAGGTGTGTATCTATTGCCAAACGATATATTATATTGCTTTACTTATATATTTTCATTAACAGTAAAACACTTTCAAGCATAAAACTAACAGTACCACTTGTGCCACATAAAACTTTATATCATTTGACAATAGTTGGGCTAAAATTTACTAGTTTAATCAGGGCACCTTAGCAAAGACAACAGAGAGGGTATTGGATACTATGCTGACAAAAGTTATGTTCAGTTGGGAAACAATTCAGATGCAGGTCCAAGATAGCAATACATAAGTTCAAGAATGGAAATCAGAGGAAAACTGCATTAAGAATCAAACATCAAGACGCTCTTGATTACCGGGATTGACCCCAAATGGGACAGGCGCTTCCCAAGACTATGTCCACTGCTATTATTTGCTTGGGCAAGGAGGCTACCAATGGTGACGCTTCGTACAGGTGCTTCCTCCTCGCTCTCTTGAGTGCTGCTGCTGATGCTTGAGCTAGAGCTTTTACTAGCGCGGTCCTGCTGTCCAGACATGCTATCTCCAAATGAACATTGACAATATCTCAGACCAACAATAGGCTTGAGAGAGACCAAATAGCAGCTTTAGTTTAATAGTCAAGAAATATGCATTCAGATGATGGCAGGAAGGACAAAGGCTCAAAGCAACTAGAAGCAACCAGCAAACTTATTTTCCCAGCATTACACTCCAAAACACAACACTGTTTCGCAGATTGGGACTAGGGGGTATAATGCCTGATTGGATTCTTACTTCTTATCGTATTACTTCCTGGGTTCCATGGAGAATGCTTGATGGGATTCTCTGGACATTATATTCCAATTCCAACAAGAAGGCAACAATACAGCAGTATAGTATAGCAAAATGAGGGCCCTCCGACTCACTCATTAGCATTCATAACAGTGACCGATAGTTACAGACATTTCCAGTTCCCGATGCCTCTAGCACTTCATTTTTACAGGATCGAGGGAACATTCCAGGGGATGTTTATCACGATAATCGAACTGGGCAATCAACCAATAAAATAAACAAGAAACGAAATGGATAGCTAGAAACATTCCATTTCGTTCCAGGGATGTTTCACTCGTGCTACCAATCCAGTATCCAAGAGCCCAAGTATTAATCTCACCCAACAACCTCACTAGTCTAAATAACTAGTATTGCCAGAATTTAATTAACCAGTGGGCAATCGAATCTTGGATTAATCGATAGAAAAAAGAGGGGAAAGATGTTCTTCTTTCTAGATGTCAGTGAGAGCTCAGAACCAACTATCACTCTACTATCAGGCGATCTTAACTCTACAGTAGAAATCCTTCAGAAGGAAGTTCAGGGAGGGAGCTATTAATCGCGGAGGAATCTACCATGAACAGCAATCAAGTGAAGAAGTCGCCCAATAAAAAACAGTCAAGCAGGACCTCACTAGCTGGAGACGCGCTACTTTATGGTGCCGAATCGCGATCGCCAGAGAACCCAGCTGCGAATCGGATTAGCTGATCGAACTGAGGAGGGGAACTTACTGGCTTGCCGGATCGAGGCCGTGGTGCGCGCGACAAGCGGCGCTCGAGTTGCGCAGGCGCGCTAGCAGCTCACTCTCCCGGTGGCGGTGGGGCGCCGGAACGAAGAAAGAGAAACGTCACCTTTCCTTTCCCTTTTGCTGTCGGGCTCAATTCCTGCTTCCGCGAAACTGGTAGGCACGCCCTTAAGTCAGTCACATTTTTCGGAAACACCCAGGAGAGTTTCGATATGCCCGATCTAGTAGAGTTGCCGACTTCTCCATGATTTTTATTTCAAAAAAAGATAGGAAAACAATAATGCAACCATCCACGTCAGGTAAAAAAATATAGCAAAACACTAATGCAATCACCCATGTCAAGTCAAGTCAAAAAGTTAAAAACTTGTGTAAACAAGTTCCACCATAGAAAAATAGGGCCATCACACAAAAAAATGCACTAAAATTTTACAAGAAAAAATCTAGATGAAGCGGTAGTCAAATACTTCCTCCATTCCAAATTTATATGTCATTTTAAAAATATTAATGTGCCATCAAACCATAATGTGCCCTCCACCAAGCTTGTCCCAACTTGAAATTTTAATAGCACAATGACACAAGATCATTCGTAGGTCCAAGACCCTACATTGCATTGTTTGGCGAGTATGTTGAGTTGTATGATTGCAAAAGAAAACATGCAAGCCGGATGTTCAAATAGGCATTACTACCTTTATAGATTTTGAGCCTCCTCGATTGGCTTCTAAAATTTATCAAGCCAAAAATTTGCTAGCCTATCAAAAGTTGGACAAAACTATCTTGCCACGAATTTAACAAGCTAAATGCGAAGTATTGGTAAACTTTAGTAACATATACCAAGTAGAGGCCAAAAAGCTCGAGTCACCTAAGTTTGGGCAATCAGATTTGACTATCTATGGCTCGCTGTTTGGATACTCTAACTTAGGCTTTGTTTGTATCCATGGGTTAAAAGTTAGTTTAAGCTAGTTGAGCTCAACTAGCCATAAAGGATCTAAAACAGGAGGGTTAGATTAGGGTTAGTTGCATCTAACTCATCCAAAAAAAACAAAAGCTCACCCAAGAGGTGCTAATTAGAGTTAGTTCGGGTTGGGTCCACTAAAAAGTACATTTTCTTTCTCTCTTCACTGCACTAAATGATTAGACAAGTACATTTAATTTTAACTCCTTCCATCCAAACACCTCTAGGGGTTAGAGTTAGTTTAGGGCTAGAGTTGAACGCCTTGTTCGTTTGGCTTTATTGACCCGTACCAAATAGCGGTACTTTTCTCACAAAGACGCCCAACAAAACAAACCCGGCCAGTCAAAGGTATTCTCTCACGGCATCGGCGACTGCCACAACCCGACCCCAAACTTTAGCAGGCGGAAGTTTGAAACTAACTCTAACTCTAACTAAGGCCCTGTTTGAATACTCTAACTTAGTTCATCGTGTTCGAGTGAGCCGTAGCTAACTCTTAAAACTAACTCTAACTTAGAAACTAAAATAAGGCTTGTGTTCATCGTGCAAGTAGAGCATTTTGGGAGGCGAGCCGTAGGCGGTGGTAAGACCTCCAAGTCTGGAAGGCCGCCGATCGAAGTTCGAAATACGCTCAAATCTTTGGTTTTCCACTTAGGAACAAGAGAGTTTCCTTAGTTTCGGTTGCCTCACACGTGGATGTGCCACAACGGTTAGGATGGCGTGTCCATCGTGTGCGCTTAAGCCTCAAGACTTTGGATACCTCTCGGCCATGTGCAAGTCTCTTCTTATAGCTGTAGGTCTAGCTTGGCGCACGAGGGGTGTGTTGCATGTGTGTGTGTGGTGGTGTGAGCTAGTGCGTGAGTTCCGATACTCCAACTTGTATCGGAAGAATTTGAGTAAGGAAAAAAAAAGTAGAGCATTTTATAAACACTACAACGAGAATCTAGACATGAAATTGCTTGTTGTGATGTTACTTTTGTTGTTTCACATCCTCTTACACTCATGTGTTTTTCCCCTAACTTTTGAGCAGGGTCCTTTGATTGGCTTCCAAATTTTATCAAGCTAAAAAAAAAATTGGCAACGAAAAGTTATCAAAAGGTTGAGCAAAAAATATTCAGATTTAGCCTGCCTAAGTTTTGGCACAAATTTGACTATCTATCAATCAGGCTCATTATCATCCCAGTTGATAGCTTGGGACATGATATCTTTTCTACTTTCCAAGCACGTCTCAAGATAGCTCGACCGGACTCGCATGGAGCGCGTGGACCGATTTGCAACAACAAACATTCTCGAGGACTAGAGCACGTAGTAGTCGTACTACTGTAGTAGAGTGGGCAACAACCAAGAAGATCCTTTTGCGCGACCCAATCTGACCCGATTTCTGTGGGTCGACCACCAAAACCCACAGCAGCACCAGCAGCAGCAATAAGAAAATGGAACACGGCCGAGTGGTGTGTTGTGGCTGCTTCTGGGAACCAGCAGCATGCAGAAACACTCGAAGCGTCTGAATGACTGCATTTTCTAATCTACTGTACCAAGCTGCTCATCGCCGCAGATTTTTTTCACAGCACGACCGACCACTTCACCTGCCTGCTGTGTGAAGCTGAAGAAGCATTTCCCACTACTGCTCGCTCACCGATCTAGCGCCACGCCGTGTCGCCATCCATTCGTTCTCTACCAAAACTTGTCAGCGTTTTTCTGAGCCTGTCCGGCAACAGCAAGCAGCGACGACGCCACGCCGGCCGACGCGGCAACGCAAAAGGCTTTCTGCGATTTTTGCAGCGCATGTGGCAGGTGCCAAACACTAGAAAAGTGCTTGTGATGGTAACAGGCAGGCCCCCAAGTGGGCCGGCGCCGGCGGCGGGGGCGGCAAGTGAAGCCGTTGCCTCGCTTCCCGGCGAAGTGGCACCATGTCGCCGCCGAGCATAATACTGAACAGGCAAGGTGGTAACGTGGGTAGTTAGGCAGTCAGCATCGAGGAAAGGTTGAAATACGTGACGTTGTAAGTCTGATCCTGAAGCAAGTACAGTATACTGGAAAGCTAAGCGAGTGCAGCAATGAACTTGTGTGGTGATGAGAGCGCGACCGACACCAACCATACGCAAACACAAAAGCTCATGCTAGTACATGGAGTACATGGTAACATAGTAACATACGCCTCTCCTTCCGTCTGTCCCTCCCCCACTACACACGCAAAAATAGAAACTAAGTTTTGGATAAGTCAGATATTTTTAAAAATCTAATCAAATTTATATAAAAATATCAATAGTTATATCTAATCAAATTTATATAAAATATCAATACTTATATCTCCAATTTAGTTCACTAAGAAAATATATTATACGTTATAAAAAAAGAAAATATATTATACAATTAAAATAATGATACTTATTGGTATCATAAATATTAGTATTTTATATAAATATAGTTAGCTTTTTTAAAAAAAAAAATCATTTTGGGGGGCGTAGAGGGAGACAAGTATTTAATACGGATAATTGTTGACGAGATATGCAAATTTTAAAGGAGAGAACAGATCTATAACATAGTTACATATTAGAGATATTGCTTGGCATCCGTATTGAACGTCTTAGAGTTTACTTGTATGTTATAGCGATGAGGTTTATGATACATTTGGACATAGTACTAGTCGTAAAATAGTAGTTAACGGATACGTCACTGTAACATCAACATGTATACATGTTGAGCGCTTTTAGATCCTACTTACCTTGTCCCCACCCAAGTACCTTCCAACATTGCTAGCCTTAGTCTAAGCACCTCGCCGCCTGTATTTGGGCCTCTGGCTCTATTTCTTTGCCCTCCTCTTGTGTTGACATACCCTTTTTGGTATCCTCTCGCAGAGCCCCATCCTCACCTCCACCACCGCCACACCCTTTCTGTGAGCATGCCCTCCCCTACATGTCCCTCTTTTGTGTCTTTGTCGGGCAACCTTCCTCACGAAAGTGGTAGAGTTTGCCCTATCACGAGGAGATGAGGCGCCTTAATATATTGTAACTAGAGCTCGTCATACTAGCTCAAACCTCACCCTCATGTAGGCCATCCTTCTCGCTTGGAGTTCATCTCCATAACTCATGGCGGTGGGAACACATGCTAGAGCTAGACAAGGAGGCTCACGTTGGTGGACCGTGGTGGGGATGGAAGATGAGATGAGAAAAAAAGAGGAATAGGCAACTCATAAATATATTATGAGAAAGTACTCTCTCTAACACTTTTTAACGGTCATCTCATTTTTCAAAAGTCAAATATACCCAAATTTGATCAAATATAGAAAAAAATATAGATAGCTATTTTAATCTATTTTCATAATACACTTATTTAGAGACATAAAGGTTGCTAATATTTTTTTTCTACAAATCTAGTTATATTTTTTTTAAAAAAAAATAACCAACACTCTGAGTAAGTAGATACCTTAATTTAGGACAGCTGCTAGCTAGGTTAGTCTAGAAAAAAAAAAAAAAACTCTATTCTATATAACCTATAACAAATCAAAAGTAAGACCATGTACCGTTTTTATGACTTTCTTTTTGATAAAAACACTATGGACTAGTTTCATCGACAAAACTTATCTCCTTTCATGAAACTCTATAAACACCATGTACCGTTTTTAAATAGTATGTCACATATTATTAAATAAATTAATCTTATATAATGTAATTTATACTCCTCATGAACCCCTCGAGACTGGTATAAACTATAAAGACTCCAATTTGTACTACTCGGTTGCACGAAATGCGTGGTCGTCTCCACGATCAGCAAGAGCAAGATCTGGAAGTACTGGTCCTTGGTCAGCATCATCAGGTCATCTATCGATGATCGATCACCCAACGCGGCCGTCAGTGGTTAGTCCACGCCTCCTCCTGCCTCCACGGCGGATGAGACGTGCGGTCCGCCGACCCGTGCCGCGTGCGCCACTCAGCAGCACTCGTCATCATCATCATCATCACAGAGTCGTCGGCACAGAAGCCAGCAGCGCCCGTTCCCGAGGCACCACCGTCCACCGGGCCCACCCGGCAGCGTCTCGACGGATCTCTGGCGTCCACACGCCACCAACGAACCGCCCCCGAAACATCCACACCCACATCACGCACGCAACGCAACCGCAACCGCAGCGGCCCATTTCCCTCTTCAGCAGCTCAGCCTCCATCCAAACCAACCAACAAACTCGAGCCCTCGACGACTCATCTCACTCGCCAGAGAAATCACCCCACAAACCGGCAGCAAAACCCTAGCCCACCCAACCACCCACTCCGGCGCGCCACCGGCTGATGGTTTCGATGAGCACTACGCCGAAGCCGCTCGACTCCGCCGCCGTCGCCGTCGCCAGCGGCGGCGGGGACGAGGGTGGAGGCGGAGGCGGAGGCGGGAAGAAGCAGGTGCGCGGGGCGGCGGCGGTGATGGCGCCGCCGCCTATGGCGGTCCCGGTCCCGGTCGCGGCGGCGGCGGGGAGGAGGTTCGGAAGGTCAGGAAGCCCTACACCATCACCAAGTCGCGGGAGAGCTGGACGGAGCCCGAGCACGATAAGTTCCTCGAGGCCCTGCAGCTGTGAGTGCCCCTGATCCCCCTGTCCCCGATTCGGGATTTGTAGTAGAGTGGTAGTGGACTAGCGGTTACTTTGCTCCGTTGTCTGTGGTTGGATTTCTCGCCTGCCTCAGCTCCTGCAAATGCTAATTAAATTCCGCCGCACGGCTCCTGCAAAATGCTAATTAAATTCCGCCGCACGGCTCCTGCAAATGCTAAATTTGGCTAGTTTACATGCTGCTTTTTAAATGAAGGCGATCATATTGGTTTTGTGTGCGGCCCAATTTTGATGGAGAAGGTTTCTGTCGAACCTATTAGATATCGCAGTGGTCATTGTTGGGGTTAGCTATGTTCGTTTCAGGGTACCTGAATCTTGGCTTTTGATCGTCTTGTTGTGGCTTGCTTTGGTGCACTTTTTTTTCTTGTGAGTGGTGATGCTGTGTTTAGGTCAATACACTGTGATTATTTTTTCCAATCTGGCTGAGAGAGGATGTCCTTGTAGTCTGCACTTAATGGGACATTTGGATGTTGCATGATCCCAGTTTTCATTGGAACCTTTTAAAGATCTCCTCCCCTTGCAAAAGTTTCTCTTGTCCTCTAGCCAGGCTAGACAAGATTAGATAAATGAACCAAATGTATCCAATGTGTAGTTGGGTATCTATAGCCATTTCCTGTAATTCTTTATAGTTGTAAATAAATTGTAAGTGATGCTACTTTGTGAACTTGAATGGTTTAATGGCATTTCTCAAATTCATTTTTCTTTTGTTTCTTTTGTTGTAGTTTTGATCGTGATTGGAAGAAAATCGAAGCATATGTTGGTTCGAAGACTGTTATACAGGTATCCATAGCCACCCGAGTCCTTAACTATAAATAAATCTCAGCCTTCTTGTAATCAATCTTTAGCTACAGGCTTTCGGTGATAATTACTTTCAATCTATACTTTACTATGTCCTCAATGTATAAAAAAAAAATGTTCCTTTGGCAGATAAGGAGCCATGCACAGAAGTACTTCTTGAAGGCTCAGAAGAATGGTACGGGTGAGCATCTGCCCCCACCCAGGCCAAAACGAAAGGCAGCTCATCCATATCCACAAAAAGGCCTCTAAAAATGGTTTGTATTACTGAAGGACCTAGCTATTTGGCATGATTTTTTTTTTTTCTAGTTAACGAAAGTGATGACTGGATTTATTTAGACCCTGCAGTTTCTCAAGCTATATTATCACAACAACAACCTACCCAGAGGGAGCAAGGTTCTGTCATGCCTATGGATACTGCTACTGTGAGAAACACAAATGCAAACGTGGCGGTGCCTTCCTGGGACAATACTCTTGCTCAACCTCTTAGTGCTGGTCATGTTCAAGGTCTGTGTAATCATTATGACCTGCATACAAAAATAAATGACTTGAGGAGGCAATTATAACTTTGCACATATTTGTGGTGCAGGTGCTGTTGCAACAAATAACTGTTCAAGCAGTATAGAGAGTCCATCTGGTACTTGGCCAACTTCTGAAGCAGTTGAGCAAGAAAATGTGGTTCAACCACTCCGTGGTGAGCACTCCCTTCTTCAGCATGCACTCTGCAAATATACCTTGCATTTGCTCTGTGCATGGCCTAAATGTTTGGTCTTGGAAAATAGAAACATTTGTCAACTGCAGTTTCCATTCTCATGTCAGATGAAATTATATTCTGTCGCACTTAGGTACCTAGGTGCTTAGAAGAATACAAACCTTTTGCCTGCTGCATTTTCCTTTATCGCATCAGATTGAATTAGCCACTGTCCTAAAAAAGAGTGAATGTTCCTGATCAGTTGAAATTAAGTTTGTCAAATTCCTAGGTTTTGATATGTTCACATACAAACCATGTCTGTATTAAGGCCGTGCTATGCTACTAGGTTTTGGTCTGTATTCTGTTTTTTAGTCCATTATACTATCGGATTTGGAGAAGAAACCATTTATTGTGTAAGAAGTACCTAGGGATCTGAGTAGCTATTTACCTGTTTGTATATATTGAAGCTATTAAGAACATAGCCGTTTCAAGCATAATCATGTCCAATTGCATCATCTCAAATATATTGGTTTGACTCAAGAAATATGTCTAATTTAATAATCTCAAGCCCCTTGAGGGCTGGAGGTGCTTCGCTTGTCTTTTAGCCATGCCGGGCAAACATTAAAAAATATATATTATTTTACTCTCTGATATCTTTGACTGGGAACATCTCCTCGATTCCAACATTAACCTATATTCTAGTTAGTAGAGTGTTAGACATCATCAGTTCATCATATCTTTAAATTGAATCTCTTAGTGTGAATTACTGAATGCATTTTTCTTCACTGCAAATGTATCTTACTTTTGCTTCTCCATGTTCACACATGCAGCCATGCCAGATTTTGCCCGAGTATACAGCTTCTTAGGAAGCATATTTGATCCTGATACAAGTGGGCATTTGCAAAGGTTAAAAGCGATGGATCCAATTGATATTGAAACAGTACGTCTTCTGTATACATGCTCTACTTTTTTGCTCTTTTCATGCATTTCACAAGCATCTTGCCTTCTTTATTTGTTATGTGTCCCATTTCAAAACTTATACAATTTCTATGCATAACTATTGTTTCTATTTTTCTAGATTCTGCTTCTATCTTGGCTAGTCCTGGTTCTTGGAACATTCTTGAGTTTTAAATATGGTTTCTATATATTCTGAATCTATCAGTGTTCACTAAAAATCATTAACTCCATGTCAGAAAGGTGTTCATTAAGTTTCACCAAAATTCTTCTTTGGTCTTACTATCCTTTGATATTAGAACTGCCAGGTCCTTTTAGCTCCAAAGGCCAGAAACATATAGTTCTCAATGTCTTCATCTCTGTTTTTCTCCCTGTGGTAAAAAAAACAATTGGCTTTTGGGCACAACATGGTCTCCAATATGTGTGGATGTACCTATGAGGCTATGATCACGTTTTTATTACTAGAATAGATTATAAAATCAAATAAAAATATGAGATTATGGGAATACTTTTCAAGGCAAAATCACAGATTATTTTTCATGTTTCCAACAAAATAAATTATTTATAGCCAGTGCCAAAAAGTCTGACCACATTGCGACCAAAAAATCAGTATTTGTGATCAAAGGAGTATGTTATTTAACTTTGAATTCCTTTAAGCGCTGTCTTTTTTTTTTCATTCATGATTGAGAATTTTTGGAGTCTTGATTTTTTGGCTAATTTAATGAGTTATCATTTGACACTGATCATTGGTCTGTTGATTGGCATACACAGGTGGTCCTGCTTATGAGAAATCTTTCAACGAACCTTAGAGTCCTGACTTTGAGCAACATGTAAGTTATTTGGTTTCTTCATTCCTCTGATATGCTCAGATCTCTCTGGAAATTTTGCAGCATGCTATGAATGACATTCCTGTGTTGTGTTATTACTACCATTAGATTCACCATGATTTTGGCCAGTACATTTATGCTGACTAATTCAATGTTTCAAAATGGTCACAAAGCCCGCTCAGGCAGACTTGCTTGGTGACACTATGTCTACCTAGTGCCCAGTGCTTTGTAAAACTTCAATGACAATAATGCCTCTTTCAGATTATGTTCCAGTTTTTGTGATTGGTATTGTAATACCTGTAACTCATTGAGATTCATTCATGTGCTTCACAACAATTAGTGCAGTTACGGATCGATATTTTCGGTATTGTAATACCTGTAACTCATTGAGATTCAATCATGTGCTTCACAACAATTAGTGCAGTTACGGATCGATATTTTCGGTATTGTAATACCTGTAACTCATTGAGATTCAATCATGTGCTTCACAACAATTAGTGCAGTTACGGATCGATACTTTAATATTTTGTAAAAAAATATGTTAACCTGTGAAATTTCCAATCACAAATACTTATCTGTATAAGAAAATAACCTCAAAATGCATGATTATTTTGATAATGGCATTGTTTTTATATTTTATACATGACAGTTTGCAGTAGTACTTGAATTGTTCTTCACTTATACTGCTCTTTGCCAAAATGCTGACTGATTTACTCTCTGATTGCAGCGGAGGTTGCTATCATCATATAGCTATGGTGGTGGGGACACTGTTAAATCTGAAGGCATGGAAAGTCATGGATCTCCTCAGAGTGCCCATCTTCCATTCCTGTAAAACTTCTGCCACTCCCATTCATTTGTGGTTATTATGGCCTGATGCATTTCTATCTTGACTAACCCAATTTGCAATTGCCAGGGTAACAAGTGAATGAGAGCACACTGCCATTTTCAGGCCGAAGCTTGCTGGTTGTTTCCATGAGACATTCTTGTGTGCCCCCCCGCAATGGAGTTGTGGACGGCTGGTCTGGCAGTTTACGAGTGCTGGAGACAGACGTATCGTGGCAGTGACATCTGTATAGCTTCCAATAATGGTCTGACCCTAGGCTAGTTTTGCTTTTCATGTTCATGTAGATAGCAAGTTTTGTGTGCCCATGCAATTATTTTCCTGGGTAAGGCCTAGATAGATATGTTTTTTGTTCTATACACACTTGTGCACGCGTGTATGTAAATATGTGGAATCTTGTAATGCTTGAGCTACTTGGAGTCTTTGGTTAAGACAAAGCATATAGTATATGCAATAATCAGGAGATCATCATCGTTGACTATATAATAAAAAGTTCTTTAGTTGTGGACCTGTCTAAAAGTGCCCTCCAGTAAAGTTCCATACATTGATTAATGGTAGTATGCTACAAATTTGTCAGTTTCGTACTAGGGAGTTCCTTGAAGGGTATACTTCGATTTTAAGTGGTCAGTCACATTCGTACTAGGGAGTTCCTTTGAAGGGTATACTTGATTTTAAGTGGTCAGTCACATGATTTGTTGCTGGCATTCGGTTTGGCGGTTTGTACACATCTGGATTGAGATTCTGTGCGCATTGAACAATGTTTCATATATGTTTTGGTCTGGGCGCCCTGCGCCCTTTTGGATTTGTTGCCCGCTTTCGGAACCGAGTGGCCTTTGATATTCTTGTGAAAAACTAAATCTAGTGCTCTGACCAATTAAGGTATCGTATCTGTTGAGAAAGGGAACGTGATGGAGCACGAGTGCACGACTCGAAGGTCTAACGAGGGAGTTCGAGACGAGACGTAAATAATGGAATACGATTAGAAGTAGTAGTAATTCAATCTCGTGTTGATTATGGGTAGAAGGAACCAAATCATATTATGTAGGCAGAAGAAAGAAGAAACTAGGGGTGCAAATTAGAGAGCACTAGGAGAACTCCTCCGTTGTTATGGACTTTCGTGTTAAGTGAATATCGTGTGTTTTCTACGTACATACATGTTAATTTGTGATCATATATAAGTTGTCGTGATGTTCTGACTTCTGAACATCCACAGAAAATCAAATAATCATGGTGATCTGGTATGAAATGCCAAGACAAAAAACCTGAACTCATTCATGAACAGTACACATCATGACAATAAACTCCAAGACGACGAAGCATCAATTCTATCTATCACCGTCAAACACTAAGCTCGCACCATCAGGCATGAGGTGCACAAAATTAAAATAAGAGAAAAAATTGTTGCTCAAAAAATTTGAGAATTATGAACACCCAGTTTTATTGACGTCGCAGGTTGGCGCGTACACAGTGAATCATTCGGTGTCACCAGCGCTGTGTCCACCACCACCACAGATTTGATCAGTTGCATGCGTGTTTACATACTACCATAGCTTATGTGGTCGTTAATATAAACATGGCCAATGGGCTCTGGTCACATCGCTGGACTCCGCTACCGGCACAAAAGTTTTCCTGATCTCCGCCGACGGCTCGTAGTCGTCAAAGACGTCCGCACCGGTGAGATCTGCGTTGGCGACGACGAAGAGTGCGCCCTTGTTGTTGCACTCGATCTGCAGCCGTCCATCGGGATCAACACGGAGAGCCGCCCGGCGAGTGGGTAGAATGGCACTGGGTGACGGCCAGCGCCACCCTCAGCCGGTCCGGCGCGAAGGAGCCCGTGCCCAGGGCAGCACCGCCCTGCGCCGGTGCAGGGTAGTAGTAGACGACCGGAGTGTGAGTCCTCGGCACGTACGGCAAAGGTCAAGGTTGGACAACCAAGCAGCTGCTGCAGCGTCTCCTCGCTCGGCGCCACCAGCGCTGTGTCCACCACCACCACACCTGCTTCATCATCTCTCTCCCCTTTGCTGCCAATCGGGTGTCGCACGTTGCCACCGCACACACAAAAGCAGGGACATGGCGGAGGTACACACGAAAGGAAAAAAAGCTGGAGCGACCGAGTGGTGTTGTTTGCTGCGTCTTCTCCATCTTTCTGTGGCTGAAGCTTATAAATAGCAGCTGATCGACAGGGAATGGACGGGCACGGCGGCGAATTGATGATAATGCTCATGCATGCATTCAAGTAGAATTGGAGTTGGAGTTTTAGTGGGCCGAGAATTCATAGCAGCGGCGTGCCCATGCATGGCCGTTTATGCATGAAAGGAATGCGACGTTGAGGAGATGAAGAGACGATGGCAGCCTTCGGTGGACTTGAAGGCCAAACGACCAAAAGCATGAAATAGGCACATTTAAAGCGAGATAAGGTTAGTGGGACCCGTTGATGACGTGGCCACGGAGATCATTAACTCCTCTAGTGGGGTTTTGTATATAGAAGTTTTAGACAGAGCTCCTCCGACACTCTTTTTATTTCAAATATTTGTAGTAGCTATCAAAATTAAAATAATGGAATACAATTAGAAGGTAGTATACTTCAATCTCGTGTTGATTATGGGTAGAAGGAACCAAATCATATTATGTAGGCAGAAGAAAGAAGAAACTAGGGGTGCAAATTAGAGACCATTAGGAGCTCCTCCGACCCTCTTTAGTTCAAATATTTGAGTTACCCTTTTACACTCTAAGAAACGACAGTAGTCCATGTGCAAGCAACCAACTCAACAATTCCTGCTGCTCTTGGCGAGCAGGAGCCAGGAAGGAAAGTGCTCTAAAAGTTTCGCTAGAAATTTCTATGTCGTTACTATGGCATAACATATGCAGCTCTGTAGTGTTTCAAATCTACATACACTCAAAACATCAACCCAAATTTTGAATAAAAAGGATTGAAATCAGCATATGGAACAGTACCGTTTCATGCTCAGTTCACTTTTGATATGGGCTTCTAATAGTTCATCTTACCTGACAACCTGGCCATTTTTTTTTTATTAAAAGACGGGATAACCACGTTCATTTCTATTGCCTCAGCACGGCCGTTCTATGGCTTCAGTTCGTTTGTTTTTAGATTAAGAAAGGAACTAATCACGTTCGTTATTGCCTCAGCTTGTTGCTGGACACGGGGTGCTCGTAGGTGTGGTCTGTACCATGATGAATGAACCATCTCTTTGATACAGATACTATCTAAAGCAATACATAGATCTGACGATAATAACAACATATACTGAACACAAAAGGTTCTCTTCAACACAAAGCATGATCACACGTTTGTAATAGTTGACCTCAGACATAAACATACGCCAAAACACATATAACTGGCCTAGATGGCTCCCAAAGTGTACGAATCCAACAGATGCACAGATAACAAAAAGTTAAACTTCATACTAGCAGGCAATAAAAGATAGAAAATAGATAAGGCACAGCAAAGCTAACTTGCTGCTGCATCTTACCACAAGTTTGCAGGACTCGACATCATAGTAGAAACACACGGCACGGAAACACAACCAGGACAACTAAACAGAACACAACAACTTCACTGACCACCACGGAGGCGCAGCACCAGGTGGAGCGTGGACTCCTTCTGGATATTGTAGTCTGCGAGCGTGCGACCATCCTCCAACTGCTTACCGGCAAAGATCAGGCGCTGCTGGTCTGGTGGGATGCCCTCCTTGTCCTGGATCTTCGCCTTCACATTGTCAATGGTGTCAGACGACTCAACCTCCAGCGTGATGGTCTTCCCAGTCAACGTTTTCACGAAGATTTGCATACCACCACGGAGGCGAAGCACCAAGTGGGAGGGTGGACTCTTTCTGGATATTGTAGTCCGCAAGAGTGCGCTATCCTCAAGTTGCTTCCCAGCAAAGATGAGGCGCTGCTGGTCCGTGGGATGCCCTCCTTGTCTTGAATCTTTGCCTTCACGTTATCGATTTGTCGGAAGACTCAACTTCAAGCGTGATGGTCTTGCCAGTCAGAGTTTTCACAAAGATTTGCATGCCTCCCCTCAGCCTGAGCACGAGGTGAAGGGTGGACTCTTTCTGAATGTTGTAGTCTGCCAAGGTGCGACATCATCCAAGCTGCTTCCCCAAAGATGAGACGTTGCTGGTCTGGTGGAATGCCCTCCTTGTCTTGAATCTTCGCCTTGACATTGTCGATCGTGTCTGAGGACTCAACCTCTAGTGTGATGGTCTTCCCAGTGAGGGTCTTGACGAAGATTTGCATGCCACCCCTAAGCCTGAGCACAAGGTGGAGGGTAGACTCCTTCTGGATGTTATAATCAGCAAGCGTCCGTCCATCCTCAAGCTGCTTGCCAGCAAAGATAAGACGCTGCTGATCCGGCGGATTCCCTCCTTGTCTGGATCTTTGCCTTGGCGTTGTCAATGGTATCCGAGGACTCAACCTCGGGTGATGGTCTTACCAGTAAGGGTCTTCACAAAGATCTGCATCTGCATAGACCAAAAATCACATGGTAAGACACCATAAAGCAGTCACAGGAAAGCATATATATACAGAAAAGAAGGATCCAAAACCAAGAACTATGAACTGAGGTAACAACCATATATCTAAAGCAGTTGAAGCATGAATTCAAACTAACATAAACACATCCATCCTGATTAGGTAGATTCATACCAATTGCAAATATACTAATTCCGTTGCTAATTTAGCAAGAAAGTTCAACGCACAGGGCAAACATAAACAATATTCATCATACAAGGTTCAGCGTATCAATCAACATGAAATAGGTTAGCAGTACATCCAACATATCCTTATGACTAAGGTGATCAGAAACGGATCACTCTTAAGTTAAAATAGGCAGGAAAGATGCTAAGCAACATTTAAAACATCTTAATCCTGAGCATACCCTAATCACCAATTGAATTGAGACCAAACCATACAGAATTGCGTTTGAGGCAACATGATTTACCCCTATAATAATTTTATATTGATGAAACTAAGTCTACTGAACCGAACATGATTCTATGACCTGATGATTTAACCATGTTAAGTTAGATGATACACAAAAATCTATCGAATTGAAACATAATTCTATATCTTGGGGATTATTTTCGTGATGGAGAATGATTTAACCCTCTTAAATTTGATAATTGACTAATCAACCTTTTTGAACTTTAGGAAATCTACGGTATTTCGTTTCAGAACAGAAAATAGCACGGCCTTTACTGAGGGCAACAACCAGACTCGAACCAATCCAAAGTCACCACTAGGTTAACACTGAACCAACCCTAGATACTATAGTATACTGAAATAAAAACGGAGCTTCTCGGATGAGCGAAGATAACTGTATCAAGTTTGATCAAATCGGATTAAAAAAAAGTTTGATTCGATTCGATTCGATCCGATCCGATCAACCTAGAACCTCAAGGGAACACACACCATAGGAACATATCAACAATCTACACGAATTCTCGCACGAAAGGCGAAATCGAGAATCGACCATACACGCGTATAGACAAATCGATAGAGGAGGGAATCGAGGAACGCGTACCTTGACGAGCGGATCGGGGAGAGCCTTGCTTCGTTCGTCTGCGTGCCGATGGTGCGAAGAAATTCGCGATTGCGATCGGGTGGAGACTGGGGGTACGGTTGGGAAATCGGGGGCCGGGTGGGAGAATTTATTGTGGGCAACGGAGGGTTACGTCATCGTCACGGCTCAGGGCAACGCGCTCGATGCGCACGAGAGGCCGTGGCGGGTCTTGCCTCTGGCGGAGTTCCGCATTCGGGCCCACCAGCAGCCTCTGGGCTCAAAATCACACAATACAAGTCCAAACTGAAACCCAGCAACAAAAAGGCCCAGATTAGTACTACGACGGCCCAAGACGAAGCGGATTCGCAGCGGATGCGGCGCTCCGGGCGTGCGCGCTCACAGAATACTCAAATTATTCCTCAAAAAAAAAAAGAATACTCAAATTATTATATATTTTTTTAATAAAAGTACCCCTCCCATTCTTTTGTGTTGTGGCCCCGTACCTTTTGTGTCCCACTCATACATTCCCCGTACGCCTGTCCCTCGCCGCACCGCCGCCGCCGCAACCAAGAAGACGTCGGAGTTCGGGGGTGACGACCGGCCACGAGATGCAGGAAAGGGAGTAGCTCGGAGTTGCGGCACGTGAGTGCACAGAAGAAGAGTGGAGGCCGACGGCTCGACCTCATGTCCGGCGACGGCGCAGGTCTCGTTCTCAAACCCTATCCTAGTCCACTGTCTTCCGCAGTTCCGCTTTCTTCCCGTGCGGTCGCTCGAGCGCTCAAATCAAGTTCCAGCCAGCGCGGTTGTCAGCCATATTCCCACTGTCGTTGGAGCATACCGTCATTAGCTTCATGTAGGAGAGGTCTGAGAGATGTTTCATCGCTGGAAGAAACATCCGTAGGTGCTGAAACGCGAGTGTTCACTAAAATGCCAAAACTGAAACAATGAAGTCAGATCGCCAAAAAATTAGTAGGATTGTGTTCCTGAGAAAAAATCTGAAGACTGCATTCGTCATGGCACTTGTATGGCCTCCGCCTAAATTTATGGCACCCAAAAAATTAGGGAGATGAATAGTACAACATTTTAACAAACAGCTGATGTGCACATTAGAATTCTTGTACCATCCTTAACTGGAGTCCGCCAACACCGCTTGAGAATTTGTTGGCTTCCCAGGCGGCCACTGCTGACTGCTCCATGATTGAAAACTTAGAGGATCACTAGGTGTTGATCGGTGGGTATAATTTCTTCCAATTAACAGCATGTTCTAATACAAGATCTAACAGTACTAGATAAACATCTACCTAAAACGAGATCTAGTAGAGTACAAGAACCTAGTAGACAGAGAGTAGGGTATAATCACCGACCATCGGCAAGCTTGTTGGATCAGCGTTGCTCGACTCCGCCATGGATCGCCGGGCTTCTCTGCACTAGGGCAGTGACAGTTGATGGAGAGGGAAGGGCGGCGATGTGCAGTGGTGGCGGTGGAGGCGTTCTTCCCGTCACTGCTGCGACCCCTTCTTGGTCGGACTGGGAAAAGAAGTGTGGGAGAAAGAAAGTGGCGGTAGAACTTAGGTTACCGTGCCCGGCTCCCCACCCTATTCATTATACAACAGTGCAGATCAAGTTCCACTTTGGGCGTTGGGCCCCAAGCGGGAGGGAGATCAAAACCTCCGGCGTTCGAGCTGCCGGAGGGTCGGTCGGTGGTGCCGGAGATGCGAGGGGTTGGCAACTCTGGCAAGGGCTGCAGGCACCCTCACTGGCGGTGGCGGGGAAGTGCCAAGGCGGCAGCACCTACAGGATGGGGCTTCCATCTTTGCGGCGAGAGGGAAGGCGATTGTGGGTGCGGAGGGTAGGTGCGAGGTCAGCCATGGCGCTCGACGGCAGGCCGGGCGTGGCTGCAAGCGGCGACGCCAGAGGGCAGTCGCGGTGGTGGCTTTAGGGGTGGGGCGCAGTCGTAGGAATCCCTATAAAGGACCGAAATACCTTACGTATCATTGGAAAGTGCATTAACATAAATACGGCGATAGCAAGGTAGTACAAAGGTATGTAAACTATAAAAATGAGTCAAAGTGGATTGACCGACACTAGCACTTCCACGTAATAATTCCACTAAAAAAGGGTGGGGGGAGGGACCCTATTACCGAATGGCTTCTGGTACTATTTGCAAATTATCATCTATAGCCAGTAGAATTCATTCTAGCTTAGCTATTTGAGAACCATGGGAGATGGAGACACACTTATGTTATGCCCCAAAAGCCATGCGTGGCCCATCCGGCGTAGCGCTTGAGTGTGCTGAAGCATGCTTAAAATAACTCTTTTTGGAATCCTGCGTGGTTAGTTAAAGAAGTTATTAAGAAAAAAACTCATCAATGGAATTGCAATATGTAAAATTCCTAGTACTATTTTATCCTGATTTCTGATTATCTTGTCTCTCAGGCTGCTTCATCAGGAAGAATCTCCTCAAGACACGCATGGTCTGCACTAGCCACCTACACAGTGATCTCTGCTTCTAACCTGACCATGCCATAGGCTCTATCTGCATTGGGAGAAGTGAACGGATTCAAGGTGTTCATGTACTTTTTGATTGGTTCAAGGAAGGGCCTGGATTGTGTGGGTAACATTTTGTGTTTCAGCAATTGATGTTGTGAACCAATTGGTAATCAGTACAATGGAGTGCAACAGAGAAGAGGCATTGAAGGCCAGAGAAATTTCTGTTAAGAAGTTGGAAAACAGAGACTTTGCTGGTGCTAAAAGGATGGCCCTGAAAGCACAGAGGATTTGCCCAGAGGTTGAGAACATACTTGAGCTGTTAACTGTCTGTGAAGTACAGTGTGCAGCAGAAGCAAAGGTAAATGGGATATTGGACTTTTTATGGGATTCTCCAAGTAGAAGGGACAGCGGATGAGATGACCATAACGGCAGTTTTGTAAACTTGTTCTCTTACTTGACCCTGATAAAAACAGTTATGCTGGTGCAGATTCTGCTTTGAAGTTTGTTGCAGAAGCATACTCAACATTGGCTGATCAAACAAAACGATATGTATATGATGTCAAATGGAGGGTTGCTTTCAAAATTGCACCAAAGCAGGCTTCACAACCGACACAAGCTGCAGAACCAACTCGGGTTACACAACCAAATAAGGCTACACAGTTTAAACAGGCTGCAAAACCAAAGCAGGCTACACAACCTAATCTGGCTGAGGAATCAGAACAGGTCACACAGCCAAAGCAGGCTACACAACCAATGAAGACTAAAAGGCGATTAACAAAACTGATGCAGATAGAAGTAACAAAGCAAGATATGGACAATCCAGGTTCATCACCCACTGATGGGTGTGCGTTTTTGGACCGTATGCATCCACTGTAAAACAAAATATAGGTACCATGGCGACATACTCAATCTTCAGATCCGTTGTGTCGGAACTGCAGGAAAAAATTCTTTGCATACCAGATAGGTACAGAGGATGTGACTTCTGTATTCTCATCAAAACAGCAAATAGTGATGGGCAACAGGGCTGTCTTCCCACTCAACAAGGTTGTTCTACAAATCTCTCTTTTAGAGAGAACAAAGAGACAAGTCCTCTGATGAATGCAGCACAATGTAATGAAGAAATGAAGAGGAGTTTAAAACCAGGTGGTGAAGGTATGGTTGATCATACAGAGACAAGTCAGAAAGGAGTTGAATTTTTTCTGCAACAAATCCTTCTAAAGCATCTGCACCAAATGGAAATGATAGAGGCGATGGAAGGATGCAAACTGACACTACTGTACCATATTTTGGTGATGGGAAAAACCGAAGTAATGGGGTGGATACATCGGCAGTGCCAGTTGGTGCAGGAATCCCTACTCCACAGAGATGTTTTAGGAGAAATGCATGTGTTGATGCCAACAACACCCTTAACTCTGCAAAAGAAAAGAGTTGGACACTCAAAGATTGGTCCTCAAATTCTGCCTGCAGTTCTAATGAAATGTTTGCTGATACTGTTGCCCATGCTGATGGACAAATCAGTGAAGATAATCAAGATAAAAGTTATACTGTCAATGATGGCAATAAAAGAAACAATAAAAAGAACTTGTGATACACCCGCTGGGAACCCTTGCAATGCTGGAAGCTTCCGTACCCTGACTCAGAATTTTTTTGACTTCGGGTAAGTGTAGGGATGTCAAACTGTTTTGCAGTTAATCAGATATGGGCACTTTATGATGACTTTGATGCCATGCCAAGATATTATGCTAGAATTAGACATCTTGATACTACCAACTTCAGAGTTAAGTTCACTTGGCTGGATCACTATGCAGTTAATGATGATGAGGACAATTGACTTATAATGAACTTCCTGTGGCTTGTGGGAACTTTTAAGTTAGGAAACACACAAGAGTCACAACGCCCCTCATGTTTTCTCACATCGTTTTCATGGGCTGAAGGCGGAACAAGGGGTTCTTATGTAATACATCCAAGTAAGGGTGAGGTATGGGCTCTTTATAAGGGCTGGTGTATGCAGTGGATCTCAGATGCAGACAATCATAGATCCTATGAGTATGAAGTGGTGGAGGTCCTTTCTAACTTTACAATGGAAGCTGGTGTCACTGTTATCCCCTTGGTCAGGGTTGAAAATTTTTCTGAGTCTGTTTGCACAAGCAAAGGATAAATCATCATTTGTTATACCATCAAGTGATCTGCTTCGGTTCTCCCACAGTATCCCATTTTTTCAGAACAGAAAATGAGAAGGTTGATGTCCCCTTGTGGGTTTCTTGTACTAGACATCGTGACGCTTCCTAGCAACTTGGGCGTAGCATTTCCGCCAGTTACTCTTGATTCTTGTGTTCCTGGTTCTTCTGCTCCACAAGAACAAGACTGTTGCTCCCCATTATTTTGACATATCCAAAAACAGTATTCTACAACTTTGAAGAAGGCCGGGCGAATACTAAGTTTGAACGAGGCCAGATATGGGCTCTTTACAGTGATTTTGATAAACTTCCAAAATACTATGGCTGGGTTTCAAAAGTTGATCTATATCCATTTGGAGTGCACCTGACTTGGCTGGAGGCATGCCCTCGATCAGAACAGGAGAATATGTGGTTAGAGCATGACATACCTGTGAGCTGTGGGATATTTAAGATCTGTTACTCGAGTATCCAGTATGGGCACAAATGGTGCATTCTCTCATGTAGTAGAAACGTGTTCGAAGGGGGCACTTTGAAATCCCACCCACAAGTAGGGGAGATTTGGGCCATCAACTGGTCACCTGGTTGGATTCCTTCCAGCAAGAATCCCTGTGAATATGCCATTGGCGTGATAACTGCGCCGTACTGAAGCTAGCACGAAAGTCTTGTTTCTGACTCAGGTAGATGGCTACATAACTGTATTCAGGCCAGACAATGATAGGAGTATCCTGGAGGTGCCAACAAAAGATGACATGCGGTTTTCTCACCGGGTACCCTCTTTCCAACTGACAAAAGAAAAGGGTGGCACGCTGTGTGGCTTCTATGAGTTGGATCCTGCTGCTCTTCCTGACCCCTTTCTCGGTGGGGGTAGTATCCACTGACTCGCAGAGGCTGAATTTGGCCGTTCTGATGAAGAAACTAGTCCTTTTCAAAAAAAAAAAAAAAAAAATGATGAAGAAACTAGGACTAAATTACTAATCGTCATTGAATGGTGATCAGTTGTATTGTATGCTCTTTTTGCATGTTAGTGTGCCGGGCAACTGTGGTTTAGGCTAATCCTTGATATATTCCACTTTGTAGGCCCCTGGCGCCTTTTTGTCATGTATGTACTGAGCATACAATTTTTTTAACTATTGCTGATGCCTGTGAAAGTGAAACTATATTTACTCTAGTTCTCTTCTGCAGAGTGCAGATGGCCTCTATTATGAGCTGCAAAGTAACTCGAAATTTATTTTGTGTTCCAGGATAAACAAATATCCCTCCTACGTCAGAATATGGTCTACGTAACATTCCTATTCTATATAAACTATTCTGTGAACCTATAAATGAGAGTGCTGTGTTTAGTCCTGTCTGAGGGAAGATTTCATGAAAGGTTCATGAGTATTAAATAAGCTATTAATTTAGTAAATATATTTAACATGGTATAAAATGTCAATGAAGAGGAAGCTAATCAAAGTATATTAATGGGAGTAAAATGGATTTTGTAGGGTTTGAAACCTGTTCTTAGTCCATACTATTTTAAACACATTAGAGTGTCAAAAATAGGGACAAGAAACTTCCATTAAGACTCCGTCTTTAGCGTAATGTTGTGTAGTTGAAAGACTAGAAACTACTATTGAGACTAGTGTTATAAGCAACATCTTTTGTTATGGAACTTCCGTTAAAGACGGGTGCCTTAGTATAATGTTGTAGTCGAAACTCCCATCGAGGCTGGTGTTAAGAACATCTTTATCAGTATCAATACCTCTGTCTATACCTATAAAAACTGTAGTAAAATTGAAGATAATTATGTTTTTCTTTTGCTCTAGTTCTTTTAATGTTTTTAAGGGTAAGCCAAATTTTTTTCTCATCTTCCGTCATATAAAGAGGGCCTGATAAACCTATGGATCACCCTATCACTTTTTCAACCCTCTTCTCCACACTACACATGTTATCAGCCTATTAGACAAGATATATTAGGGTATTGAGAATGTTAGTTATCCGTCGACAGATTTTATATGGCTGTAGCAAAAAATCCTATAATATAATCAAAAGTATAGAACTCAACAGATTTCGTATAAAAAATCTATCAACAGAAAAGTAACAAAAGTTTAGAGAGCATTCCTTTTAATATTAAAAAATAATATTAAGCTATCCAATACATATACATAATATAATGGGAATAAATTATCGAGAACCCGCTGAAGATGTTCTAAGAACTTTGTTTGGTTTCCATAAATTACACGACTAAAAATTAGTGACTTTACTTTACTATATAAGTTATACTTTTGTTTGAGGCCATATATAAGTTTACGCATTTTGGTTCAAAGTGACTTATAAAGCTGAAAATTTTAAAAAAAGGGTATAAAACGAAAAGATTTATAAACCAAAGAAAAAGAAGAAAATTATTGCAGTGTTCCTTGATTTAATAATTCCATACTGTTTTGGCAAAATAAATTATTTATTCACTTTTTGACTTAATAAATCTCAAACAGCCCATAAACAAATCCTATCGGGAACGAAAAGGTTTTTCCGAAAACAGACCACAATCCTCCAAACTCAATCAAACGTACAAAGCCCTTCCCTTCAAAACAGATACTACTAACAGCTCCTCCAGAAGCATTCGTCGTCCCGTGCAGAGAGCGAGACAGACAGCGGTCTCCCCGCGTTCATCGGAAATGGTGGTGGTGGACGCGTCGGGTTCAGGGAGGGCTTCGACCCGAAGCGGTGGATCAACGCGGCGCTGGACGCGCGGCACCCGTCGGAGCCTGCTCGATCGCTTCCTCGCCGACGCCGAGGGCGCCTGCGTTCCGCGGCCGACGACGCCGCGGCCGCGCTCGAGAGGACACAGCGGCGACGCCCTCCCGCCGCGTCCCGCTGGCATGCCGCGACGCGCTACGCCTCCGCGACGACGCCGTCGCCCTACGCTCCCACCCTCCGCCTCCGTCCTCCAGTCCCTCTCTCTGGTACGCGCGCCTCCGTCCCCGTGGCTTGCTCCTTTATTGGATCTGATCTCACTCGCACTCCCGTGCGTTTTATTCCGCGAAATCGAGACGGATTGTTTTGAGCTCTAACATTGCCTACCGCGTGTAGTTTCTTTTGCACGCGTATAATTCAGATGGATCTGGATCTCACATTCCGTGTCTACTCAAGTCGTTTTTTATCTGTCACGGGCTTCGCCTTGGATACGACATGCAGTACATTGTAATTGTAGCAAGCACTACGAAATTCACGACTGAGTCATTTAGTCTGATCAGTTTATGTTCATGTTTTCATTGCCTCATTTTTTGCTACTATTTAAAAGTCTATCTCAAAATGTTCCAGGCCTCCGGGGTTTGTGAAACTGCTACTACACTCTATTTGTTGGGATATTAGTTGCATTAGTTGCCATGTGGACTAATTTGGGAACTTGAGCATAATGTCAGAGTCATAAAATTAAGAGCAATTCAGACATTCTGATTCAGAGTTGATCTGCATAAAAACTCTATTTTGCTTGCCAAAAAAAAAAAAAAAAAAAAACAGTCATGGAGTTCTAGTAATGTTTACATTCAGATGATAAAATTCCAGGACAACAAGATACATGGAAAATGAAATCTTGCCCCTTCAGTGGTGTGACCATGAGACATGAGAGAACATTTCTTAAAGGACCAAACTATCTCTCGGGGGTTGCAGCCTATCCTGCTGCCCAAGCTCACTCCATCTTGTTATACTGTATTCTGTTCCAGCTATTTTTTGCCAAGGCGGCAACCAACAAAGTATTCATGGTTATATTTCCAACTTCAGGCTGAGGGCTCATCCGCAGAATCAATAGCTGCACTAAGCGCGACTTGATACTGTGAAACAGCGCATGGAAGCTGCATTAACAACTTTTGCAGGTAAGGTCTATCTAGGGTTGTAGACCATGACACACCACTAGGGTTGTTGTTTGAACTAATGTGGTAAATTCTTGTTTTATTATCTTTAAGAGTTTGTTTGATGGAATGGCAGGATGTTGCTGGGACAGCTCAGTTGAGCCAGAGTGTTGGATGGGATGTTTTCTAGTGGAAATCTTCCAAAAGCTGCAGAAACCCTGGCAACTATGAGACATTGCTTGTCAGCAGTTGGAGAGGTGTCATACTTCCTGCAAAACCTATGAGCTGCATACATAACCTGTTTCGTTTTTTCTTATAAGAAGGTTTCTTTCAGGTTTGAGTTTGCAAATGTTAGAAAACAACTTGAAGTATTGAAGAGAGGTTGTGATGAAATGGTGCAGCCTCGCTTAGTAGATGCACTTTCTAATCGCAAGGTATATCCCCACACAAAACAGTAGTTTGTGTTTGTTACGTGAAACACTCGCTTTACTCAGAACCTATTTCTTTGTTGAAGGTTGATGCTGTGCACGACCCTTCGTGGGTATACTGATACGCATCGATAGGTTCAAGTCACTGGAGGCTCAATACACTAAGATCCATGTTAAGCCTCTAAGAAACTCTGGGAAGATTTTGACCTAAAGCAAAGATCCAGCAGGGTAGACATGGAGAAGCTCGGTGGCGAAAAGCATTAGTGGCCTCTCATTCTCTAGCTGGCTGCCTAATTTCTATGATGAGACACTGCTTTACCTGAACAAGAGTGGAAGTGGTATGTTCGTGGTGATCTCCCTCCCCTTTGCTTCCTTAGTTTAAAATATATGGAGTACTAGCTGTAAAAGTGGTTAATCGGAGGTTAGTTTTTAGAATCAGCCCCTACATAATATCTGGCATAATGAAGGAAATACATTGTTTAGATCAAAAGAGAACTCCATATCTTTTGCCCCATTAGAACTGCAATTTAGCCCTGTGGATGCTCTAAAATGGAAATGGTGTTGCTCACAGGTGCTTGACCATGCTCCCCTGAAGAATATAAATCACTAGTACCAAAAGTACTTACTGAGACCATGAGTGAGTTGAATTCAAGCTTTGTCTCAAGGGTAAATATAGCAGCAACGGGGATGTTGTTCCTGAAACCAGATCTGTTGCCAAAGGTAATGCATAGACTGTTCATTAGTTTCATATTGACCTACATCTATCCTATGGTTTTATCATATATATTTTTATGCTTTAACATGCTATTAGCTTTGTTGCTTAATCTTGCTTGTTTTTCCTAACAGTGATTTTGTATTTTTCTTCTTTGCAACTCCAGGTATATTGATGTTCTATCAGGTGATCTACCAAAAAGCAAGTTGCAGAATAAGCATCTTTCAAGCGCTTAATTGAACTGCACAGTATGACTGGCACTTTTGTTAGAACATTCAGCACTTATTTTCAGAATCAAATCTTTTTGCAGTTGTGCTGAATACTTTGAAAGCTATTTATTCCCCCATATGAAACCTTTAAAGCAAGGTAAAACTTAAATCAATTACCTGGTCATGCAAAACACCAAAGACAAACATTGTTTTGTATCTGTCAGCAGCCGCATTTATGAGATTTCTTTGATGCAACTGATGTATGGTAGTAATTGTTTGGTGCTGCAGTCTTTTTATTGGGCGTCATGTAGGTATGGACAGATGGGCGTGCTATACTCTCTGCTGAGATGGCAGGTATATGGACATCCGTGGGGCCGTCCCTACGTGGTGTTGGTGCACAGGGGTATAGAGCTGAAGCGAAACTGTCCGCAGAATGGAGGGAATCCATCCCACAAATGATAGTACTTCTCGAGGCAGCTGTCGAGAGATGCATTAGTCTGACTGGTGGTTCAGAGGCAGATGAACTGGTACTGGCTCTTGATGATGTCATGCTGCAGTACATATCTAATCTCAAGAAACATTGAAGTCCCTGAGGATAGTCTGTGGACTGGATAGCGATGCCTTGAAGAAAGATGTAGGTTTAGAGAAAAAAAGTACAGCGATTGGTGGATGTTTCTGAAGAGGAAGAATGGTCTATTGTCCAAGGTGCTTTGCAGATTCTTACAGTTGCTGATTGTTTAACTAGCAGAACCTCAGTCTTTGAAGCTTCTTTAAGAGCTACACTTGCCAGGATTGGAACAAACTTTTTCTGTTTCTGGCTTTGGCTCAAGCCTGGATAAGTCACCTGCAGCAGCTGCTGATGAGAATGCAGACTTGCCTCTTGCTGGGAGGGCTGCACTAGATATTGCAGCTATTAAGCCTAAGTGATCTGCCAGACAAGTCTAGAGCTCTTAACTGTACTAGAACAGGTAGGTTCTGTTGTTTTAAAATTTTTCGAATTTACTGTTACAACATACAACACAGGAGTCATCACTTGTGTCTCTGGGTTGTAACTGTATATTTGAATATTGATTGGAACTTGCATAGTGATGCATGATCTGCAGTCAATCATCACCTGATGGAGCTTGATAAATTTCCATAGAACCAAGTCCTGAGCTACCTGATCTTTTGATTGAGAGATTGCACCATTTCTATGAGTTTGTGTCTGTATTTTTGCAAAACACATATTAGTTGTGTCAAATGAAAATTATGCAGCCTAGACAAATGACACATCTGGTTCCTTTTTCTATATTCCCCTGTTTGAGTAGTCAGTGTAGAAGGAGTACATTTTTTGCGATACATCTTGAACATCTAGTTTTCACAGGAGACTGAGATCTAGTCATTTTGAACTTTCCTTTTCTGCTCCACATCACTAGTTAATCAGATCTGTTCATAGAACCTACTCATAACCTGCAAATTTCCCACCCAACTAAACTTAGTTGCCCTCATGTTACTAACATTTTATTTATTTATTTTTTACAGTCAAAAGATCCAAGGTTCCATGCTCTTCCTCTCACATCACAAAAGAGTTGCAGCCTTCTCAGACACAGTAAATGAACTCGTCTATGATGTGCTCATATCTAAGGTTACGGCAGCGTCTCAGTGAGGGTTAGCGGCGCCTTCGATCTGGTCATCTGTGGAGGAACAGGGTGGTCTTCTCTTCCAAGCTTCAGTGCCTACCCTCAAGCATATGTGACCAGTGTTGGGGAGTATCTCCTCACTTTACCACAGCAGCTGGAGCCACTTTCGCAGAAGGTATCTCAGGCAATGAGGCTGGCAACGACGAGGCCCAGTTCTTTTGCCACTGAGTGGATTTTTAAGGTAATAAATGTGAAATGTTTCTACTTATGTACCAAGTGCAAAAGGTCACCATTCTTCCGTTCTTATATTTGCACATTATATAGGAAGAGAACTGAATATAAGGCTATGTCGAGATCTTCCCATGTTTTTAGTCATAATTGATAGCACTGTTTCTGTTGATGCTGGAACATTCAGTCTTGATTACCATCTGCTTCCATGTACCAGGTCGCTGAGGGGTGCCACTGCTTTGTTCATGGAACAGCTCCGAGGAATCCACTACATCACTGACCGAGGTTCACAGCAGCTCGCTGCCCGATGTCGAGTACCTAAACAATGTCCTCTCTCGGCTGTGCGATGCCAATCCCTTCGTTCCTGTCTACTTTCCGCGCCTGCGCCTCCACTCCGAGGGACCAGGTCCAGTGATCTGATCAAATCTGACGGTGGAAGCCAGCTCGACCTCCTACTGCCCATCTGGTTTTGCAAGATCCGGCGGATCACATTAGATTAGTGAAATCATCTGTAAAAGCATGCATTCCCGCATCTGTTCCTTCTGTGACCGTATGTTTTGACATGCGGGGCTTGTAACTGTTGCTTCACAGTCAGTGACGGTTAATTTTTGCCTTGTAATTTGTAACCGTACTGCTGGCACATAGTGAGAATAACCATATATAGAATAATTCATTACTTAGAGCCTAATATTGATTGCACGGTTTTTCCATTATAACCCTAGGGAAAAAGAATGAGGATCAGCTTTATATAAGCTCATCAGAATTGGATGGATGATAGGGTGCAGTTGGCGAGGTTCCATATTCTCATAAAAACGTTTTTGGATCCCGATTTGTTTCAGAAATGTTTGGCTCAGTTTGCTGGATCTTTTGGAAACTAGAACTAGGATCAGGAAAAAAACAAGATTTTGGTTTGCTGGACCTTCGAAAGCTAGAACTAGAATCAAGAGAAGCCAGATTTTAGTTGTTTAAAATGGGCTAGTACAAAAATGAATTTGTTTCAACTGATTCGTTGGAAATGTTTTCTCTCTTTTTGCGGCATTTAACAATGATTCTACGAGAATTTGAAATGTTTCTCCGCACCCAATAGAAAAAATCTTTTTCGGATTCTCACGAAATATTTTATTATTAGATTCTATACTAGATAATTTTTATTTAAGATGTTAATATGTTGTAAAAAGATTGAGGCCTATAATATTGGTTA
>JADLZK010005888.1:0-35510 GCA_015847255.1 Hyparrhenia diplandra
GGATCACCTTGATCCTTCCTCCATGATCACCATGCTCGACTTGACATGACCAATCTCCAATCTAGTCAAACACTTAGCATCGAGAGATTAGTCCTTAGGTGTCACTAATTATCCAAAACCAAACTACAGATCTTCAACAACCTTTGCAATCTCCAACCACGTCAAGGTAAAGTATGGCTCCATCCTACCATCATCCACGGCGTCATCCTCTTAGGCCATCTCGCCCACATGAAGGCCACCAGCGTGCTCAACGACCTCCTTGAGGGCGCCCTACCATGGGTGCCATCGGCGACAGCGGTGCTCCCACGGGCACCACCAATGACATTGGTGCTACGGGGACACCGCCGATGTCATCCCCTTCCACGATCGCCATAACGGCGCAAACAGCGGGCTCGTCCACCCCAAGGACGCCCCCATTGTTGCGATCCAAATCGGATCGGTCGGGGAGACTACAACCGACACCCACCGACTCTTTGTTGACTTTGTTATAGCGTAATATTATTAGTCAATTAAACATGAAATAAGGGCTTAAGATGAATATCAACATAAGTCTAGGGGTCTAACTAACATATTTCCACGAGTTTTGGTATTTCATGACTTTGCGGGGGTGAACGGATAAGCGAAGAACGGTGAGAAACAGAAGAGTTTACATCCCATACGATGACAAGACTTAACCGTGAAGTAACTCAACCCAAAAATGTGGACTAAAACACTCTAGAAGATACCATAAGACACCGGGAGGAGGGAGATCACATTGTGATCTTGCCCCCTGCGCGCCGGGGGCGATCTACGGCCGCCAAGTGGGTCCCATCACGTCGACCTCGGACTTCTATGTCGGTTTACCACCGACCTTGAGGTTGTATCTACACCGTTATTGGAGGTCGGTTTGATCCAAGGGTCCCCTGTTCATCGTCCAAGGGCTATATAAGAAGACCGGTGACCCGGGGCTAAACCATAACTCATTATCAATTCATTCTACTTCATTCTCAACTCACATAAAGTCCAACCAAGTCTAGATCTAAGCCCTAGTTCATCATATTAGAAGTAGTTAGCTACCTAGCTAGTTCTAGAGGGAGTCAAGTTCATCTTGAATTCCTAATAGTCAAGAAGTAGCGGGTTTTTTGATGTTCTCGTGGCTTCTCTCTTGTATCCAATCACGCAAGTATTATTGTTGGAATACAATTGATATGACTTTGATCTATATAATGATTATATTCTTATTGATATGTATCCATGCATGCTATAGTTATATATCTAGATTAGTGAGTTTGTCTTATATCTTATGCATGGAATCATGTAGCATCCACTTAGATGATCACTATGTGGGTGATAAGCAATGTGTAAACGTGGTGTTTATACAAGCGTTTATCTGCGATTGCACCCTACATTAGGGGCGTGTGGTAGATCGCGGGAGTGGCAGATCTGTTGAGTCCTTTGGAGTCCACCCTCAGAATGATAGGCCAAGTTGAGCCATAATTACGGTGATGATCAAGTTTCGTCCTTGGTTGTCATTGGTAATGCTTACCATGTGTAGATGTATTGCAACCTTGCCATAATAGCTAGATGTATTTGCACTAATTATAGTATTCATTGGCATATGATTAGGAGTAACTTAGGAATATTCTTTCTATTCTTTCTATATCATGTTAATAGCTCATATGATACTAGTGGCATACGATGATCTTAGACTTGGATAGTTATCATTTATTATTTATCTTTATCTTATGACTTATCCTGTTATGAGTATTGTTAGATGCATATGGCTACTCGCATTATACAAGCTGCAAGTGGATCTCAAGTAAATCATAGAATAAATCATTAGACACCCCTCTCTCTACTTTCCATAGACTTCCCCTTCCTGTGATAAAATATAAATACAATACGGATTACTCCCGGTGAAGTGCTACGATGGTATTTCTATGCGTAAACTGCGAGATATCATGTTCATTCTTTTATCAAGGCCTATCAAGAATACCGTACCCGCATTTCTTAGAGCGTTATTGCTAGGGTGACAGACTAGTGTGTAGGTAATGTCTAGAAATGAGTGGTATACCTTGAGTACATATCCTTAGTGAGATTAACTCCACTATGGATAATGATACTTGAATTACACCCCACAACTAACACCGCCTAATTCGCCTTTGTTGGATCATGAGATTAATTCCACATCAAGCTAACATGATTAGATAGATACCTTATATATTTCTTTTGCCTTCCTAATTTGGATCGTGTAAGAAATATCAATAGCTACTCGACAAAACCCAACTAGGACAACGTCTTGCGGCTACTCTAATGGCGCGGATAAGTCCCTTACCAAATTCATCCTTGACACTAGGAACACCCGGGATAGCCAACGCCAATACCACCATGAGCAACACAACGGCGTCACCTAACATCGACATTGACATAGGTCGACCTTAACCCCGACGTCCGAACATCAATGGCGCCAACATCCTAGCAGATAAGGCCGGATACGCTCCACAATAACAAGGCAAGTCCATCTCTACCATCAAGGAGCCATTACCCTTACCATCAATGCTACAATGATGTCGCCCGATGTCCTCACCGATGTCAACCACCACGACACCCCGAGGGCGCCACCACCGACATGATCGTCAACTTCGCCAGAACTCCGGCGATGAGATCAATCTACTACACCCATGGACATCCCTCGGACATCCACGATGGCGGAGAATGTTGGCAAGTGAGCTTCGGATCCTATAGCGGCTTTGACACCGGCAAAGTGCATCATGGGCACCCCAGCTCCAGCAGCAGTCTTCACGGTGAGGCGGCGCGAGCTCGGCGTAGATGGCACCAATCCTAGCGTAGAAGGCACCCCATCAACACTACAACAATGGAACATCGGGCCTAACAAATACATAAGGTGCGCCGCTATTCACCTAACGGGGCGGTACTTCTGCAGGTTCCTCTGCATGACCCGGGCAAGGCACCGCGGAGTCCTAGGATATCTCCACCGCGATGTCTCATGACGACTTCGCCCATCACGGCAACACCCAGGCGATCTCAAGCCAACACGACCGGTCGATGCCTTGGGCGACTACATACGCACTTTGTGACATGCTATCGTGCGATAGGAGACACCGGCATGAGGGACAAATCGATCCACCTCGGCTCGTCTCCTCGATGCCCCGTCGCCATGTTCGGTCACATGGCTTGCACTACAAGAAATGGTGCTTTTACATGACGATCCGGTTTGGTCATAAACCGGTCGAGAATCGTCGCGATTAACTTCCCATGACGATCGAAAAATCCGTCATGTATCTCACGTCATAGATTTCTTGAACCAAATTGCGTCACAGATTGACAATTGTGTCTGTCATGAATTAGTTGAGTGTCTCCTATTTCAGCCCAAATCCACACCATAGTGACCAAAAAGAACGTCACAAATTAATTCCAAAAATCCACAAGATTGCTACAAATTAGTTTCTATATATATCACAAATTAGTGCCAAATATCACAACATTGCTACAAAACATTGCTCATCTTTTTCCATGAAACATCAACATTTATTTCTGTACAAATTTTTTACAGGAAGTACTGATGCAATAACCAAGGTACACTAAAGTAGCTACAATACTAAGATGTTGATTTCTCGGTACAACTCAAATGACTCGCTCGAACACGTCAGTGGTCCACGCCAGCTCCTTCGCGTTGCTGCCGCTCCTCCTCCGAACCAACCAAACGCCGCTGCTCCTCCTCCGAAACCACTGCCGCTGCTCTGGCCGGACGCACCGTCCTGACATATTAAGAGAGGGTGAGTGAGATGGAGAGGAGAGAAAAACAACAGGGGAGGAAGGGAGCCGTACCTGCGCCGGATCTGAGCGGAGCGGGAGGGAGGTCGCCGGATCTGAGCGGACGGGAGGGAGGCCGCTGTGCACCGCGTCGTGGAGAAGAGGGGCTATGCGTCAGCCGGTGGTCCTGCAACGCCGGGCACCGCGCTCAAGTCAAGACTCGCGATGTAGAGGACGAAGAGATGTGGGAGTTGGGTGGCGGCTGCAGGAGCGGAGGAGGATGATGTGCTGGACTTAGGTTTGGAAGGTTATATACTGAAGTCGATTATGGGCTTTGGTGGGCTGCTGGGTCATGCTGCTGTTCCCACGGTAATTGTTTTCAAGGGCAATAAGAGGAGGCTAAGTCATAGATGTACATACGTATTGCATACAATTATTTTTTGTTGCTAAAAAACGGAGCATAACCTTAAAAAAAAATAAAGGAAGCATTAGATGGGAAATATAAAAAGTTCTCACGAGCAATAAAAAGGGGAGGCCAACTCATGTACGTATATTATATACGATATTACATATAATTATTTTTAAATGCAACATAAAAAGGAAAAATATATATTAAAAAATTGAAAATAAAAACAAAAAAAAAAAAAAGGCATCAAGGGGAATGGAAAAAGCGACCGCACGGTCACAATATCAAGGAGCTTACCATCTGGCTATCAAAATTTATAAATGCCATTAGTTGCAAATGCCTTTAATTTAGAGCTATAATCAATGCTATTATATGCGAGGGTTCCGGTCTTAATTTGGATATCCAATACTTAAGTCGTGTCGTTTAGAAGGAAATATGATGCAGGATGTGCAACCATGACAATGACTAAACCGGTAGTAATAGATATATCACCTCATGGCCGAACCCGCAGACAATACAATTCTATGATGGTTTTTAGAACGTCACCAATAAACGTCATGTAAAGCACCATTTCTTGTAGTGTTGACAACAACCGATGAACACAACACTATGGACAACTTAGCTATGACAAAGGCGGTAAGAGGGCCAAACCGGCTAGCCCCGCCGACCCTCGATGACATCAGCGTCCAATATGACTCCCGCTCTCAAGTTCACCAACGGGCTTCAAAACAAGACCTTGGATGTAGTAAAACCTGGAGGCGCTCGCGTTGACCATTGCAATCCACCTTAGCGGGAGTCTCTATGAGGTCTTTCAATGAGCCGCCTTGTGAGCTTGATGAGATACTTGCTATCCACACCGGCCCTCTACCTCGCCGCTACCTCGAAAGCCCTCTTAAAGATTTGCCTCACTTCGTCGAGCGGCCAAGAGCTCTACAACAACACCGACAACATCGAGCTCGAGCGCGAAGCACCAACTAGGATCTTTGCTCAAGGCGATTGACATCCACCTCGCGATGGAGCATGAGGATTAACGCGAGCATCGTGATAATGGAGGAGCTCGCCATTCTTCGCCATCGGTGTCGATCTTCTTCCTCGACGACCACTCCAATAACTCACGGCAAGTACAATGACAAGGAGAACGGGCGGACATCTCCTATCTCGTCGCCTTTGCCTCGCTAGCCCTGGAGGCTCTCATTCAACCTCGCCTCACTACGCCCGACGGACCACGAGCCACATAGCATCGCCCGGAACCATTAAGCTATAGGCGGGGAGGCGGGCGAGACGGCTTTTCAAGGACATCATTGGCGACAACCACCGCTACTACGCCACAACAATATCAACTATGTTACGGGATGTTCTCTAACCAAGTGGGATCCCTCCACAAACTCTTACGATTTGCCTTTCACCCCCGACATCCTCGCTATCGGTGCAAGCCTTACTAGCAAGCATCTTTCTCATGGAAGAGCGTCCTCATTACTTCTGGAGGACATCACGACCCCGCTCTTCAACGACAAGCTACCTCCATCATGGCAATCAACTCCCGGCGACCATGGCCACCACCTCGACAACCTCCAATCTCCCACGCCGCTGGAACACTAAAGTGGATCATGCCACCATCTACCGGGACATGTTGTTTCAACCTTCCCATCAATGCCGACATCCGAACAACCGCTTGGCGTGGACCGCACGCACGGGAAAAAGGGGGGAGATGTCACGGTCAAATAATGGGCCTAGGAAGGCCGACAATCCTGCGAGGACTATAAATACAAAGGAGACGTGCTATGTTGAATCTTAATCGAGAAAATTAAAGGGCTAACACCCAACAACTTCGGTCTTCGGGCTTCTTCTCGCGCGCCCTAACCCTAGCCGGCCCCCTCCCACGCCGCTCCACGCCGCCGCCGCGCCCGCCAGCGCGCGCCCACTTGCGCCACTATCGCCCCCTCGTCTCTACCCTCACGCCACCCTCGCCCACCGCACGGTCGCGGAGTCCGTGACGGACTATGACATGCTCCTATGAGAGAAGGCCCCGGCACAACTTGTGCAAACATGGAAGAAGAAGAGGAGGAAATAGAAGGAAATAAAAAAAAAACTACAACATTTGATTGTCACATAAGCAAGGTACTGTTGCCTAAGTGGTAGCGATATATGGTGAACCGAAAATCAACATAAATGATCTATAAATTTTATTTTTTAGAGTTTGTGGATCTAAATGACCGCCCTTCATAAGTTCAATGGAAGCTGATGAGCTTAAATTTAATTGAAATTAAAACATACATCCAGCGTGTTGCGGAGGAAATCTGCTTTGGAATGTTTTGGAATTTCTATATATTTTAAATATTTTTTTCCATTCTCCTAGAGAGAAATCTAGCAACTAGATATATTTTTGCTATCTCAAAATATTTTATTTGGATTTTACATCATATTCCAATCTATCTCCAACAAAAGTTTAAGAATTTTTAAAAGTGTATAGACATTTCCTATGGTTTGAAAAACTTATGAAATACTCCCTCCATATCAAATTATAAGTCACTTTGACTTTCTAGGTTCATCCATTTAGTTATGTAGTAACTAAATGGATGAACCTAGAAAGTCAAAGTGACTTATAATTTGAAATGGAGGGAGTATTTACTAAATCTTCGTTCATAAAAAGATAAAACCATTTGATTAAGGCAGGAGGTAATGTGAAAATTTTTGAGAGTCCAGGAGATAAGATTGGTTTTATAGAGTTTATTTATTAATTAATAAAGAGAAAAATGAGACGGCAACAGCTACTTTCCTTTGCCTAGCTCGATGTTGAACATTTGCTAGCTAGAGGTGGGCCTTCGCTGCCTTAAGCTGCTGCGAACGGGCCTTCATGAGCAGGAACTTGGGCCGCGACTGATGGACTGCTGGGATTATACTTACGTACTGCTGGGATCTGCGGAATATGTCACCGCCATATTAATTGTGGAGGTTTTTTTTTCTACCAGTTCTTTTAAAAAGAATTATAGATAAAAAAAAGAGAGATATACAACAATGTAGTTTATGCCTTCTTCAATTGAGATCGTTATGATACCTAATAAGATATACAATTTTGTACTTCTGCAATATTTTTGTTTAAAAACCATCTTGATACCTTGACATTGTATGAATTGTTTAGGTATAATAATTAAGAAATGGCCTCAATGAAAATCCATGAACTAAAAAGGTGTAGATTTATTTTTTTGTCCACAACTTGAATATAAATCGTGTCTAAATCGAGTTCATATTTATACACCAACTGTTTGATGTTATTTTTTAGAAATTGGATTCATTAATCCGGCCTCTATATCCAAAAATGGATATACACATGAATTCTTAGACTCAACTTAACATCGAACAACAAAGCAGCCCAAAACTAAAGCTAACAAAGAAAGTTAGAAGAACTAAACTCCAAACTTCTTCTAAAACTTTGCTTCGGATCTACTAAAACTTGTGCACCAGCCCAATACTTTCGTATCACACGTCTTCATCATGTCTATGACACCATGCGAAACCACCCCTTGAGATTATATGGATAGTCGATGCCGACTTTAAACTTGGGGACAACATATTCCAGCGTGGTGTGTTGAGCGTGGCCTAATAAATTCGTGTACTCATTCTCTCGTGTATGCATTCTTTTTAGACGTTTGTTCCGCACATGCACACCTATACTTTTTAAAAGAAAAAACCCAAACAAGTTTCCATCCATCCAGTTAGTAAAAGTGTAACGTGATACGCTTCTGTGAAGAATCCGGCACCGAAAAGTAAACCCGTGCCCACCGATTTATATATGCGAGGTGAGGTCCCTCCCGTGTGACTTGTACTTGGCTTTTCCAACACCGCCGCTGCTGCTCCTTCTTCTTCCAAAGTCGCCGTCGTCGTGGCGCTGTCTCTGTGTGGCAGTGAGCGAGTGGTGGCCAAGAAAAAAAAAGGAAAACGAAGGGCGTTGTCTATACCGTTGTGATTTGTTTGTACCAATGTATACAGGTATCCATCAGATGGGGACTTTTTTTGGAACGAACCAATCCGAGCCAGGCAAGGAACGGAAGGCCAGGGCGCCTAGGCAAATCCACTCCCGGTCCCCGGGCCCGGCGGCGAGATCTGGCCGCAATCACGCGAGGTCCACGCACCGGCGTCGCGGCTCCCAGCCACCGGCCACCGGCCAGCAACGCCAAGGCACGGGTGCTGCAGGCCTGCGTGAGCACGGTGTATAGGTTTGCCATGCCCTTCTCTCTCTCTCTCACTCTCCACCTTTCCGTCAGTAGTATATCATATGGAAGTTGTTCTGTCCTCGGTGACGCTCATTGGACTAGGTTTGTTGATTCTCTCGATCGTTCAGACCATCAGCTGCGCATTGCAATGTGCTACATTCTACTTTGGTGTGTTCACTCTTCACCGGTTTACAACATTTCATGAGGGGCATCCCTAGGTGCCCTTTTTTTTTTTTTCCAATCTTTTATCTATTGGTTCCATTGCCATAGTAACAATGCTTCATTCTTTTTTTTTTCTAATAACAAAGAAAGGGGATATGCAAGCTTCTTTTTTGGGTGATGCGTATTGATGGTATATACTCTCTCCGTCCCTAAATAACTATCATTCTCGTTTTTCAAGAAGTCAAACTCTTTCAACTTTGACTAAACATATAATAAACTATTTTTTTTTAATAAACTTGTTTGAAGATAAAAAAATGTTATTAATATTCTTAGTCAAACTTAAGAAAAATTAAGCGGAATAAATACCATAGCGATAATTATTTTGGGGACAGAGGGACTATATCTTCAAAATGAGGCCAAGTAACAAAACGGCGTATAGTGGACCTTGATTGCGACAGTTGTACTCAGGTGTTCTCCAACATTGTGTAAGTCGAAAGTGATAAAAATATTGTTATTCTTTCCATGTCGAGGTAGACTGGAAAGATGCATAATGCGATTTTATTTTTCCAATTGGATGGAGGTTGTTGTTTCCTACTCCGCTTCCACTTTAATAATCATCAGATATATATGGTTAAAAAAGAAGCAACTTGAGCATATTTTAAACTTGGAACAAGTAAAGTAACAAACGTTTCAAGTTGGATTCATAAACCTTCGTGCTTTTGATCTGTATTGTATATTTGTATGTACACATAGAGGCTGCTGCTTGTTTGTTATATCTGCCTTTAAAATCTATGACCAATCGTAACGAGTGACGACGCCTATATAAACTCTCTATATACATTACACAATGCAAAATTTGTATGCTTATTCCTCTTCATCACCTAAAATAAAACTGCTTCTCACGATCCAAATGGATGGAAACAAACAGGGCCTAGAGGTGAGAGATTGCACAAAAAAAACACATGATAAGAAACAATCATGTTAATGCAAAATATGTAATGTTGATATTTAAAGAGACCTTTTCATCCAAACCAATAGTTTTTTTTTTTTTTTTGAAACCGTACCATTGACACGTCTTGCATTAAGAGATGTTGGAGGTTATAAATGATTCGCAAGTAATCCACAGTTACTCACGAAACACATGGGCACGCAGACAAATAGCAAGAAAGGGGGGGGGGGATAAGGGGTTGGGCGGACTCTCCGTCTAACAACCCCGACAATTGATCCTATTACAACTAGAACTCAACACCTAGGTAGCTAGTAGCGAGAGAGCCAACGGCGACAATGGCGACAAAGCGCTTGAACCCCCGCCGGGCAACGCATCCGCCGAAACGACCACGAGCGGCGCACAGGAAACGCAAGCTTGTAAAGATAACCTCGGCGTGAAAGCATCCGCCGTAATCGAAGAACTTGGTGGCAAAGCATCCACGGAACTAGAGGAGCACCTCGGCAGCAAAGCATCTGCCAAAACGACCAGGATAAAGGCTGCAACATCCACTAGCTAGACAACCCAAGTCGGGAGGAATATCAAGCACAAATAGGATCAGCAAGGAGCGAGGCGACCGAAGCCACCAAAGAGGAGTAACCGCGGCCAAAGAGAAAGGACTCGATGCCGATGATAAGAGCATCGAACTCGAAGACGACGCCTTCAAGAAGGGTGCGACGCCAGGCGTCGCCATCGTCCGCCGACCGCGTCGGGTGAGCTTCGCCCCAGCTCCATGCATCGAAGTCACCAAGGGCCGGGCGGCGTCGTCGCCACCCACGCCACCACGGCATCGATGGCGGTCGCCAAGGCCGGCGCTCACACCACCGCGGTGCGAGGCGACGAGAACCTCAAGCCACGCCGCCCAAAGCGCCGCACCATCCGATCTGCGAGAAGCCCCAACCTCGCCGAAGCCCTTCCAGTGTTGAAGGACGGCGTCGCGCGGCCGCAAGCTGCAGCCCCCTAGGCCCAAGTCGCGCCGCGGCGTGGAGGGCGGGGGAGGCGATCGGGCCGGCGGGCACGCAGATCCGGGGCCCAAGAGCCCGATCCGGCCCGGCCCGCCCGCCCGGCCGGACAAAGATGGCCCCACCGGCGGCCGCCGCAGGGTTGGGGGAGAGGCCAACCGGCGCCGACCCATGGGCGAGGGGCCCGGATCGCCCAACCACGACCCCTCCCGGACGTCGGGGCATAGCCCGCCATGGCCCTGCCGAGGGCGCCGGCGACGGAAGGAATAGAAGGGAGGAGGAAGGGAGCTGCGCCACCGCGGCAAGAACCCGGCCACGGGGGGATCTGGCCGGCCGGCCGGCGCGCCCTAGTCGCCAAGCTCACCATTAGGGTTGAGGGGGGGGGAGAGGAGCGGGGGATTGGGGGTGGAGGAGAGCGCAGGCGGTTTCCCGGTTTTTGGGGTCGCCGGGGGCTGCCGCCGCCACCGAGGGCCGGGGCGGCGACGGCGGCCGGGAAGGGGGGAGAGGGGGTGCCTTCCGGCGGAGGGCGCGGTCGCCCGGGTCGCCCGTGGCATCCCCACCCTAGCTAGGTGATATAAGTCATTTGGAATGCGCTCACCAATAGGAAAATGTAAGAACCTTAATTGATGATCTTTGGTTACTTAGACTTGTTTCGGTGAGAGTTTCATTTTCATTAAATAAGTTGTCATGTATGTATTTTTTTATGACATGGCAGTGTATTCAAGAAAAAGAGAATAAACGAGTGTCATCTAGATGACACTCTCTTGGCACAATTACCAATGATCTCACGAGTCATAAAATTAAATATCTATAAAATTATAATGAAACTTTGCATTGAGAAAGAGTGTTTCATCAAGTTTCTTTTTTATTCAATATGACATTGCAGTTTTGGAAACAACAAATTGAAATCCTCCACTGAGACTGAGCTTAGTTTTACTCGAATGCATGTTTTTGTAATCTCTTGTGTGCCTTGGATTTTGAGTTTATTATAGCTCTACCTTCTTCTCTTTCCTCATTTCATTTGTTGTCACATTAGATTTCCCCCACCACCAAGCCACCTTACACGACAATTTGATTTTAATGTAAATTACGAAAGTACTAATAAAATCGGACACTTCATTGGTCCTTTAGCTGGTTCAAATATGGTTTTCTAGTTTCTAAAATAAAAAAATGGTTTAATCTTAATTTGTATTGTGAATAAAATCATTTTCCTCCCATTTCCTCCGTCCCAACTCGGAATTTGTATTGAGCCATGAATTTTCCTCAATTATTGTAAAAATTTTCATAAAAAATAAACTAGTAAAATTTTTAAAAAGTTATCTATATGTTGGTGCTCTATTTGGAATTATTTGGATATTATTTGTTCATGTTGTACTGTTTCATTATTTGTAAATCACGCCCTCAAACATCATACACTTTTTTTTAATCCATCGTGCACTTAACTTGTGATGCAATCACGCCCTCTTATTTGCGTCACTGGCCGCAGCTCACATCGACTGCGTAACAATGTGTTTTTGTTTCGCTAATATATATTAGAAGAAAGGGGCATGCAATACATAAATTAAACCTGATTGCGATAGTTGGATCCCTTGGAGACATTGTGTATGTCGTAAACCCTGTCATTCCTTCCATGTCGGGGACTTGAAAACGATGTGGTTGTGATTTCATTTCCCAATTTGAAGTTGTTTTCAACTCCACTTCAATGCTGACATTGTCACAAATGGTTGAAGACTTCCAAAATTTAGAATAAGTACTACGTAACAAGCTCATTTGGCCGCAATTCCTATGCTTTTTGCAACTTTGGTGTACTGTACCCAGAGGTTGCTTCGGATATATCTATGTACTGTCTTTAAAATTTAAGGCCTAGTTTGATCCAAAGCTGGCTCTAATAGTTATCGTTCTCGCTTTTCGAAGAGCCAAACATATTTAAACTTTGACAAAATATATATAAGAAAAATAATATTGTAGTGCATAACTAATATTGCTAGATAGATCGTTGAATCTATTTTAATAAACTTATTTAAAGTTATAAATGTGGTTAATCTTTTTTTAGAAAAATAGTCAAACTTAAAATTCTTTAACCAACACACGAATACCTTTGTGACACTTATTTTAAGATAGAGAGAGTAATTGCTAAAAAAAACAACTATGTCGATTAAAATTAAAGGAATCCAACTATCACAGCGTAGTAGTGAAACAACCTACAAAAACAGTAAAAAACATAGCATCAACGATCGAAACGATCTAGAGATCATTCTCTAGATCGATATAGAGTCGTGGCCCAGATTTCATGGGCGGGCGCACCTCCGCCGATCCGCCTTAAGTCATGGCCGACTTAGCCAATTGTAAATCTGGCTAAGCTAGCTCGCACCCCGTACTCAGCTTGACCCCTGCTGAGCCGGGTTAAGAAGCTGGGTTGGCCTAGGTACCTGGCCAAGCTTGTTGGAGGGGTCTGACAGCCCGCTTCGGCTTGTTGTCTTCTTCCTTGCGATTTTTGTTCTTTTGACAATGTCGCTCAACCTCAAACACATCCATGACCTTTTTAACATTGCCAAATTATCAAACATAATCTTGGACATTTTTGGATGTCAACACAAACTTTGCATATGACGTTAAAACTTGAAAAATTTTCTTCTCTATTTAAACTTGGCAGTTCACACAATCTTCGCGCAACATGAGCACAAATATGAATCACTACTAGATCACCGGTGTACCAACGCCGGGTCCACGAAGACCAGTCTCCGGTTCCGATACGACCAAAGCTCGGGGCGCCCAACGCCATCTCCACCGTCCATCCACTTAAACCCCACCCTCTCACTTCCTCCTCCCCACCACCTTCCGCTCCCAGTCCCACCACCCCTCGCCTCACAGACCGCCGCCATGGCGTCCTCCACCGCGGCGGCCTCGCCGCTCACCTGCCACCACCTCGGCAGCGTCGGCGCCCGCCCTAACCTCCCTTCCCTCTCCTTCTCCCTCCGCCGCCGCTCCTCCTCCTCCTCCTCCTCCTCCTCTAAGCCCATCTCCCTCTCCCACTCCCTCCCCTCCGCCTCCGCCTCCGCATCCGCCTCCTCCCGCCGCGGCCTCACCCCCGTCTCCGCCTCCGCCTCCGCCGCAGCGGCTCCGCCCCAGAACCCACCCCAGCCCCAGCCCCGGCCCCGACTCCAGCCCCAGCCCCAGCCGCCCCGCCGAAGAAGCCGGCGCTGCAGGGCGCGGCCATCAAGCCCCCTCCTCGCCTCCGTCGCGATCGGCGTGCTCGTCTGGTTCCTCCCGTCCCCAGCCGGCGTTCCCCGCAACGCGTGGCAGCTGCTTGCCATCTTCCTCTCCACCATCGTCGGCATCATCACGCAGCCGCTGCCCCTCGGCGCGGTGGCGCTGCTGGGCCTGGGCGCCGCCGTGCTCACGCGCACGCTCACCTTCGCCGCGGCCTTCTCCGCGTTCGGCGACCCGATCCCGTGGCTCATCGCGCTCGCCTTCTTCTTCGCGCGGGGCTTCATCAAGACGGGGCTCGGATCCCGCGTCGCCTACGCCTTCGTCGCCGCCTTCGGATCCTCCTCGCTCGGACTCGGCTACTCGCTCGTCTTCGCCGAGGCGCTCCTCGCTCCCGCCATCCCTTCCGTCTCGGCCCGCGCCGGAGGCATCTTCCTGCCGCTCGTCAAGTCGCTCTGCGAGGCGTGCGGCTCCCGCGCCGGCGACGGCACCGAGCGCAAGCTCGGGGCTTGGCTCATGCTCACGTGCTTCCAGACCTCCGTCGTCTCCTCGGCCATGTTCCTCACCGCCATGGCGGCTAACCCGCTCTCGGCCAACCTCACGGCTGCCACCATCGGACAGGGGGATCGGATGGACGCTCTGGGCCAAGGCGGCCATCGTGCCGGGCCTGCTCTCGCTCGTCCTCGTGCCGCTCATTCTCTATGTCATCTACCCGCCGGAGGTCAAGGCCAGCCCAGATGCGCCACGCCTGGCCAAGGAGCGCCTCGCCAAGATGGGACCCATGAGCAAGGAGGAGACCATCATGGCTGCCACGCTGCTGCTCACGGTATATATATATATTCTTTGAACTTTTCTTGTGCTATTTGTGTTCTTTATGCCTTGAATCCTGATGGTTAAAATTATTATTAGTTTTCTTATCCTAGTTTATAGTGTTCTATTACGAATAGATGCACCATTTAATGTCTTTGGAGTGTTAGGATTCTTGTTATGGATGGTTTAGTAATCAACTGAACTTTGTAATGTTCATATCCTTGACAGTCGTTGACACTGAATGCAGTTTTTTTTTCATTCCCTATCACATCCAACTTGAATAGGAATTGGATCCACTTTTCTTCACTGAACATTATGCCCTTGCTCTGCATGCCACCAGGTCGGTCTTTGGATCTTTGGAGGAATGCTGAATGTGGATGCCGTGTCTGCAGCAATTCTTGGCCTAGGGGTCCTCCTAATCACTGGGGTTGTCACATGGAAAGAGTGTTTGGCAGAGTCTGTGGCGTGGGATACGCTTACATGGTTTGCAGCACTTATAGCAATGGCTGGCTACCTCAACAAATATGGGTTCATCTCTTGGTTCAGTGAGACTGTTGTGAAGGTACACTCTCTATTCTTCACACAACTCTCATCTCTCATGATTCTTGGCTTTTGGCATTTATAAGGTTAAGGTTTTTCCTTTATTTGTGAGAAAAATCCTTATTTGACATTAGAACCTGACATGCTTGCTTTTTTTTTTTTTTCCCCACAAAGACTAGCCTGAATTTTGTTACTTAAAGCAACGAAATTATAAACACAACGAGTTCAAAGACATAACGTCACTGATTGACAGATCCCAGCCAATTAGCATGCATACTTCTGAATTTCTGATCACAGAGGGACCAGATAATATGGAACCACCTCAGGTCCTCGACATGCTTTCTTTATGGCCCATTTTTTTTTTCTCTCCCTTCACCTGGTCTATCTTTTATGCCTTAACTTGACACTTCCATCAGTTTTGGCTGTTAACACGCCAGTATTGGAGTCCCAGCACCAAGATTTGTAATGTAACATATGTTAGGCAACAAGCAATTTCAAAAAACCACACGTAGTTTGGACTTTAGTTACTGATCAGATCAAGTTTATCATGAAAGTATGAAGGCATGAAGCATTTCTTTCTCAGTATCTATCAACATGTTAACATCGTACATGAATTTTCATCCTATTTCTTTCCCAATATTGTTCAACATGTTTTATACATGTTTTATCCTATCTATTGGTGAGAAAAAAAAAGTGCTTCATGTATTGTTTCTTTTTCTTGAAGAATGAAACATTAAGTTTTGTGAGGAGGCCAGCCTTCTTTTACTTTTTAAATTTTGGATGTCCTCTTTTTTGTGAGGCTAGACTTCAAGCTCTCAGAACGTGTGAAGATAAACAAGTTGCTTTTCTTGTTTTATATAGATTCTATTGCTTAGCTCTTTGGTTCTCTAGTTTGTCCTCAGGCTTAAGGCACCCTCTAGGAGCTTTGTTCATAGTTGTGGCCCCTTTTTACCGTACAGTTTCTTCTTCTTCTTTTTTTTTATTATAGGAAGCTCTAACACTGGGGGCCTGTGCTGCTGTATTTTCTGTGCTGCTGTATTTTCTGTTAAAAAGTATCGTCCATGGCACATTTTCAGTAGCTGGTGTGCAGCTTATTTACATTCACTTTAATTAGCAGTTCACTTCTTTCAAATAGCCCAAGTTTTTAACTTTTTATTATATTTCATAATAAGTACGTTTATACTGTATTCCGCATTTCGCAGAGTCATCCTTTCATCCCACCTTTCAGTTCTAGACTCTTGACATGTCACATAAACCATCATAAACTAAAACTCCAAAGACGACCTTCTGCCTGAACAAGAAAACAGAGCCCATCACATGGCCCTGGGCCCTGTTTGTTTTCTCTTATCCGCCATCTGTTGCTGAAAAAAAGCTCAGAATCACACCAGACACCCTGTGTTTGATGCACTTCTGCTGGCCGCCCTTCAGCATCGCGTAGGGTTTTGAACAGGAAAATGAGACGCCGTGATGCGAGGGATCAGTGCTTCCCCACAACATAGCTGCTGCTGTATATGCGAAACAAACAGGCCCTAAGAAAACCAAGTTATTTGTGCTTTTTTTTCACTGAGAGGATTGGGGAAAATGAACTCTAAGCCTCAGGCGCGGTAAATCAGGAGGCCAGGCTGCTTGGGCATTGCGCTCAGGCTGCAGGCTGTCTGGTCAGTCAGGCTCAGTCAGGCTGCCACCCCAATGACGCTTGGGGCACAGCTGCCCTGGCCGTTTGGGCGGTGCTGCCCATGCCACTCGGGCCACCACTGTTGACATGATCCACTGTGCATGCTTCCCTGCCGACAAGGCTGAGGGCTGTCGGCTCGTGTAGCTTTGAGGAAAGGGGCATTTTATACCATCTACTAATCTGACATGAACATTGTTTGAAGGTTATCATTGTCAGAATGAATGGTGGAACCCTAGTGCTGTACTAAGGAGAAATTTTTTAGGGCCTTAGAAGGAACCATGTCAACTTCTAGTGTCAAATAAGGAATTTTCTCTTCGTTGGGCATGATGATGCGTGCTTTTTACAAACTAAATTACCTTTAAGAGATGTTGGGCATGATGATGCTTTTTACTGCAATACAACATGATCCAGCAATCTCAAAACCTAGAAATGTAGTGTTTTCTTTTCTCACTGTTCATTTTTAACCTAGTCCCACAAAAATATGAAAATTTACTTTGAGCAAAGAAAGGTTATGAAGGGCATGCATCTCTTTACCTTATGCCAGAAACAAGTAGCAATTTATTGTGCTGTTTGTCTGTTCACTGAAAGAAGAACACCAAAATTGTGAAGAGGTAGGCTGGGTAGTCATCATGCTATAAGAACCTTGGTTATTTGTAACTTGTGTTTGATGGACACTGTTAGATTTGACATAGGAGTGGTTATCTTGGTTATGTCTGAACTTAGGCCCTCTTTCGATCAAGGTGATAATAATTAGCTGCTATGGATGTTAGATCCAAACTGGTCCAGTTAATTGTTAGCTGAATACCAAACTAACCACTATTTCACTAGTTGAACAAAACTAGCTAATAGCACCTAATATTAGTTGTGGCCTATTAGCTACTCCCTCCATTCAAATTATAAGTCTCTTTGACTTTTATGGTTCATCTTTTTTGATACATAACTAAATAGATGAACCAAAAAGTTAAAGCGACTTATAATTTGGAATGGAGGGGGTATCTAACTAGTAGCAGCTAATGGATCCAAACAGGACCTTAATACTGCTGAATTCATATGCCTATGGATGTATCTATGCAAACTAGGAAATAAAAAAATTGAAAGGCTAAGTTTGGTAATTGTTACATGATGCAGTTTAAGTTATATTCGGTCTGATATTACTAGATTTTTTGTTATTGTTTTCTGACATCTACAATATAGATAGATTGGTAGGTTCTTTTTAAGTACTTCTGCAAATTTATCATTTAATGACCTTATTGCTTTTGTTTCAGTTTGTTGGAGGCCTTGGCCTGTCATGGCAAGCCTCATTCGGTGTCTTGGTGCTGCTGTACTTCTACTCTCACTATTTCTTTGCCAGTGGTGCTGCACACATCGGAGCAATGTTCGCTGCATTCCTGTCAGTGGCAAGTGCCCTGGGCACCCCGTCGCTCTTTGCTGCCATGGTTCTTTCATTCCTCTCGAACCTCATGGGTGGCACCACCCACTATGGCATTGGCTCTGCTCCTGTCTTCTATGGCGCCGGGTATGTCCCATTGGCTCAATGGTGGGGCTATGGGTTTCTTATCTCCGTTGTAAACATCATCATCTGGCTTGGGGCGGGCGGCTTCTGGTGGAAGATGATTGGGCTGTGGTGAACACCACATTAACTGCGACATTCCTTTGTTTTCTGTTGTTTTGGTCGAGGCGGCCTGGAAAACTATTCCTGAATTTGCGGTGCCACGGATACCGCTGTCCACAAAGTTTTGTTGTCGACATGATTGCAACCCATTCTTTTAGTTGGTATCGATACATTTGTTCGAACCTTCCTGCAGCTAATTGCGAGGCCAGGGTGCAGTTTTTAACTTGCAAAGTTAATTATATAGAGTCGTGTTCAATGGATCTTGGGATCACTCTATCTTTATGTGCTCATGATGATGACTATTTGTGCTGGTTCCTTTTCATGTTCGGATTCTAATTCTGTTCATCTGTTGTGACAGCACTATGTTCTCCATTATATTGGCTCATCCGATAGATTTTATACTACTGGTTGGGTCTTTGTGCACCAATTAACATTGCTTACGAGAATTCCGTAAATTGTTGCGAGTTGGTGCTCCAGTAAAAATCGCTGACCTAAATACGAACTGCAACCACTGGGATCCGACTTTTTTACCTGAAGGTGAAACATTGAACGTGTTCGCAAATTGTGTTGGTTCATCTTGTTTCAGTTTATTCCCTCCACTTTTATTAAATCCATCAAAATCTGCCGAGCAGGTTCATTGCGCTCTTTCGTTCTGCAAATTCTGATGATGAACTATTTCACTGTTTCAGTTGCGCTCTTTCATTCTGCAAATTCTGATGATAACTGGTGGGGTTCATAGCTGCTTGAGTTGACGCTGTTTTCCTTTTTGTGTAAAAGTACACTCTGAACATTAGGTGCTTGATAAAAAAGGTCCACTGTTTGTGGTCACGAAATCATGGTCAATCAATCGGGTGTGCTTTCTTGCGCCACTTTTTATGCCAGCATACGTACTGTTTCATTGTTTGCTGGCTAGTGGAGCGTGATTTTTGGACGACTTGTGAGACAGATGGCGTGGTTCAGTTTAAAGTTAGTGTGCAACTTGCACATTCGAGGTTCGTGTGTACGGTCGTCTTGCAAAGCAGTGTACTAGGAACTAGGCACTTTCGTCATGGGTGAGGGGCATCGGTACGACGGTACCCAAACTTCCAAACACCAAAGACACCTTTTGCTTTAGCTCAACCTTTTTATAAGATTATATAATCTCTTTAAATTCAAGGATGGGGCCTCTGCATTTGGCTTTAATTTCTGTATCTTTTTCTTGAATAATACCATGACATCTGTTGTTCATTTGATAAGGGAGCAAAACTCTCTACCAAAGTACCAACCAAGCTTGGTCCTGAAACTCTACCTCAAGTCCTCAACCACTCCTTTCATTTGGGTTTATTAAGATGCATGGATGACACTTTCTGCCAACAAACAAGTTCTGAGTAAACTATTTAGCAAAGTAAATAAGCTTGATACAATCCTTGCTTATTCCAACAATCAAATAAACAATTCTCTTACTCAACAAAAAAGAAAAGAAAAGAAAAACCCTTACACTGATGATAATTGAATGTACCATCTCCAAGGACATAACTGAATGTACCATCTCCAAGGACAAGGAAGCAACTGAAACATGGAATCGATGTTAACTTGTGGCAAGGAGCAAAGCTCAAGCTGTTAACCTCAGGTACCTTTGCAAGTGGGGGTGAATAATGTGATGACACGAAGAGACCGACTGAAAGAGACATCCAATTTCGTCCTCTCAGATGGAAAGGGCGGTGAATCAAAATCTTGCCAAAACGTATGTAAATCAAGCGTCCCACGTTCGATGCACGGCATCGAAATCTTTTCATGAAAAGTTGGGAAAAGCAGGAATATATTATATAGAGAGCTCATCTGATAGGACAAATATGCTTGAGCCTCTCTGGTAGTCCTCATTCTCCCTTCCTTTTTTTTTTCCTCGGTTAGTCTCGAGCTCACTGTGCACCTTTAAGAACCTCAGTCCAAAGCCCTCTTATGAAACATCCCTTTCCATCTTTTCTTCATATTTACTCTCTAATGTACTGCCAAAGTTAGAGTGCATATATCATACTTTAATTTCCTAGATGCGAATCTAATCCCGGAAAAACTTCAGTAAAATTCATGTGCTCCGATGGATCCCAGAAAGGACCTGCTGTCTTGACCGTTATCTCCTCTCTCAAGGCAGCATTTTAGCCACATGACTGTAATCAAATAATGTTTACATTGTTTCTTTTATTATTAACACCAAAAATGTTTTTTTTTCTTGGCATATCTCCTTCCTCCAAGGAAACAAGCTAATAAAACACGCATGGCATCACTCGCTCACCTGCTTCATCGTTTTCCTTTTTCAACCCTAGACGACCAGAGAATATATCTGGTGAGGAACATGTTGTGTCTTGTGTCACCTAGGTCACGAAACAAAAACACATTATGCTAATGACCATGGTTCATATTTATAGTCCTTTTTGACTCTTTGAATGAGACCTCTCTAAGACCTTGCTCGTTTGATTCCATAATCAAAGGGATTGGAGGGGCTTTAGAGGGATTCCCCTCCTAAGTCCTCCCTTTGGTTCTAAAATAAAACGAACCATGCTCAAAAAAAAAAAAAAAAAAATGAACTAGCCCTAATGAAATATCCGAGGGGAAGCTTCCTAGATGTCAAAGTTATACCTCTTTTTCTCTTTTTCACTGTTGAGTTTAGCCCATCAAGACTCTAACCTGGTTTTCCCAAGGCATTTGTAGTTTATATTTCATACTGACCACCTTCCACTAGCTACCTTTGAGTACAAGGATACCCTCATAATGTTGTCACCCTTTTTGTTGGCTCTTGACCTTTTCCCTAACCCCTCACGCTATAACACCCTAAACCCTAGCCATAGCTACCGCCTCAATGTCCCTACTGAAATGTCGTTAGAATCGATTAGACAATCATAGAGTCTATTGAATGAGGTAGAGCTAGTTAGTAGTTGGGATAAAAATCAGTTCAAGTTGGTTAGCTAGTTGGCCAACAATGGTTGAAGACTTAATTAAAAAAATTAGCCACTTATTAGCTCTCCCTGTTCGGATGCATCGGAGCCAATTTTAGTTCACTTTTAGTTAGCTACTTCCTCTGAACTTTTTTAGAAAGAACTTGTCTCAATCCACATGACCTCAACCTCTCCACACGTCTTGAATTTTAGGCAATTATATAGGGACAAAACCGATCTTAAGAGAGAATTTTTGCGAAAGGGTTTGGTATGGGTCTTGTCTCCACGCATTTAAATAAACTGATTAAATGCGTGTTGCGCGAATTTCTTCAAGACTTCTCGAGACTCAGCGCATGGATGACCACAGCAAGAAGTACTGTTGTGTTGCATCACGGTTTTGTCAAAGTGTCAGCAATCATGTGAGCGAAGCAATTCTGGGAAGCAGCCGGGCCCACACAATTCATGTGCTTCGTGAAGAAAGGCACACCAAAGTGGAATGTTCGAGAAGCCCCTGGTGGTAGAGGTACTCATAACCCGCACAACCAAACAAAATGTATGTGAGCATTCAAAACATGTTCTTCGTGATCATATCGTGTTTTTTTTTAAAAAAAAAAAAAAAAAATGTATGACAGTATTGACACAAAACTCATATAGAAGCACACACACAAGTCCTAGTACTATGAGCATGCACCTTCAAAAGACTACTCCCTCCGTCCGGTAAAGAACGCGATTCTAGGACTGGACACGGTTACCAATGCAGTTTGTGAAATTACCAAAATGCCCCTCTGCTGTAACAGTCGTTGCCTGGGATAGCAACAATCTTCGCTGGAGTCTTCCAGAAAGACACGGTAGATTATTTCTTTCACAGTGGATGCAAGTCTAAACTATGCAGAATGCGATACCTGGTGCAACAACGAGTGGTGGAGATCGTCTTTGGTTGCGACCGATTTTTTTTTTTTTTTTTTTTTTTTTTGCTTGTATAAATGGTGTCTAATTTTTTTTTAGAGGACATGCAGCAGTCCATCGCGTCTGCATGCATGAGGTGGCTGCAGCCTGGCCAGTCGACAGTAGTTCTGGTAGCAACTTTAGCATTTTTCTTGGAAAATTTTTGAATGCTAAGATTGCGTTCTTTACCTACCTCTTTGACTTTTATCAAACTTGTTTGACTATTCGTCTTATTTAAATTTTTTTAATAAATATAACTTATTTTGTCATAACATAAAAATATCTCTAATGATAAATTAAGTCATAACAAAATGAGTAATATTTATTAAAACTTTTTAAAATAAGGCGAATGGTCAAATAAGAATGATAAAAAAAAAGTCAAAGAAGTGCAATTATTTGTGGACGGATGGAGTACATCTCAATACCGATAAAGTCAACACACGTATCTCGTTGTCAACAATTACCTTAGTATCATTGAAAAAAATATAGTTAAATTTTAAAATAAATCTAGAGAAAAATATGAGTATTTGAGAATTTAAATCCGGAATAATAGGTTTTAAAATCTAAAAATTCTATATTTCCCTTCAATCGGCATATAAAATAATAAACAAGAGCAGTTTTTATTGGCAATAGATGTCCAAGTTTCCATATGCACCGACATTATCAGCGCATATTTTCTCGACGCATTTCTAGCTACTCGCTTTGTCCCGAAAAGATTGTGGTTGAAGCGTTGAGAGCTTGTCCCGGATATAGTGTCGTTTTAGCTCTACGCGCCTACTCTTTCCACCTACTACTGTGCTCTCTCTCGGGTCTCTTTGTGTGTGCTCGCCATTGAGAATCTAGCACCCTCCCACATTACTCCTACGTTGGCCCCGGTTCCCATCTTCACACCACCTGGCTATAGGGAAGAGAGGAGACAAGAACTCGGGAAAGCATGCAGGTCTATGTGCTCGGTTCCTTGGTCTTTGTGCCAAATGCTAAAAACGACACTTCTTGTGAGACAGAGGGAGTAGCTAGCAAGTGTCTCATGAAGCACTTCTTCCTTGTAGACGAGGGGAGGAGGCGTCGCTGTTGAACGTCGTCGTCTTCTTTTTTTGCTCGTACCCGCTAGAGGCTTGGAGCAACTTATTAGAAAAAAAAAAAATGCACCGACAAACAACATTTTGTTGCTTCAAAAGAAAAATATATATTACTTAGTCATTCTGTTTAAATTATAGTTCACTTTGGCTTTTCAGATCCATATGTATCTAAACATAGTATATAACTAGGTGTATAACAAAATCAATGTATGTAGAAAACGCTAAAGTGAACTATAATTTAGTAATATATAAAGTACCAACTTTGAACCTGTTCTCTAGCTCTGGTGTGAAGAAATACGGGCAACTGGACAGCTAGCTCCCGTTTGTAGCCGGCCGGCGGTGAAAGAAACAAGTTTGGCGCGTAACCAAGCGAGCGGCAAAGCATCAAAGGTAGCCCAGCCAGCCCTTTTGTCGTCGCATCTGTTTGCAAAATGTTGTACACTACTCGTGCCGGTACTACAAATTAATCCAGCGACCTGAAATGACAAGTAGGTTAATCAGCTGTGCAAGTTTGTTAACCATGTCCCGACGCGGAGCCCCGTGTCCACAACAGTCCACGTCGTCAACTGGTCACGCCAAGCCGGTCAGGTGCCTCGGGGGCCGGGCCGGGCCACCCACCTCGGTTCCGGAGCACGCACGCCCCACGGCCGGCCCCAGCAGGCACAGGCACGGACGAGGCAGAAGGAGGAAGGAAAACCTTAGCTACCGCGCTGCGTCACACTCGCACTTGACGGAGGTCACTGACAAGTGGCCCGCGCGTGTGAGGGACCCCACCTGGCGGGGGCTTGCGCGGTGGAGGAAGATGTGGAGTAGAAGACTGACCAGTGGGCCCCGGCTCGCCTGTTGGCTGGCTGGCTGCTGCTTGCATCGCGCGGCGATCGAGGGAGGGATGCCGACGCCGGCCGGCCAACCCGCACGCGCACGGCGGCGAATGGGGTTCGTTCGCTCAGGTGGATCCCACTCCCATCGGCCGGCTGCCGCCGCCCGCCGGTCCAACCAGATTTCTCTCCTTCTGCGGGCACACTCTCTCCATCCATATTTCAACTACAGGATTGCAGTGTAAAACAATTATTTTAGAAACGACCGTGTAAGTAATTATACAATTTGTACAAGTTCAACTAGTTTTTGACTAATTTCCAGTAAATAGTAATATTTTTATATTTGACATTTATTTCTCATAGGCTTTTATAATACTAATCACGTACCCAATCACACTCTAGCGTTTTGGATTGTTGACATGTCTTGCTTGCATAGAAAAATATTCACGTCTTGCTCTAGGAACTGTTTGGAGCCAATTTGTGTTAAACGGGATAAAACAAAACAACTTCAACCAAAAAATCTCTTAAATCGTGCTCTCACAGAGGTTTGAGTTAGGATGAAGCTAAAAATAGTAGTTTCATCTCGTCCTACATGGCGTTCTACATGTGAAGTTGTTTTGCTAAACGATTTATCAAAAATGGCTACCGCTCTATCGTTGGAGTTGTCCATGAAGCGAAACCCCAAAAAATGACTCCACCGGTGAATTGAAGTCATGCCAAGCGGGCGGAAGCTTACATATATACTCCCTCCGGTTTGGTATTAGAAGTCGTTTAGGACGGCGACACGGTCTTTAAAAACGCAACTTTGGCCTCTTCATATAATAAAGAAAATATTTATAAAAATATGATATATGTATACTTTTATCAAAGCATTTTTTTAAGACAAATCTATTCATATGATTTTCGCATTTCCAAACTCAATAGCTTAAAAGTTATTGATGATTATATTATCAATGTTTGACCCAAACCTTGTCCAAAACAACTTCTAATACCAAACAGGAGGGAGAGTAACTAATAATAAAGAAAGAAATTTCATTTATTTACTTAATTTTGTGACATTGTGAAATTAGCATGGTCACAACTTCTTATGTTTTTTTGTCTTACATGCTTTTTTTTTCTTATTCTTTTTAAATGTCAATGAAAGTTTTTTCCTTTGGAGATCCACCAACAATTACAAATATTCCACAATTAACAGAATCATGTGCCATCATTAATTAATAACATGTTACTATACTGCCACTAGTAGCAACTGTATAGTCAAAACTATTCTCAAATCGTGCTTATGCATAACTTACAAATAGAACCAGTATAGACTACCTTTGAGCCCATGAGCTTTTTAGCAATCCATATCAAATGAAGATTAAAGGGTGATGTTTTGAGAAATGAGGTAGTCTGTCTTCTTTATTGAGTTGAATATATCGACCAGTTTGACCTAAAAGCTTAAGTTGGTAGGAAAAAGATGGAAAATTCACTTAAACCTCAACACGCTATTGGGGTTAAATTTATAGTTAGACGCCATCAAAGTCTCGAACTGTGGCGTTGAGCTCTAGCCACATTGTCCCGTCACACCATCCTTGCATTTGTGATGAGTTACCTTGACGGCCTAGGCCACTGTACCGATCCCGAGGTTCAAAGGCGCAATTCATATGTTCATGGATACTATAAATGTTTTTTTTGAAAAAGGACTGAAAATTTTTTAAAAAAAATCGGGGCTATATGTTTGTATTTTTATCTTACTAAGGCTTGTCATTTTCATTCGGGGTTAATGTTGGGTCATCCCATTAACCGCGAATAAATCTATATTCCACAAGATAGCTACCCATTTAGATTTCTTCTAGTAAGAAATTAACTAATGGGAAGTTGATTTGAAATATTTGTTTTAAGTATTGGCCACGGTAAAAATCCGCATGAAGAAAAATTCTTCTCTGCTCTTTAAGGGCATCAAGAAGATTCAACTCACATGTGAGAAAGACAAGGGAAGAAAACAAAAAGATGATTTGATTTTCGGGCACCTAATCTTTGCATATATTATTCCACCAATTAGGCTGAAAGGCGTGTCTACCCTACGTCATTTTTTCCAACCACCTATCCAATTTTTTTCTTTTGGCTTTTTTCCTACCTGGTTGTGGTAAATAAAAACACCATATCTTTTGTGAGCACCGCAACCAATATTCACCCTTTACCATGGAGCAAGCAGGTGAAAACCCCCGTTTTACCCATTAAACATAGGGTAAAACATCGTAGGAGTAATTAGCAATCGGCAAATCACCCAAAAACCCGCCCGAGCGAGCAAAAAACCTACTCGTTTTTGTCCAAAAACCCAAAGCACCCAAAGTCCCTTTCCCTTTCCCCTCCCTCCGCTTGCCAACCATTTCGTCGAACACCTTCCCGATCCGGCCATGGCGGAACCCTCCGACACGGCGGCAGCCGTATCTGCGCGGCTCCTGGAGCTCGCGGCCGACGACGACTCCGCGGCGATTGGGGACCTTCGCGGCACACCCGTCGCTTGCTGACGAGCCCGCGCCGTGGTACTCCCCGGCGCGCGGCGCGGAGCCCATGACCCCGCTCATGGTCGCGGCGGCGTACGGGTCCGTGGCCTGCATCGACGTCCTACTCTCGCCGCCCCACCTGGCCGACCCCAACCGCGCCTCACCGTCGTCCCTCTCCACGGCGCTCCACCTCGCGGCCGGCGGCGGCGCCTCCACCACGCCGGCCGCGGTGTCCCGTCTCCTAGCTGCCGGCGCCGACCCCACGCTGCTCGACCACCTCCACCGCCGGCCGTCCGACCTCGTCGCCCTCCCACCCAACTCGCTCCCGCTCAAGAACCACCTCCTCTCCCTCCTCGGAGGGCGCAAGGAGTGGCCGCCGGATCCCTCCCTCCCCGACATCAAGAACGGCGCCTACGCCTCCGACGACTTCCGCATGTACTCCTTCAAGGTACGCGCGTGCTCCCGCGCCTACTCCCACGACTGGACCGAGTGCCCCTTCGTCCACCCCGGCGAGAACGCGCGGCGCCGGGACCCGCGCAAGTACCACTACAGCTGTGTGCCGTGCCCGGAGTTCAAGAAGGGGGCCGGGTGCCGGAGGGGCGACATGTGCGAGTACGCGCACGGGGTGTTCGAGAGCTGGCTCCACCCGGCGCAGTACCGGACGCGGCTCTGCAAGGACGGCGTCGGCTGCGCGCGGCGCGTCTGCTTCTTCGCGCACACGCCTGAGGAGCTCCGACCACTGTACGTGTCGTCGTCGGCGGGGTCGCGCAGCGCCATGGAGATGGCAGCGGCGATGGGAATGGGGCTGCCGTCGCCGGGTGCGTCGTTCACGCCGCCGCTCTCGCCTTCCGGCGGGGGGGCGGCGGCGTGGCCGGCGCGTGGCCGCAGCCCAACGTGCCCGCGCTGTGCCTCCCCGGGAGCGCGGGGAACCTTCACCTGAGCCGGCTGCGCACTTCGCTGAGCGCGCGCAGCGTGGCAGTGGACGAGCTGCTCGCCTCAGCGGATTACGACGGGCTCGTCGGGTCACCGGCCTCTGTGCGGTCGGCGAGGGGAAAGACGCTCGTGCCGTCCAATCTTGACGATCTGTTCTCCGCGGAGATGGCGGGCGCCGCGGCATCTCACTCGCCTCGGTACTCAGACCAGGGCGGCTCTGCTTTCTCCCCGACGCGTAAGGCCGCCATGCTCAACCAGTTCCAGCAGCAGCAGAGCTTGCTGTCTCCTCGGGCCACGGTTATCCCTGAGCCAGTGTCTCCGATGAGCTCCAGGCTGCTGGCAGCGCTTGCGCAGCGGGAGAAGATGCAGCAGCAAACGCTGAGAAGCATGAGCTCTCGTGACCTTGGCTCTGGCGCCTCCGTCCTGGTTGGCTCACCGGTTACCTCAAGCTGGTCCAAATGGGGAATCCCCTCGAACACACCAGATTGGGGAGCTGACGACGAGGAGCTTGGCCGTCTCAAGCGATCCTCGTCCTTCGAGCTACGGAGTGGTGCCAACGGCGATGAGCCGGACCTCTCATGGGTCAATACCCTTGTGAAGGAGCCAACGCCGGAGAAGCCATCCATCAACGGGACAACTGCAATCAAGTCCATTGCTTCTTTGAGTCAGGCTGGAAGTCATGAGGATATCGGCGGTGAGGACGACACTGCAGGGGTCATCGGTGCCTGGCTTGAACAGCTCCAGCTGGATGAGATGGTAGTCTAGAGCAAACATAACATGAATCAAACAAGAAAGGTGCCATTTTTTTTTGCTGTGATTCACCAGTTCCTTCTTTTACAACTTACTACATCTACCGAACTTCATACCTTGCTGGTAGTTACTGGTGATATATTCTTTTGGAGTTGGTTAGTGTAGGTGTTGAGATTTCCACCACCATTTAGAGTTCCCCGCAATTGGAAGAGGTGAAGGAACCTAGCCAATTTTATGGAATTTCTGGCTTGGCTAGGTGAACATTGTGTTTCTCCTTGTACCTTCCACATCCCTCTTTTGCTAATCATTCCAAAGGTGATTTCCTCTCTCTCTCTCTGAGAGGATTGTGAATTATGTATGATAGTGCTAGCATCTCCTTAGCCCCCATCCTCTGCTTCTTGTTAGGAGTATGAAGGTGGCTTCTACTTTTCCTCAAATGCTTTTAATGGCTCATGATTGGTGTAAAACACCCTACTGTTGTTGTACTACTGAGGATTCATGATTGATGTAAAATGCCTTACTGTTGTGTCCTACTCACTACTCAGGATCGAATGGTCCATGATTGTGTTAAGTGACTTCATTATTGCTGGACCACCAAGATTAAGCTAGGCAGCATCATTTCACTGCATAATAGCTCATTTCGTTAAATGTTATCACCTTTTTACACTTTTTTTGGAAGACCACCTTGTTTGACATTGGATGGCCTGTGTCTGCCCATTTGCTGCTGTGACGATTGCCTGATTGATTACGACGGCAACTATTTTCTGTTGATGCTGCAGCAATGGTTAGTGCTGGTGTTCTGTTTGCGTTTGACATTTTGGATGGATGCTGAGTCAATGCTCATGCTGAGTGGTAATCTCAGGCCGGCATAGGATTTGATGGGTGCTGTGATGTTTAATGTGTTCCGAGGTGGCTTAACATGATGCGTCGACCTCTACAATGGTGATGTTTATTGTGCTCCAGATGATTGTGACTTGGCCTCTGATGGTGCTTCGTTCTTGTCAGGATAAAACAAACTAGGGCGGTGGCTCGGTATGGCCGCCTTGTGTCTTGGCATCTGTTTGGCCCTGGTCACAGTGGACAGTGCTGACTCATACAATGACCTGAAACTTTTTAAAAAATAGTCATATAGAAGGCTGGATTTGCTGGTTCAATGTATCGTTAGATGCATTACGTAGTTATGATGTTATAGGATAATAATGCTAGTATGCTTTTTTTTTTAATATCAACTGTATTATTTTAACATGGCAAATATTTGTAATTACTTCAGTTACTTTTAAGGGTGGAAGTTTGTTTTGTTTTTATTGGAAATCTCTTAAAAAATGAATCTAAGTATTGTTCTCAGGATAAATTTCTTGTTAGCTATTTTGTGACATAGCAAGGCATTTGCAAAAGTTTGGTTTTAATTTTACTTTTGCTAAAGCCTGTTTAGTTTGTATGTATATCAATTTCTATTTTAGATCACAACAATTTATATGCTAATTATGTTTTGAAGTGATGTGTTATTCAAATCAAATCAATCTGCTGGTAGTATACAATATTAAATTATCATACAGGTTTGCAGTGAATCTACTTTTGATATAGTGGGAAGAAAGGCCGGATTTGTTGTTTCATTATTTGAGTGAGTTGTTTCTCAGTGATGTCAAGCATATGTTTTTGTAGAGAAATGGTTAGGTTTATGATGACTTTGATTTGGAAATATAGGTTGGATTAGGGCATCTGCCTCACTCCTTATGGCATTCAGGTGCATCTACCTAAGCTAGGTCCCAATTTTGATATCTTTTTTTTTTTTCTCTCTCTAAAATAACCTTGCAGTTGTGAATCCAAAAAAGTATACAAAAATGTTCACAGCTGCTGCCTACTCTTTACGTCTCCATTCTGAACTACGAGATATATCATAGAAATTATATGATATATTATAGGGTAAAGTAAATGATCCATGCATCCACTTTGTTCCTTGGGATATTGGTCGGTGACAAACATTAATGGTAGGCATGTAAATGAATGTTGCCTTTTCAAAATTGAGTTTGGAGTTATTTTACCTAAAGTCTCATATAATTTGGAAAAAAAATAAATAAATGCTTGAATGTCTTACATGTATTTCTGGATGGATGATAAATTAAATAATAAATTTTCATATGACTCGAAAACCTCTTGAAATAGATGTCTATAACAAGTGTTATGGCATATCCAACAATGCCAGCTCAGTTAGCTCTTCATAATGTGCTAGTCTCTTTTCACACATCCTCAGTGTTTAGTGGGCCAACACTTACATTTCATCAATTTATCTTTCTTTTTTTTCAGAATCGAATTAGTTTTAAACAACATGTAAAGAACCTGTTTAGTTCAGTTGTGAGCTGTGAAAAAATTATTGTGATCTATATACTGTGAAAAAACTAAGTTGTTTGATTGAAACAACTATAAGCTGTGGAGTAATGCTTTATACATGTTCAATTATTAGTCAATGAAATGATGCTCTGCGGCCATTTTAAATGTGGGTTGGTTGGAGGGTGAGGAATGGAGATTGAGGATGGAAAGCTAGGTGACGTGCCTCAGTTTGAGATAACCAGCTTTGTTATATTTAAGTTGCCAGTTTGACCCCGATCAACTATTGGTCAGGTTTTTCTGACGAAACAGCTTAAGAAAAAACATATGCCTTCTCCGACCGCGAAACATCAATGCAGATGTGTTAGACAAGCCTTTACTGGGATGGCGAGTGAGCCTTTAACACTTTTCTTTTTAAAGTTTTTTTTTTAAGATAAGGAAACAAAATTCCAGCACTTTTCTTTTAAAGTTATGTCTCCTTGTCACTAGGGGTCAAAGTACTTAAAGTTCTGCAAAACACTCATAAGATTTTGTAGTTCATTGGTGTAATCGTAGTAGTAGTTTTGCAAATTAACTGATGTACATACTCATATATCTTATATCTGAAAGTGAATGGACAAAGTTTAACTGCAAAGTCGATTATATATATTTTAAATTCCGTAATGCTTACTAGAAATGTTCATCAATGGTGACACGTGAGGGTGCCAAAAGTCATACGCCTTCTCCGGCCGCGAAACATCCAAATTTTCTTGGATTCCTCACTATCATCTGCCAATTTCATTGAGAAAACATGCATGCTTACATGCCAGATACCTTTAGCTGATGAATCCCCAGTTGGGACTTGGGGACGCCTCCTTTGTACCATCGCCATCTCTGAATCGTTCAGATAGAAAATCCTGTCATGATAAGTGTTCGATTTTATTAGGCTTGTCCAAATTTTATTCAATTAATCTAAGGTCCAAAGGCACGACGACGCCGATGCACGTGCCGCAGGCCGACGTCAACGTCTTCCTCGACATCCTACAGTGCCAGCAAGGTGTGTTCCCCCCAAACATACATGGGGCTGCCGCTCTCAATGTCAAGCTCACCCTGCCGGCGTTCGCGCCCGCTGATCGCTGCGAAGTGGACCGCTACCTAGCGACCTGGAAAGCGATCCTCCTCAGCACGGCGGCGAGTAGTCCTGATCAACGCCGTCTTGGATGGGCTCCTCACATACGCCATGGGAACCATGGAGCTACCCCTGGCGCAATCGAAATCGTCGAGGGCGGCGGCGCGCTTTCCTCGGACCGGCACAAGCGACACTGGCGGAGCCAAATGTCTCGTGGCGTGGGAGAACGTGTGTCAAGACAAAGAAGATGGAGGGCTAGGGATCCGGGAGGATCGACACCCGAACGCCGCCACCTGCTCAAGCTCATCCACCGCCTACACCACCCCGACGGCTCGTCGTGGGCAGCGTGAACGCAGCTCCACCGACGGCCCACGCTCAAAGGTGAACTCAACGACGGCGTCCGGGCGCTCCGGGACCTCCTACCGGCCTACCGCGCGGATCACCTCGGTGACCACCGGCGACGGAAGGATACTTCCCGCCGGCACGATCGGTGGCTCGCGGACTCGCCGGCGGCGAGTTGATGCCGGCGCTCCACGGCCACTTCGCTGCTCGCGGGGAGTCTGTCCACGCGGTCTGGCGGCACTATTTGCGGGACAAGTTTCAGCGTCGCCTCTCCCCGTCGCGACCAGCGAAGCGGGGCGCCTCGAGGAGATGCTCGAGGGGTGTCCCTAATCGGGAACATGACACGGGACCAGCCCGTTTGAGGATGGGCAACACCGCTTCTGGGACGGGCTCGTCTACAAAACCTCGTCGCCCGGCGACCACACCATCCGGCACATAGCCCGTGCGGGGCTCCGGCTCCCCCCTGGGTAAAATTCTTTGCTTGGCTCCTAACGAAGACGGGGATCAAGCGCAGATTGGCGTTGGCGCACAAGAACATCATCGATGATGCTAGATGCCTGATTTGCGGCCTCGCCCGGCGAGGCGGCAGACCACATCGTGTCCGGCTGTCCCTTCGTGATCAACTTCTGGACCTCGTTGCATTGGGACCCTGCCGGCGTGGCCAAGGTCCATGAGCTGTGGCTGTCCCGGCCTCCCCCCCATCAGTGCCAAAGGCCACCCTACACCCCCTAATGCTGCTCCTCTGCTGGGAGATTTGGAAACACCAGAATGAGGTCATCTTCCGTGCTATGCAACACAACATCGGCCGGCTAAGAGCAAGGTGTATGGAGGAGATTAAAAACTGGAAATGCCGTATTCCCAGGAAGAAGATGAGCATGGTTAGAGATTGGAGTAGACTAGTGACTATGTAATCTACACCCTATCCCCTCTCTTGATGTAAGTTGACAATCGAGGCCTCGCCTCCACCCACCGATCCCCTATGGGGCGCGGCATCTATGAGGACTGCTTAGACCTTTCGTCTCGCGTGTGAATACATACGTCCAGCATCATTGTTCTTCTGCTCCTGAGCTGGGAGAGCTAGCAGGCCTATGAAACCGTCGTCAATGAGCTGTGATGTTAAATATCTATGGTTTCATGCTTGCATCCACAACAACCCTGGACTTTCTGGAACTTTGAGGACCGAAAAGGATTGGTTCTCACCCTGGTTTTGTGGATTTGATTTTGAGTCGGAGCCATCCATGTTTACCTACCAAAGAATGGATAGCTCTGTCCAGTGGACGTAAAGATGTGTCATTAAGGGCTAACCATCCCCTTTCGCTCAGGTGAACACCACAGAACTAACAGCAGCCTCTGTTTTCACAGGAGCTTCAAATAAGCAGAGGACTCTGAAAATAGTAACAGTATTCAGAAAAAGTCAACACTCCGAAGCGCAACATAATGCAGACAGGCAGAGTTAAGATCCCCACCCACCCCGCGTCGTCTCCCTCGGGGCGACTGGGGCGCACACACTACTACATAAGCGAACCTTGGCGGGCATATTTGATTTTTCGGTGGCGGTTTTGATGTCCGCCACCAACATAGGGTCCTGAAAATCATTTATTTTTCGGTGGCGGTTATTTTTGCCCGCCATGGATAATCAAAAAAAATGAAAAAGCCCGGATCTAGGCCCAAATGGGCCCGAGATGCGGCCGCCCGCCGCCGAACCCGCCTAGGTTTTCCCACGCCGCCGGGGGTTGCTCGGCGGGGTGCGCCGCCGGCTGCCTCCACAACCGCCGCCGCCCGGCGCGGATCGGCCTCCCGTGCCGGATCCGGCATCCTCGTGCCGGATCTGCCTTCATCCTCGCGGATCACGGTGGAACGTGGTCGGTCGGTGGTGGTGGCCGCCTCCGCCCGCTGATTTGCTCCCCCAGCGCCGCCCGTCGGAGGTGTGCGTCGTGCCGTCGGGAAAGGTCGCGCGCCGCGCCGTCGTCGAGAAGGTCGCGCGCCGCGCCGCCCGTCGGGAAGGTGCGCGCCGGTGGAGGTGGAGCGCCGACCGGTGGAGAGGGCCGCGCCTCGGGGTGGTAGTGGCCGCCTCCGCGCGTGGAGAGCGCCGGTGGAGAGGGCCGGCCCGCGCCGGTGGAGAGCGCCGGTGGAGAGGGCCGCCTCCGCCGGTGGAGAAGGAGGAGTGAGAGAGAGAGGAGACCGAGTGAGCGGCCGAGTGCGGGAAGAAACCCTAGTGACTCACTCCCCCCTCTCAATATATACGAGACCGAGTTTTGGGCCTTTTCCGGCTTTTTGACCGGGTTATTGGGCCATTAACCGTGGCGGTTTTATAATAAAAGCATCACGGTTAATCGATTTACCGTGGCGGTTATTAAAACCGCCCGCGGTTAGTAGAGTATTTTCCGTGGCGGTTTCTCAAATGCCCGCCACGGAAAATAAAATCTCAACACCACGCAAAATCAATTTTGTAGTAGTGATAGCTCGCCGCCGCGAGAGGCTCCCCCGCGCGCGCTCCTCCTCCCCCCGCCGCCCATTGTTGACATTTCTTAGCGCAATCAAAGGAAGCGAGGAATAAAACCCATCCCCAATAACGGCGCGAAATGCGCGCGACATCCCCAAGTGAAACCACCATGTCGGTGATCCGAGCGGGAACGTCAACGGGATAGATCTTGCCATCTTAGATATTTCATCCGCAAAAGCGGACGGATCTATCATTGTAGCATTTCACCCGGAAGTATTCGGGGTATTGTTATTTATATTTTCCCAAAGGAAGGCATGTGTTTATTAGCATGGCATCTGAATAGAGGAACATGTGTTTGCTTAGACCACATTGTCCATAACGAGGGTAAGCAATAACGGTTTATGGATAGTGTGACACACACTTAAGAATCCACCAGCAAAGGATAAAGAAAATAGATAAAGAATAAATGAATAACCTAATAGAGTAATTCTAATGTATCTTGTCATGGCCATACAAATGAATAGTTAGGATCATATGCAAACATGATTTAGGCGTGGTTAGGTCTAGGATACAGGGGAGACCCTACCAGAAGTCCGCTTCCCACCAAGGCATTTCTGAACTCCTACAACACATACGAACGTGGGGGGATTTCAAGGGACGGTCAAGGCTTGTCACGACCCGGACCGCCTACCCCTCAACCGTGGCATGCTCTCATATTCGCGGTGTGTCGTAATACCAGGGCACCATGCCCGCATATCGAAGCACTACTCTTGTCCCCCCAAGATCCCCACTCGTTGAATGGACGGACTAGAACAAGAGCAAACCCGAAGGAACAACGAATCGATATCCCACCTCTAATCAAGTTAGGCATATGATGATCGATGATAAACTAAGATGAACATGTCAAGATTATGATATGTAAACTATATGCTAGTTCATATACCAACACCAACACAAGAACATAAACAAGACCTAGAAGAAGAAGAAAGAAGAAGTAGAAGAAGAGAGAGAGGTAGAGGTGGTAGAGAGAGGAAGATTGCTGGTTT